>CM074437.1:822500-1422500 GCA_037101425.1 Elopichthys bambusa | reverse complement strand
TCTTAACGTGATGGACTGGCCTCTGATCGCAATACACTCTCTGTGTGTAAAAGCACTCTTTGGCAGCAGCGCCGGCCCTATAATTATTTCTATAGGATGGACAGCACTATAGCTCAGTTCATTTTGAGCGGTGCGATTTGAGTAGTGACTGTAATATCGTGCAGTCAGCATAAAAGAGAAGTAAACACTGAGATAATGAAAGCAATGCAAGCTGCCGCCTGTCAAGCACAATTATACAGGAAGGGAATCTTAAACCTGCTGCGAGGAAAGAGGTGACAGGCCTGTTTGTGTGGTTGGAGCTCTAGTTCTTTGGGGAAGAGAGTGTCAATTTCCATGTACTGTAAAAAAAAGCTTTACTGAGACCAACAAAAAGTTAGCATTCGAAGGTTATAGCATTAGAAATATGATTGGTTATGATTGGTTTTCAGAGCCAATAATAATAAGGCAACGGCTATTTACACTATTTAGATTCTATTTACACCACGTAGCAGTATTTTCTTTTAAATAAGTGTAAATAGTAGTTTGATTCTATTTATACTTATATAAATAGTGGCAGATACTATTTGCACCTCAGTGTTGTTGTGTATTAATGTGTATTAGTGTAAATCTACTTATATTTATAAAATTATTAAATGGATACCACCTTACTGGGACAATAAAGCCCTGTATTATTAAACACACGTTAGACACTTTATTTCCACTTTTCAAATATTTTCTTCATTTTTTATTGACAGTAAATGCCTTACTGATCTGATATATGATGGGAAAAGAGAGTATAGCAAGTTCGGCAAAAGTCGGATTCGAACTCGGGTCGATTTGCGCTAAAACTCCCTGCCACACGCATTACCGCTACAAGCGATAGGAAGCCAGCGTCTTCCGTGATTCCCAACCAGACGTCAGTGGGCGGAGTTAGTGTAAATATCCTCTGCCAACAAGGTGGGCTATTTGCACTTAGTGTAAATAGGCACTCTGTAATAAATAATAATAATTATTATTATTAGTGTTTATAAAATTATTATTATTCTTATATGATTTTATTTATTTATTTCCAAAAGGAAGTCAGGTTTAGGTTAGGACAACATTAGAAATATATTATTATTATTATTATCATCATCATCATCATCATTAATATAATAATAATAATAATAATAATAATTATTATTATTATTATTAGTGTTTATAAAATTATTATTGTTGTTACATTTATTTATTTATTTATTTATTTATTTATTTATTTCCAAAAGAAAGTCAGATTTAGGTTAGGACAGCATTAGAAATATATTATTATTATTATTATTATTATTATTACTATTATCATGATCATCATCATCATTAATATAATAGTAATAATTATTATTATTATTAGTGTTATATTATTTTATTTGTTTATTTATTTATTTCCAAAAGAAAGTCAGGTTTAGGTTAGGACAACATTAGAAATATATTATTATTATTATTATTATTATTATTATTATTATTATCATTATCATTATCATTATCATTAATATAATAATAATTATTATTATTATTAGTGTTTATTTATTTATTTATTTCCAAAAGAAAGTCAGGTTTAGGTTAGGACAACATTAGAAATTATTATTATTATTATTATTATTATTATTATTATCATTATCATTATCATTAATATAATAATAATTATTATTATTATTAGTGTTTATTTATTTATTTATTTATTTCCAAAAGAAAGTCAGGTTTAGGTTAGGACAACATTAGAAATTATTATTATTATTATTATTATTATTATTATTATTATCATTATCATTCATATAATAATAATAATAATAATTATTATTATTATTATTATTAGTGTTTATTAAATTATTATTAATGTTATTTATTTATTTCCAAAAGAAAGTCAGGTTTAGGTTAGGACAACATTAGAAATATATTATTATTATTATTATTATTATTATTATTATTATTATTATTATTATTATCATTATCATTATCATTAATATAATAATAATTATTATTATTATTAGTGTTTATTTATTTATTTATTTCCAAAAGAAAGTCAGGTTTAGGTTAGGACAACATTAGAAATTATTATTATTATTATTATTATTATTATCATTATCATTAATATAATAATAATAATAATAATAATAATAATAATAATTATTATTATTATTATTATTATTATTATTATTAGTGTTTATTAAATTATTATTAATGTTATTTATTTATTTCCAAAAGAAAGTCAGGTTTAGGTTAGGACAACATTAGAAATATATTATTATCATTATCATTATCATCATCATTAATATAATAGTAATAATTATTATTATTATTAGTGTTTATAAAATTATTATTATTATATATATATATATATATATATATATATATATATATATATTTATTTATTTATTTCCAAAAGAAAGTCAGGTTTAGGTTAGGACAGCATTATTATTATTATTATTATTATTATTAGTGTTTATAAAATTATTATTATTATTATTATATGATTTTATATAGTGCTTTATTTATTTATTTATTTATTTATTTCCAAAAGAAAGTCAGGTTTAGGTTAGGAGGACTTTAGAAATATATTATTATTATTATTATTATTATTGTTGTTGTTGTTATTTGTCCTTTTAATAATCGTTTTTTGTTTTTAAAGAAAGTCAGGTGTAGGTTACATTAGTAATATACTACTACTACTTACTATTATACATTTTTATTTTTATGTTTTAAAGAATTAAGATTGCCTAACATAAATGAAGAACTTTTCACGATTTTTATCCTTAGTATTCATAATTTTTAATTAAAAGTCAACCAAAATGAACTTGCTATCACTTTTCGTCTCATTTACACCGGCATTTTTCTCAAAAAAACAAATGCATACACTTCATGCCCTTTCATTTTCTTTAGGCCGATTAGCAAATGAGAGTTTTATTACGCGCGCGGCCCCTGCATAGATTAGGCCGACACCAGTAATCATGTCAGAGGTCAGACTCCTTAATTAATTGGATTCTGACTGCTGTACTGAATCAAACTAATAAAAAGCAGCTCTCAAAAACAGGATCATTATCACCGTAATTTCCTCTCCTGCATTCTCAATTACCGTAATGAATCGCTAACAAATGAGATGTTGCTCCACACCTATCAGAGACACATCCTGGAATTTAGCACATATCTCCATTTAATCTCTTCACTTCACTAATAATGACTTTGGCTGGAGTAAATCTTTTTTTAAAACAGCGAGCGCAGTCCTTGGAGGTCTGCCAGGTCTCCTCCAGCAGAGAAAGGAGCCAAGAGAAAGTAGCTCAAAGAAATGAGGGATCAAGAGACAAGGGACGAGCATTTTTGTTTGCATTCATTCGGGCTATCTGTTATTGTGTAATAATGTAATGGCCGCGCGGTGCGGCGGCGGCTCCCGTGAGCCGGAGCCGTGGGTGTCGCCGATTACCATTAATCTGAAGAGCCACTCCGCATGATGAAAGCATTAGCGAGGCATTTCTCTGTCCGTCTCCGTCTTATTAGCACTGTGGCAAACACACCGAATGATTAGAAATCGTCTGATCTTTGAGAAAAGCCTGTCGTTTATGCTAATCAACCCTTTAAAACGTTTCCTCACCAACAATATGCAGCATGTGCATCTCTTTCAGCTTCATTGTTAATTTTTTTTTAGACTAATTTTGTACAGACATTTGTAGTGTAGTTGTAACTTCTCTTTTGTTCTCCACTGCATGCGGCATAGATGTTCTAAAGCCCAGAAACAAATCCGATCCCTGTTTCTCTCCCTTTCTCTTTCGTGGCGTGACAGTAGTGAACAAAGGATTCTGAACAAAGTGCTGTCATTTGTTGAATTTCTTCATTACCGAATGTCTGCGAGAGCATTCACATAATTTTCTTTTTTGTTCATCAGTAATAGAGGCCCTTCAAAGTCATTTACTTTGATTCTGACTTCAAACACGGCCAATCTGAATTATACTGAAAGCGTTTTGGACTGCGTCAGATGTTAACAACAAACAAATGCAACTTATTATGCAGCAACCCTCAAAATAAGGTTCAACTCTTCTTTTAAAGCATCCTTTTTCACTGTACATGAGTTATATGGGCTGTATAGATCTTTAAAAAAAAGAAGTGTTATTGATGTGAAATTGTTGGTGGCTGGGTTTGACCATATTTGACCCAAATTTGGGTTGAAACAACCCAGCTTTTTATAGTGTAATTTCTTTTTTGGGGCTCCTGACTCGCCTGCACTTTTCTCTGGTTTTCTAACCCATTCTAGCAGTCAGCATCAGCATCAAGTGTCATATATCATTTTAAACTGGACAACTTAAAGGTTCAGTTTAGCTCATTTAAATTTTACATTTATTTTGTCTGAGAATGGATACAATTCCCAGAATTTAAAAAAACGCCAGCAAAAATCTAGTGTTTTTCACTGTAAACTCACACAAAACCTCATGAAGTTTGATTTTTTTTTCTTTTAAAAAGTTATATTTGGATGTCTTAAATATACATTTAACAATTTCTAAGCATTTGTTACAATATTACTCTTTAGGGATAAACAGGTGCACTTTATTTGTGTCCAAAAAAAGACACAAACCCAAGCGAATGGGTTGTTTTAACCCAGAAAATGGGTTGTTTTAACTCAGCGAATGGGTTGTTTTAACCCAGAGATTGGGTTGTTTTGACCCAGAGATTGGGTTGTTTTAACCCAGCAAACAAATTGTTTTAACTCAGCAAACGGGTTGTTTTAACCCAGAAAATGGGTTGTTTTAACTCAGCGAATGGGTTGTTTTAACCCAGAGATTGGGTTGTTTTAACCCAGCAAACAAATAGTTTTAACTCAGCGAACGGGTTGTTTTAACCCAGAAAATGGTTTGTTTTAACTCAGCGAATGGGTTGTTTTAACCCAGAGATTGGGTTGTTTTGACCCAGAGATTGGGTTGTTTTAACCCAGCAAACTAATTTTTTTAACTCAGTGAACGGGTTGTTTTAACCCAGAAAATGGGTTGTTTTAACCCAGCGAATGGGTTGTTTTAACCCAGAAAATGGTTTGTTTTAACCCAGCGAATGGGTTGTTTTAACCCAGAGATTGGGTTGTTTTAACTCAGCGAACCAAACCAAATGCTGATTTAAAGAACCTATAATACAATCTAAAAAATGCTGGGTTATAACCCAGAAAATGGTTTGTTTTAACTCAGCGAAGTTAACCCAGAAAATGGGTTGTTTTAACCCAGGGAATGAATTGTTTTAACTCAGCGAATGGGTTGTTTTAACCCAGAGATTGGGTTGTTTTAACCCAGCAAACAAATTTTTTTAACTCAGCGAACGGGTTGTTTTAACCCAGAAAATGGTTTGTTTTAACTCAGCGAATGGGTTGTTTTAACCCAGCGAATGAATTGTTTTAACTCAGCGAATGGGTTGTTTTAGCCCAGCGAATGAATTGTTTTAACTCAGCGAATGGGTTGTTTTAACTCAGCGAATGGGTTGTTTTAACTCAGCGAATGGGTTGTTTTAACTCAGCGAATGGGTTGTTTTAGCCCAGCGAATGAATTGTTTTAACTCAGCGATTGGGTTGTTTTAACCCAGCGAATGGGTTGTTTTAACCCAGAGATTGGGTTGTTTTAACTCAGCATACCAAACCAAATGCTGATTTAAAGAACCTATAATACAATCTAAAAAATGCTGGGTTATAAACAACCCAAGTTGGGTTGAAATTGGACAAACATAACAATTGGTTTGTTTTAACCCAGCGAATGGGTTGTTTCAACCCAGAGATTGGGTTGTTTTAACCCAGCAAACGAATTGTTTTAACTCAGCGAACGGGTTGTTTTAACCCAGAAAATGGCTTGTTTTAACCTAGCGAATGGTTTGTTTTAACTATTGTTGACTGCATTGCTTGCCTACAAAAATGTTTCTTCTGTGGCACTGCTGCAAACCCCCCCTTTTTGAGCCTTCATTTAAGACAATAAAACATTTGTGGAACTTAAAAACGTATGGTGTCAGGCTGTTAAAGTTTTCAATGATATGAATATCTGTTCAATGAGTATTTTTTAAATAGAGCAAAAATTGTTTTATTGCCAAAAATTGCAGAAACCTTTTCAGAATTCCAGCATGAATTAGCTGTCGACATTAATAAAAAAATTTTTTAAAAATTTTAAAAAAGGTCACTTTGTCTCCTACGCTTCATTAGTTCTCACATTAATAAAAAGTAAAATCCACACGTCACCTTGACCGTTGCTGTTTTGTGTCATCAGCATGGGCGGTTATCTCAAGGTCACATGCTTATTGTCAAATGAAAGGCTATGGTTGGCCACCTCCTGTTTTAATGCTGCAGAAAACACAAGGTAATCAAACAAGCAATTAAGCATTATGGGAGGAAATAACTTCATGCTGCGACCTTTGCGGGCTCCTTTCATGTTTTAAAGCTCTTCTCCGTGCAAGACGCGCGCCAAAAAGGAAGTCGTCATTTAAGACCGCCTGCCATTCATCGCTCTGGGATGAGGAGAATGTTTTAAAGGTAGAAGAAGGTCAGCGTGGAGGTCAGACATGTAGCCTATGATAAACATCCATGTTGGTTCAAATAAAAATCAAGTTTTAATTTAATGAACTGACTGATATTTCAAAGGGTCATAACTTTGACCAAACAGTCACTGATTACTCTTCAGCGAATGGCTTGATCTTGCTCCCATTTCTAAGGCGGTCCACTTTGTGTTTGTAAAATGAGACGGCGGATGAATTAAACCAGATGAGGTGATCGTAATTCAACACACTGCTGGAGCGCGAGGGTGAGGGCAGCATGGGAATATCTCAACCAAATTTTTTTTTTACCTAATTGCAAGTCAGTTAGAAACAGTTGGCAAGGACATGTGGCTGGGGAAGCTTTATTGGAGATGAATGGAATGAACCCTGACCCATTCTCTGATTTCTGTAGTCTCCATCAACTCTTCTGAATATCAAGACAACCTGCTTTTCATCTGAAATATGTCTCATTATGCAGCTTGTTTATCGTCATTTTGGCCAAAGTTTGAATTTTGAAAAGGTTTTGTCAAGGTCTTTGCAGCCTTTGAACTTCCATTAGATTCACATTTCAATTTGAGACTGTTTGGTTTCAAAGCCTTCCCTTTACATCCATATTTACTCAGTTTAAAGGTATCAAACTTTATTCGGTGTAAAGAAAAACATTCATCCAACGAAAGTTCACCCTTCGTTTGATCACACCGCTGTCTTTGTCTGGCCGGCGTTCTTGATCCTGAAGAGATTCTGTTTTGGAGAGAGCCGTTCTTCACACCAGGCACCTCGCAGAGATGGGGGAATCAAAAAGTGCCTTAGTCAGCTCGCCGCTTGGGGCCGGAGCTGATGGGAATGGGCTCTACAGCTCTAGGGTTCCTGTTACACTGGATCACTTTCTCCCCAAGTCTCATTTCAATAGCGTTAGTATGCTGCAGCCCAACAGTGCGCTCCGAGCAGAAAGCACACTGTCAGCACAATCGTCAGCTCCTGCGCCGACTCGAGCCCTCAAAGAGTGTCAAGACGGAGATGAGGAAGTATAGAGAGAGAGAGATAAAGGGAACAGAGAAACGATGGTGATGGAAGGTCTAAAAAGTGAAAAGGTCAGATAAGAGAGAAGAATAACTGAAATGTTGGGCGACATGCATAAGCTGTTTTATTCCTACTTACATTTGTATTAAAGGGGACCTATTATGTCCCTAATATAAATCTCTGGTGTCCCCAGAATGTGTCTGTGAAGTTTCAGCTCAAAATACCCCACAGATCATTTATTATAGCTTGTCAAATTCGCCTCTATTTTGGGTGTGAGCAAAAACACCCGTTTTTGTGCGTGTCCCTTTAAATGCAAATGAGCTGCTGCTCCCGCCCCCTTTCCAGAAGAGGGCGGAGCTTTAACAGCTCACGCTTCGGTCGCTCAACAACAACAAAGCTGGACAATCTCACGCAGCCAAAATGAGGATTGTCAGTTCTGTAAACTGAATCAATCTATTAATTGAAAATTAATTGGTGTATTTTGGCAAAAGAGTGGCCAGAATATTGTTTAAATTTTTTTTTTTTTTGTGTGTGTGTGTGTGTCTCGTGGAAGAAAGAAAGCCATGCCGGTTTGGATGACACTGGGAAGAATAAATGGTGACAGAATTAGCATTTTTTGGTATTCTTTATAGACGCAATGGCAGGCCAAAATCTGGAGGCCACATGCTCATGTGACAGCATATTAGACCAGGAAGGTAAATTGATATGTAAATTGAGTGTACGACTCAGCGAATAAGGAAATATGAACCTGAAATGTGCTAGACCTTCTCATAGAGCGAGAACAGCTTTTTTCCCCGCCTGTCAGCAAAGTACAATAGCCGGCCCGGGCAAACTAAACGTCTCATATCTGTCTCCTCTGAGGAGCAGAATGTTCTGGAGGAAGAGAGCGAGAGTGCATTAGGCAGCACAAAGTGATTTGTCCTCATGGTGTTCAGGCCGTACTGAGAGCACAGAGGCCTTGCTGAACAAAAGCAAGCTGCGCTTACTCATTTATTGGAGGAACACTGGAAGATTGGAGTCGTTCATCAGGATGATGCTCGCTGCTTTGTTCGTCAAAGAGAGACGTTTTGTCAATACAAGATGCTCTTTTTCTCATTAGATTTCTGAGAGGACTGTCAGCCATACAGACGTACAGTGAGAACAGCTTCATGAGATTTGTGATCCTCGATATCCGCATACACACTCTGTGTAATGGAAATTAAACTATCTGCCTCTCTGTCTGTCTATCTATCTATTAGGGGTGCAACGGTACACAGAAGTCACGGTTTGGTATGTACCTTGGTGTTGGGGTCACATTTCGATAAAATGGTCACACTTTAGTTTAGGGTCCAATTCTCACTTTACTATTACTATTACAATAAATCCCTTAATTAATAGTTAGTAAGGTAGATGTTACGTTTAGTAACTGGGTAGGATTAAGGGATATAGAATATGGTCATGCAAAATAAGGCATTAATATGTGCTTTATAAATATCAAACAGCCAATATCCTAGAAATATGCTGCTAATAAACAACTAGTTAGTAGTGAGAATTGGACCCTAAACTAAAGTAGAGTGTTGCTGGCCATTTGCTTCACAAACGAGGGTCAATTCAACGCTGGATTTGCACAAAAGATTAACATGGAGTTGAATCAACTCCACAGCAACTACATAAATTTATCCACTAACCATTCAGAAACGTCTAAAAGTTGTAACTTCTTCCTGAGTCTCTCCATCAGTGTCGACTCCGGTTTGAACAATGTAAGGCTGAACACAATCCTCATTTTGGCTGCGTGAGATTCTCCAGCTTTGTTGTTGTTGAGCGACCGAAGCACGGGCTGTTAAAGCTCCGCCCTCTTCTGGAAAGGGGGGCGGGGAGCAGCAGCTCATTTGCATTTAAAGGGACACGCACAAAAACGGCGTGTTTTTGCTCACACCCAAATAGGGGCAAATTTGACAAGCTATAATAAATGATCTGTGGGGTATTTTGAGCTGAATATAGATCTATCTATCTATCTATGAACTTTCAAAACACAAGATTCAGACATAACAAAATATAAAATGCCATCTGACAGACGAGCATACCTTTATTTCAGAAAGTGAGATGATCGAGTGCTGCAGATCTCTGTAAATGGATTTGGATTATAATCAGCCCCAACAAAACATTAGAAAAGTCGCTGTCACAATACGCACACACGCAGTGTTTCGGTGTGCGCTTGTCACTTTTCAGACAGCATAGCTGAGTGCTGTCATAATAAACAGCTGTTATATTTGCTGATATTTTCCCATTTGTCAGATTGCATTCATGAAACAACATAAAGAAAGTTGTTTTCTTGTTTTCTAGCTTTGATGACCTTTACTGACCCTTCTTGTTTATTTGCCACATTTGTCTTCCTTTTTTTTCTTCGTTCCCCTCGACATCAATGACAAGATGAGTCAGGTTTCCACACACACACACACAGGGGGATCCATCCGTCCAGCCAATTAGTGGCGTTTACATGATGACGAGCTTGTGTTTGATTCAGCCAAATAAAATCAGCGTCAGACTGAAGTGATGGAGCATGATGAACAATGGCAGTCAGTTTCACTATGTGGTGTACACACGTGTGTGTGTGTGTGTGTGAAGTGTGCTTGCCAAAGACAGACTCATTCAAACTCTTCTCTGCCACGCAGTTGCAGCTTCAGCCTGCCAACTCGCCATGGCTGGGCTCCGGTGACCCTGGCATGGGCGGCCCCTTTCCTCATCATTACTGCCAAATTAAAAGCCAGAAGCCTCCAGCTCATCTGTCTCCCTTCTGCCGACTCTTATCACGAGCTCGGCCGCTCCCTCGCCGTGCCGAACGGAGAGCACGCTTATTACGGAAGCATTGGAACTCGCCCCAAACCAATTATAATCAAAAGATGATTTTAAAATGTACAAGTCCTTGATTGTAATGAGAGAGTTCTACATTTTCTTCTCAGATTAGCTGTCATGAGTGATTCTTACTTTGAGACAAATTACCGAGGGGAGTTTGGGCACAGGAACAGGGGAGAAGAGAACCTGAAGAAAGGAAATGTAATTCCCTCATAGAGTCTCTCATTAAAGCTTCATGCTGTTTGCAAAGGAGCATAAAAGATTAGGCAGTTACACGTGGGAAGTTGCGGAGGCTGATTCGGTTCAAGAGGATCTTCAGTCATGACCTGCTGTAAGGTGCAAAGGAAAAGAAATGGGGTTCTAGACACACTCAAAGGCATTCGGCGTCCATATTGGAAACACCCCCAACAGCAATTTTCTAGTCATGAAAGTATTGCACCTGACTGTTTGAAAGGTGAAAGATTTATATTGTCTCTGATACACAGCACCAGGGCTGAACATATATAAATAATGCTATGTTGAATGACTTTTTATTATTTTATTTTATTATTTTATTTTATTTTATTTTATTTTATTTTATTTTATTTTATTTTATTTTATTTTATTTTATTTTATTTTTTAATTACTGGCACCACTATTTATTTATTTATTTGTTTAACTGTTTATTTTATTTTATTTTATTTTTTAATTACTGGCACCACTATTTATTTATTTAACTTCATCTTCATGTTGAATGTTTATTTTATGTTTTATTTTATTTTATTTTATTTTATTTTTTAATTACTGGCATCACTATTTATTTATTTATTTATTTAACTTCATCTTCATGTTGAATGTTTATTTTATGTTTTATTTTATTTTATTTTATTTTATTTTATTTTATTTTATTTTATTTTATTTTATTTTATTTTATTTTATTTTATTTTATTTTATTTTATATTTTTATTACTGGCACCACTATTTATTTATTTATTTAACTTCATCTTCATGTTGAATGTTTATTTTATGTTTTATTTTATTTTATTTTTTAATTACTGGCATCACTATTTATTTATTTATTTATTTATTCAATTTCATCTTCATGTTTAATGTTTATTTTATGTTTTATTTTATTTTTATATTATTTGAATTACTGGTACCACTTTCTATTTATTTATATATTTATTTTAATTAATTAATTCAACTTTATATTCATGTTTATATATATATATATATATATATATATATATATATATATATATATATATATATATATATATATATATATATATCTATATATATTCATATAAATATATATTCATATTTTATTTTATTTTATTTGAATTACTGGTACCACATTCTATCTTATAAATTTTTATTTATTTATTTTTAAATTAATTAATTCAACTTCATCTTCATGTTTATTTTGTTTAATGTTTATTTTATCTTTTTTTTTTCTACTTACTACACCAGTCCTGTAACAAAACCACCCGAACCTATCTTTATTTTAATTCTATATTAAATATGAAGTCTCATATTCAAGCTTCCGTCACAAACAACAAGTCAAACATGCTGACGTTTATCTCATGCAAGGATTTTGTAAAAAACTTAAAATGTGAAACTGCTATTATTATATAATTTCATTATCATGTTCCTTCAGGAGACATGCTTCAGGGGGTCTTTTTTTTTTTTTTTTTTGCATAACTGCGACTGCAATTAGTTGACAAATGACTGCGGTGGAGGACAGTTTTTTGCAGCGATGTTTAAAATATCCCAGGATCTTTTATACGGGGTATTTTGCACTATATTGCAGCAGGCAAAGGCAGGTGGTTTCAGAATCATATCCACAGAGACCCAGAACACCAGTGGGTATTTTTAGACATTCCAACAGGCCCTCAGAGATTACTTACAGATGTGCCAGTGTGCTCAACACACACACATACACATGCAA
Source organism: Elopichthys bambusa (assembly GCA_037101425.1). NCBI lineage: Eukaryota > Metazoa > Chordata > Actinopteri > Cypriniformes > Xenocyprididae > Elopichthys > Elopichthys bambusa. The sequence goes on along the minus strand of CM074437.1, from coordinate 1,410,223 downwards.
AGACAAACTTTTATCAGGGCATACACTTATATTAGGCAGCAAGTGAACATTTTGTCCTCAAAGTTGATGTGTTAGAAGCAGGAAAAAAGCAAGTTTGACAAGGGCCAAATTGTGATGGCTAGACGACTGGGTCAGAGCATCTCCAGAACTGCAAAAGATGTGGGGTGTTCCCGGTCTGCAGTGGTCAGTATCTTATCAAAAGTGGTCCAAGGAAGGAACAGTGGTGAACCGGAGACAGGGGCTCATTGATGCACGTGGGGAGCGAAGGCTGGCCCGTGTGGTCCGATCCAACAGACGAGCTACTGTAGCTAAGAAGTTAATGCTGGTTCTGATAGAAAGCGGTCAGAATACACAGTGCATCGCAGTTTTTGCGTATGGAGCTGCAGACCAGTCAGGGTGCCCATGCTGACCCCTGTCCACCGCCGGAACCGGACCATGGAGCAATGGAAGAAGGCGGCCTTGTCTGATGAATCACGCTTTCTTTTACATCACATGGATGGCCGGGCGCGTGTGCATCGCTTACCTGGGGAACACATGGCAAAATGTTTTTCATTAACCCTCTGGGGTCTGAGGATTTTTGGGGCCCTGGAGAAGTTTTGACATGCCTTGACATTTGTGCTTTTTCAGTTGCTTATAAACATATTAATGGAAAAGATCATTAATATGTATTCAGCACGAACTAGGCTACCATATTATGTGAGGAACATGTATGTACATGTTTGTATGTTTGAGAGACTAACCTTTATGCGTGGTTATTGAAACAACAAAATATTTAAGTCACTGAAATACGGTCACAAAATAAATATTAAATATGAGTTCACAAGACTTCTGGGTATTGGAGGTTGTAGACTAGAATTTTTGTTTCAAAATGATGTAAATATTATCCTGCCTACTCGTTCATATAAAACAATATACAGACTTAAATTTTGTAAGACATTTTTTTTGTCAAGAAAGACAGTATGTGAATCTTGAGAAGACAAAGACCCGCATAATGAGCCGCATAATGAGCCCTTTCAGTCAGGTAGGCTGTGTGAGAGGACACTAAAAAATCAAAGTACGAAGTAGTTTATTCAGAATATAGCTAACAATATAAATGAGACACATGAGACTTTCCTGCTTCCAGTCAGTGATCGCACCATTATATTCATTCAGTATCTGGCCAATATCCTCAAATCTGTGAGATAAAAGAAAAAAACCCTCTGTGAGCATGCTGATGTTTGTGAAAGAAGTCTCATGATCATCAAGCCTGCATTTTACAGAAAAAAACGGCAATACTGTGAAATATTATTACAATTTAAAATAATGTTTTTTTATTTTAATATACTTTAATAAATAATAAATTTCTGTGATGCAAAGCATCTAAACATTCATAATACCTCTGTGGTATTTTATATATTATAAATAGAGTCTAAATGTTAATGTGCAGTTTAATACATTCCTAACGCATTTTATTTCAGTATTTATTACGTATTTCAGTCGATTTTACTATAGCAATATAGTTTGGTAATAGCTATGGCAATTTACTAATGTAAGTTGTGTAGTAAACGAAACCGTGCGTCGATCTGCCACATTAACTCACACTGAGACATACAAAACTTGCAGGATTCATATTAAAACAGTATTTTGCGGTTTAATATTCACAGACGCTATATCACGATTAGAATAAAAAACAACTTACCGTTCACAATCATCGGCTCGATAGCTGATCCTCGAAATGAAAGTGAAACCAGCTCTTCCTCTGAGGTAAATCCTTTTAGAATTATTCCTCACCGCATCTGAAAACGATGAAAAGTACATGAAACTTGATGCGTTTTTCAGAGCGTTGAATGAATCGCCTCAGAATTTGCGACTGAATAGAGCGCCCGCTTCGTGGGCGTGGCCACATTAGCGGATAATGAGCTGAGCCGCAAACTACTGACATGTCTCTGTTTTCATACAGATTACATAAACAGAATTTTACATTTCAGCGTTTCTTTAGACATATGTCTCATTTTTGTGTCAATACGTTACAGTTCATTTTCTCAGATTGGACTTCATTCAGAGAGAGACTGCGGCTCACGCATCATGTTAGTTTGCAAAAACATTTTGTAGTGTACACAAATAAAAGACGACATTTCACAGATTAGAATGGTATATAACTCTTAATTGATATGTCCAAAATTGACAGAGTATTTTTAGTCTCTTTCACACTGATAAGAAAAAAAAACGAGGTGGTATCGCCGGCTCCAGAGTCTTAAAGATTACGAGTGCACATTAATTCATTTACTGTATAATAAACAAAAAAATGATAAGAATCGTCGATTTTGGTTTCATGGTGACTTTAAGGCTGTACATACAGACTTGAAAACAGTGATTAATGTTACAGCTGAGTCTAATATATGAAGGAAACTTCATCTCTTTCTGCAGCATGGAAAAATCGTAATCTTTTCCTCGCTCTCTGAACGGCAATTTTATGGCTGGTTTATAAAATATACCTTTTTATAGGTGATGTTTTTATCTTTTTTATGCATTTCAGACATTGTGGCTACATCAAGGCGAAGCAAGATCCAGATGAAGAAAAAATGCAGTTTCAGAACGGGAGAGGTACATAATGGATTGTCAAAACAAATGGTTGTTTTTAGAGGTAACATAAATGTAAAAGGACTCTTTTCCAGCCTTCGCTGAGAGAGTGGGGTATAAATCAAAAACTCCAATGCTCAACCTTACCGTGGAGTTTATCTTTTCCAGCTTTTTTAGTAGACTGTTTAGGTTTATGGTCTAGTCATGTCTTGGCATTCATTTGGACTGTGTGAACATCATATGTGATCTTTTCTTTTTTTCTTATTGCAGTGAAACTGCCTGGAAGCAGGACGTACATTCACCCCCACACTTACGAGGACCCAAATCAAGCCGTCCGAGATTTTGCCAAGGAAATCGATGCCTCCACTATACGGATAGAGAGAGTTATAGGTGCAGGTGAGAGTCTTACTCCTCTCTAGACCAAATTCAATCACAAATATACATTATACAAATCATGTCAATGTAGCTACTTACATACTGGGGTTTGTTCAATTCATAAAACCTTTTTTCTGAATGTTTTCAGGGCGTAAGTGCAGTTGTTTGCTAATGTATGTCAAGGAAAAGAGATTTGTATTTAAAGCCTCATTATAGAGCGTCTGCCGACTTTAATCCGCGCACACAAAGCTGTTGTTTGAAATACTTATACCGTATATCTCTGCGTCTGAAGTCTCATTTTCCTCAGCATACGGTTTCTCTGTGAGTGAGTGTCTGAGTCTCTATTTTCAGACGTTTTTTTGTCCATTATCCTGCTTCTTTCTTTCTCTGTCTCATTTCCTCTTTCTCTTCATCTGGCTGCAATAGTGTGCAATAGAGTTCTTTAGGGCTTTAGGAGATCTGAATTAAATGATACCATTGAGAAATGTTGTTAGATTCTGTGTGTGTGAGAAGAGGACAGACGTTTAACCCTGACATGTTTGGATGAGATGTTCCCTGTGTGTCAATTCAACACTTCTGATTGGTTATAGATAGACAGATTGATTGATTGATTGATAATCCCACCATACTGATGCTGATGGTAGCCGTGTGTCCCTCCCCAGGTGAGTTCGGTGAGGTTTGCAGTGGCCGTCTGAAGCTCCCCAGCAAGAGAGAAATCTACGTGGCCATCAAAAGTCTGAAGGCAGGATACTCTGAGAAGCAGAGGCGGGACTTCCTGAGCGAGGCCAGCATCATGGGCCAGTTCGACCACCCCAACATCATCCGACTGGAGGGAGTCGTCACCAGATGTAAGTGTTCACCTTCACCCGAAGGCTTTTAAAATGACAGATTGAAATGTTTAAGTAAGTAAACATACACTGCATTGTAAACACTGGAAAATAAGGGCACACTCGCGTTCTTTTCTCAGTGCGTGCTTGAATAGCACAAGTGTGACAAAATATGATTATTGTGAATACACCAACAACCTTTTCCACCACAGCGGTCACAAAGTGTTTTCATGGCGTTGTGATTAAGAGCCAGATGGAGGTGTGCTGTACTCACTGAGCCCCACTGTTCCACTTGAATGCATCTGTTGAGTCGGATCTGAACACACAAGAGGATTGGAAGACAAAGACTCGCTACAGCAGATGTGGTGCAGAGCAAGACTACACTCTAAAAATGCTGGGTTAGAAACCCAAGTTGGGTTGACAATGGATAAATTACTAGAGGCAACGATAATAATCAAAAGGGGAACATTTATTAATAAGCAATTTAACAAATGTTTATTGATTAATTATTATTCATTAAACTTATAAGTGTTCATTTATTAAACGTAATAATAAATGATAATTTCTAACATTCTTTGGGTTCATTTTAGTAATACAGTAATTTTTAAACAATAGTTGGGTTAAATAAAACTACCCAGCAGGTTGGGCAAACATTTAACCAGGGTTAAAACAACCTGATCACAGGGTTAAAACAATCCATTCTCTGGGTTAAAACAACTCAATAGCTGGGTTAAAACAACCCAATCGCTGGGTTAAAACAATCCATTCACTGGGTTAAAACAACCCAATCGCTGGGTTAAAACAATCCATTCTCTGGGTAAAAACAATCCGAATCGCTGGGTTAAAAAAGTCCAATCGCTGGGTTAAAACAATCCATTCTCTGGGTTAAAACAATCCATTCGCAGGATTAAAACAGACCATTCGTTGGGTTAAAACAGTCCAATCACAGGGTTAAAACAACCCAATCGCTGGGTTAAAACAATCCATTCGCTGGGTTAAAAAAGTCCAATCACAGGGTTAAAACAATCCATTCACTGGGTTAAAACAACTCAATAGCTGGGTTAAAACAACCCAATCGCTGGGTTAAAACAATCCATTCACTGGGTTAAAACAACCCAATCGCTGGGTTAAAACAATCCATTCTCTGGGTAAAAACAATCCGAATCGCTGGGTTAAAAAAGTCCAATCGCTGGGTTAAAACAATCCATTCTCTGGGTTAAAACAATCCATTCGCAGGATTAAAACAGACCATTCGTTGGGTTAAAACAGTCCAATCACAGGGTTAAAACAACCCAATCGCTGGGTTAAAACAATCCATTCGCTGGGTCAAAACAGTCCAATCACAGGGTTAAAACAACTCAATAGCTGGGTTAAAACAATCCATTCGCTGTGTTAAAACAATCTAATCACAGGGTTAAAACAACCCAATTGCTGGGTTAAAACAGTCCAATTGCAGGGTTAAAACAACCCAATCACTGGGTTTGTCCATTTTCAACCCAACTTGGGTTGTTTTTAACCCAGCATTTCTTAGAGTGCAGATTCTCGGTTAAAGCATGACTAAACCTTCTAGCTTTAAATGTACCTGTTAACTGTTTACTTTACCTTTCACAAGGGAATGTTTGGCTCCTTGTAAACTTTGGTAACACTTTATTTTAGGGTCTTTTAACTAGTTGCTTATTAGCAGCATATTACTAGAATATTGGATATTTATTAGTACTTTTTAAGCACATATTAATGCCTTATTCTGCATTCTTAATCCTACCCAATACCTAACCTTAACAACTACCTTACTAACTATTAACAAGCTGTAAATTAGGAGTTTATTGAGGGAAAAGTTGTAGTTAATCGTTTACTAAAGTGTTACCAAAACTTTTCATTAGGGAATGATATGCAGAACCTTAATGTTACGTTAAAGTAAACCTAAGTATTAAACGTCTTTTCAGATTGGCACAGTGTTTGTAGAAGGACAAATATGTAATTTGTTGAGAAGAGGTCTGCTTTTACTTTGCAACTGGATTTACAATTTTCACCTGGTAGATAAAAATGGGCAACCTTTTACAACCTTATACAACCAAAATGAAATGTTTAGAAAATTTTAGGTCATAAAATTGTTATCTGGGAACTTAATGTGAGGCCACTTTCTTCTTGCACAGAATATTCTCTGTGTGTTTTTTTTTTTTCCTTTGATCGCTCGTTTCTCCAATCTTTGACTGCCGTTTTGCACGTATGTGTTTGTGGCCTATTGCCGTTGTCTAAATTGGATCTTAATGGCAGACTGAGATAGACTTACACTGCGTTATGTGTGTTGGAAAGCTTTAAGAGTCTCATTATCTCATCAGTAATGGGGTAGAGCTTATCGAAGAACTTCAGCTTTCACCAGACGCTAAACAAAAACCCTTTCTTTCAAGTGTCATTATGACTGAACCGACGTTTGCGGCTCTCCACACTACCTATAGAGCACAACAATGACAGTATGCATATTTATGACTGCATGAATATTAATCATTTAAATAGTTAATTGGATGTGTTTTAAGTGTCATAAATATTCAGCAGCGCACATATGAACAGCGAAGTCTCGACATTTCTTATTCATTTTTCGCTCTGTTCTCTCTCATGCGGAATGCTAATTTTGACCTTTTGTTAGCATTGGTTTGTGCAGTTTACAGAACTATTTTCTACGTAAATCGAGTTTGCTTTTCATTTTAAAAAGGCAGACGCTGCCTAATTGCCTGTCTTCCAGTTATAAGTGGTGTATTTATGTTCTGAGCAAATATCAGGGGCTCAGGGTTAAAGCTCAGTTCAGTATCTCTCGGAGCATGCAGACTATTTGGAAGAACAAAGTAGCGGTTTAAGTGAGAGTAATGCATTCAACGTTGGGCTGCACTTTGACCTCTGTCTTCATGGAATCTGTTGGAATCTAAAAAAAGCCTACTTTTGATGGGGTAAAGGAGAGTTTAGAGGAAGACGAAGAGGGAAAATATGAGACATTCTTAGAAACAAGCATGAGGGGTTATAAATATACAACGCTTATAGATGTTTACTAGTTTTAGAATCTGCGAGATGTTTGTCATTTTTGGGGGGAAGACTTCATTTGAAGGTGTTCCTGTTACAGTGTAAATACAGTGCAAGTTCTGAGTAATATTAATTAACAATATGTATTTACTATAGGGTTAGGGTTAGTTGCATGTAATTATGCATAATTTACTGTTATTACTACAGTAAGTACATGTAACATGTTCCTGGATCAACAATCCTGTCCAAAAATGTAGTGCTAACACTATCCCTACCCCAAACATGACCCTACCATAACTTATCCTTAAAATCAGAGGAAAATAATGTGGCAATTAATTAATTGCATTAAATTTGGCTGAGAAATTACCCCCCAAAAATCATTTAAAGTCATTATTGTGTTAAATGAGAAAAGTGTCAAAAAGACATTACAAAAAGTTTTATTTATTATTATTTATTTAACAGAATTTATGACACATATACTTTTAGGCTTCAACAGCCATGAGGGTGAGTAAATGATGACAGAATTTTCATATTTTCAGCTACACCTTTAATATATATATATATATTATTTTTATTAATATGAAATATTTTTTTTAATGAAATGATACTCTAAATAAGAAACTAAAACTGCCAGTACGTGGTGGTAAATTTCAAAATGAGTAAGTCATTGAATCATTCATTCATTCATTCCATTCGTTCAAACAGCTGATTCATTCAGGATTGAAGTAAATGGCTCTCTTTATGAATGAGTCATTGGGTCATTGGTTCACCCGATTGATTCGCTCAAAACACAGATTCATTCAAACAAAACACAGCTGTATGTAAATGCATTAACAACACATTATTTTTTCCCCATAACTAATTAATCAAATTAACATGTTAAATTAACAGCCCTAATATATTAAAAACATGATTATGCTTTTATTTTATTTTATATATATATATATATATATATATACAGTTGCAAGAAAAAGTATGTGAACCCCTTGCAGAATCTGTGAAAATGTGAATAATTTGAACAAAATAAAGGAGATAATACAAAATGCATGTTATTTTTTATTTAGTACTGTCCTGAGTAAGATATTTTACATAAAAGATGTTTACATAAAGTCCACAAGACAAAAAAATAGCTGAATTTATTCAAATAACCCCATTCATAAGTATGTGAACCACTGATTCTTAACACTGTGTGTGGTTACCTGATGATCTACGACTGTGTGTTTGTTGTGTGATGGTTGTTCATGAGTCTCTTGTTTGTTCTGAGCAGTTAAACTGAGCTCTGTTCTTCAGAAAAATCCTCCAGGTCCTGCAGATCCTTCAGTTTTCCAGCATCTCTTGCATATTTGAACCCTTTACAGCAGAGACTGAATGATTTTGAGATCCGTCTTTTCACACTGAGGACGACTGAGGGACTCAAACACAACTATTAAAAAAGATTCAAACATTCACTGATGCTTCAGAAGGAAACACGATGCATTAAGAGTCGGGGGGTGAAAACTTTTGAACAGGATGTCAAAAAATGTTCTTATTTTGTTTAAATATACATTTTTTTCATTTAGCACTGCCCTTCGGAAGCAACAGAAGATACTTTCATGTTTCCCGGAAGACAAATTAAATACAATTTACCTTGATCTTCAAATCTTCAAAAGTTTTCACCCCCCGACTATTAATGCATCATGTTTTCTTCTGAAGCATCAGTGAATATTTGAAACTTTTTAAATAGTTGTGTTTGAGTCCTTCAATTGTCCTCAGTGTGAAAAGATGAATCTCAGAATCATTCAGTCACTGCTGGAAAGGGTTCAAATATGCAAGAGATGCTGGAAAACTGAAGGATCTGCAGGACCTGGAGGATTTTTCTGAAGAACAGAGCTCAGTTTAACTGCTCAGGACAAATAAGAGACTCATGAACAACCATCACACAACACACAAACAGTCGTAGATCATCAGGTAACCACACACAGTGTTAAGAATCAGTGGTTCACATACTTATGAATGGGGTTATTTGAATAAATTCAGCTATTTTTTTGTCTTGTGGAATATATGTAAACATCTTTTATGTAAAATATCTTACGTACTAAATAAAAAATAACATGCATTTTGTATTATCGCCCTCATTTTGTTAAAATTATTAACATTTTTACAGATTCTGCAAGTGGTTCACATACTTTTTCTTGCAACTGTATAATTATATATAATATATATACTAAGCATTTTACAGATTCTGTAAGGGTAAACTGATAGTCATGTCACTGTCCATATGGCCTCATGTACTCTGGCCTTGGGGTTTGTGAATAGTTGCACGTATGACAGCAAGGAGAGGCAATTTCACAGATCACTGCTCAGCAGGTCAGTGGCTGCAGGGCCGAGGAGAGGCCGAGGGAACAGCGGGGACAACTCAATAACCTTTAACTCCAAACTTTTATTCAAAACATCCATTTCTAACAGCTCTCAGTATTAAAATTCTTCTACTTTTGACCCAAAAAACAACCTCAGGAATCCTTAAAAAACCTGAAATATGCAGGGTAGTGTGTCTCAATATATATTACTGTATGATCATTGATCAGCTGCTGCGGTCTGATTCATAAATGACTCATTATTTTAATTCATTTCCATGAATGAAAAAATATTAAAATAACAAAAATGGGAAAAATGATGCTCTGCTAACATGTTCTGATAATAACTTTGTAGGACTATACATTATTTAGATAATTAGTTAAAAAATAAATCTGTTGAATCTGAAAAAATTGATATTTAATATGAATATATTTTCTGGCCAGTTTTAGTGTGTTAATTTCAATAATTGATTTTAAATTCAAAAGTCTAATATTAATACAGTTATACAAAAAAAGGAATAAATAAGGAATAAGAATATTTTTTCATCCAAGTGCATCCAGAATTTTCCTTTCGCTGCATCCCTAATTATTTATTATGGTTTAGTATTTCTCAGTAATGTAGAACAATGTTAGCGGTGTTAATATTCTTTCTCAGCCCTGAAACTGAGACCATTTTCCAAACTGATTCTGGCCTCCCAATGTTATCTTTCAAGGCTCATTTTAGTAATGTACACAAAGAACCTTTTGCAAATGTAATTTTTATTGTGTGTGTGTTTTTTTTTTTTTTTTTTTTTTTGTGGTCTCATGATCAACAAATCCAAAACAGAAGCCCAATCAGCAACGCTTCATCAGAATAATGTCCCGAACCCTCCCTCTCGCTGTGATTGCCTCCATTGTTATGTAGATGGCGGGTATTGGTGCGACTGAAAGAAATCTTTGGAAATAGCCCTTTTAATTGCTATCTCGTCATTTGTCAGAAAAGTTATGATCTTTCCGTATCTCTCATTTCCTCCTTTATCTGCCAACAATCGCCTAATCTGGAAGCATTCAATTTGGAGGAGGCTATCATCTCCTCTCATCGCGCTCTTTCCACCGCAGAGGATTTTCCTCCTAACGAAGTGGCTGCTATTTTGAGAAAGCATTCATTAAAGCCGCCGCTCCTTTGTTTAGAGGACAATGAAAGTTTAAAGTCTTGTGGAGACTCTTGTGTTAAATTACGTAGATTAAGGGCTGCGATGTACCGCCGGGTCTGTTCTTGCCAACAACTCAGTGCTAAGTACATCATGTGTCATTTAGTTAAAACACCATTTGGAAAATCAATAAGACTGTAAAGTTGAAGAACAGCAGCTTTTGTTCTTTTGTTCATAATCGTAGCGGGGCCGTCGGGGCATCAACCTGCTCAATATCTCTTTAATCCTATAAGTCAGTACCTTGAATATCAAAGCCAGGAATATATGGAGATACAAGTTCTGCTGTTCCCACCGTAACCGCTGTCGAAATAAAATCGCTTTAATGGGGGTGTAAAATCAATACTCTATTTGCAATAGGGGTTCTCGCTCTATGGGTGAGCCGGCATTGAGAATCTGAGCTTGTTAAGGGGTGTCACTGCTGGGGATCTTTGCGTGCCGCTCTACACACAAACATATGTTTATACACGTGCGCCTCCCTCCCCATATGCAATTACACAATCTGCCTCGTATCTGATGTCACAAAGCATTTATTTATTTTTTTTATCGTGTACACACAAATCACCTGCAACAAAGGTCTGTTTCCGTTAATGATTATCCCACAGTACCGGTTAGGGCTAAATCACAGGGGCATTGCATTACACAGATGAGGTGTTATGCGATATTGATTACTTGAGTTTGTTGCTGGTATTATTTTTTTTTTTTTTTTTTACCGAACCTGCAATACAAACATGTAGGTCAGCGGGACTCCGCTGGGAATAGATTTATCCGGCAATTTTCCCCGGTAAGTATGTATAGAGTTCAAGAGATTCTGTGCAAAATGCCTCTGACAGCAGCGTGCTGTGACAACTTTATCTAAGTGGATATGGTTTTTAAATCTCTGTCCTAGATATCACAACACATGTAGACCTGGATCCATGCTGTTACTTTCACCAGAGACAATGACAGCTTAATCTTTATTTCTGCCCTTTAAAAGTCACATTTTACGTTTATTCATTTATCACACACTTTTATCCAAGATTACAACATTGCAACAACATACGCAATGTTTCTTGATCAGACACGAGTGGGAAAATTATTCTATCACGGTTTGAAAAAGTAATTTATTTATGTTGAACATTTTTGGATCATTTCTGAAAGCCTCTTGTTGCCTATCGGTCAAAGTGTGTGTAGTGCAAAAACCATTACTTTAATGTCACAAAATTCTATTGTGCTTAACATATCTTATTGTTATTAATATTAAAAACAGTTGTGCTGCTTAATATTTTAGTGGAAATTGTGACATTTTTAGGGTTCTTAGAGAGTTCAAAGGAACAGCATTTATTTGAAATGAAATTTTTGTAACAATATACACTCTAAAAAAATGCTGGGTTAAAAACAACTCAAGTTGGGTTGAAAATAGACAAACCCAGCGATTGGGTTAAATGTTGCCCAAGCAATACAGCAACTTTAAGCAAGAAATACAGTCATTTTAAACAATAGTTGAGTTAAATAAAACTACCAACCGCTGGGTTAAAACAACCCAATCATTGGGTTTGTCCATTTTTTTTTTTAACCCAGCATTTTATAGAGTGTAAAAGTCACTTTTGATCAATTTAATGTGACTTTGCTTATTTGTGTAGTGAAATATAAACCTTTTCATGCCTTCTTTTATTTCTCAAAGTTTGTTTTTAAGCCATAGTAGCATCATATGATCACTGTAAGACAAAAAAAAAAAAAAAAATAGACTTAATTCTGAAACAGAAAATAATGCAATGCATAATTCAGAATACTGGGAAAAAAACACTTATGAAAAGTCAGTGCAGAATTGTATTAACACAGAACATTGCCTTCTGAAGAATAATTTGTAAACCTGCCTTAACTGTATTTAGTGTCAGCCTCAGGGTCTTCTGATCTTCGCAGTATGTAAATCTATAACCTAACCCTGTGTTGAAGCTCTGTACCTGAGGCCACCCTTAGTGACATCAACTGCTAACTCATTCCCGCACACACAGAGCTCATTGTTGCTATTCCAGCCGCGCAGGGTTCACGAAGGGTTAAACATATTCGTCTCTTTGTAGAAACAAAGTAGAAAGAGAAGAACAGGTCTTGAGGGTGAAATCACAGAGATATGCCTGCCCTCTGTTCTCAAGACATGTGATGCTATTGCAGGAAGCCCTCAATGAGCTCTATTGTGCGCTTTTGAGATCGCGAGCACACCGTCTGCACCGGATGCTTGTGGTTGTGCCGTAACCTTTTTGTAGCTCATCAGGAAAATATGCCACATCAGATGTCCAGATGATCGCTTGATAATGCATGAATTAGAGAGGAAATAAATAAAAAAAAATCCCCTCAAGGTTGCCAGAGATTAATGTCAAGAGCCAATCTTTCAGAGCTGTTTTCCGAAGAGCTCATTATAAGCGGTTTTATTAGTTAAACGCCTGCTGTAATCATGCCTGACGGTTGTTTTAACACCACATACAAAATCAACACTGGATGACCTTTCAAAAAGATTTACCAGAGCTGTTTTATCACCATAGATCCATAGATTTAGGACAGCGTTTAGTATGAAATTAATTTTCCATCTTTTGAAACCAATTCCGATTTGGAGGACACCCACATTTGAGATTTAATATTCCTTAAAGGGGTCCTTGATTATGATTTCACTTTTTTAACTTTAGTTAGTGTGTAATGTTGCTGTTTGAGCATAAACAACATCTGCAAAGTTACGACAAAGTTCAATGCAAAGAGAGATATTTTATTTGACAGAAATCACTTTTTAAGGACTACAACAAACGGCTAGTAGGGACTACAACGAGCTTCTTCCTGTGTTTGTGACATCACTAACCCTAAAATTTACATAAACCCCGCCCCCGAGAACACACAACAAAGGGGGCGAGGCCATGTTGGGCTGCTTTAGAGAAGAGGAAGGGTTGTTGTAGTCGAGTTGTTGACATGCCGCCATTTTACGCCGGACGGATTTGCGCAAAGATTAACATGGAGTGGAATCAACTCCACAGCAGCTACATAAATTTATCCACTAACCATTCAGAAATGTCTAAAAGTTGTAACTTCTTCCTGAGTCTCTCCATCAGTGTCGACTCCGGTTTGAACAATGTAAGGCTGAACACCGTTACTGACAATCCTCATTTTGGCTGCGTGAGATTCTCCAGCTTTGTTGTTGTTGAGCGACCGAAGCGCGAGCTGCCCTCTTCTGGAAAGGGGGCGGGAGCAGCAGCTCATTTGCATTTAAAGGGACACACACAAAAACAGTGTGTTTTTGCTCACACCCAAATAGGGGCAAATTTGAGCTATAATAAATGATCTGTGGGATATTTTGAGCTGAAACTTCACAGACACATTCTGGGGACACCAGAGACTTATATTACATCTTGTGAAAAGGGCATTATAGGTCCCCTTTAAAAGCATGTACGTGATCCTGTTAAAGCCTCACATCTGCCCTCACATTGTTAACTGCAAGTCCAGCATGCGTCTTCCCTCTCTGGGCTCGGCTGTTGTCTGTTCCGTTGAGGTCAGGGCCCCAGGAGGCTGCCGTAAGCTCCTCTGATCGGATCCACTGCCTCGGCCACCCGCTCTTTCAGGATCAATGCCAGTTGCTGCTTCAACTGTCTCTCTGATAAAGCGGTCCCACACACACAGAGTGACATCAGATTGCCACCCGTTGCCGTGCCATTCCCAGAACACAGTGTTCCGCGGTCCGTTCCCTCTCTTTCTCTTTCTGTGTCTGACAGCTACATTAGTCTGCCTCTGTAAAGTAAAAGAAATTGCATTTCCCCCACCCTTTTTTTCAGATGAGACATGGGGGGTTAGGTTTGGGGGGTGCTGAGGAAGGCATTTATCTCAGTGAGATAGTGATGTAATTTTAGGTGATGTATAACCAGCCAGTTGCCGTGGTGATGCTCGGAGGTGGGTGATCAAACCTGTTTTTCACAAACTCATAGAGGCATATATATATATGACTAGAGCACATATCTCAGTATTCCAGAGTGGAGATGTCTGGAATACAAGTCATTTATCAGCACTGACACGGCTGGTGTTTACACGTCCCTGAGAGAGACAGGAACAACAGCCCACAACTGATACACTGACACACATTCTGTGTACTCATTAGGGATTGAACGAGTTCCGATTTTTTAAAGTCGACATTTATGTGATTAAAGTCGAGTCGACGATGATGTCATTAATGAACAAATAAGGGGTCTTTCCGTTCCAATGCGCTACTTTTCCATTGTTTTTCTATGTAAACGCGCTATAGACAGATGCATGTCCGTTGCGCTTGTGTCTTGCATCTTATGCAGCGTCTTGCGCATGATATGGCATTCTAAAAACGCGACGCTCGAGTTCAAATCAGTTCAACTTTTTTTTTTTTTTTTTAAAACGCGTCTCGAGATCTTGCGTTTTTTCTCCCAATCCACTGCCCACATCTTGCGTCTTTTAAAGTAAAAATGCGTTCTGTGTAAACGATCCCTAAGTCTGAACCTTGGGCTGAGGTTGCCTTGTGCACAGTTGATATGACGCTGCCCACAAATATTTCTCCTACATAACAGCTTATTTTTATCAGTTCTTTTGTCTTTGGGTTGTTATAATTCTCACAGATTTCTGCTCGTTCTAAATCAGATACAGACAATGTAGCACAGTAAAGATTACACTTATATGAATGCATTAGTGAGAGAGTGTGAATTAATTCTACCTGGCAGCTTCTCTCTAGTGAAGCTGTGGGTTTTAGTTACTAAGAAATATACGCTATAACTTTTCAATTTCTAAGCTACTTTACTGATAAATCACAGAACAGTGTTGACAATACATTTCTGCGCTACTAAATGATTCTGTGAGTTTTTTATTTGTCAGTAACTGTTGGATATGGAGCGTAAATGTGGACTTTATCCTGCTGCGCCCTTTACAGGCTATGACCAGCGACTAGTCGACGTCATGCTTAAAAAAATTAACGGCAGAGCATTAAAGTCGACTAGTCGATTAGTCGGTGCAACCACTAGTACTCATAGTTTTTGGAGTATTTTTGGAGGATTTGTTTACTACAGCCATTTTGCATGAGTGTTGTTATTGTTAACTTGAACTAAAACTGTTTTCGATAATTGAGATCAAGCTGAAATAAATTAATAATAACTAGGGCTGTCAACCGATTAAAGTTTTGAGTCTAATCAATTACATGATGTGGCGATTAATAGAATTAATCGCAAATTAAATGCACCAAAAGATCATTTAAAGTCATTATTGTGTTAAATGAGAAAAGCATTAAATAGACATTACAAAAAGTAACTTTAGAAAGAAATATTATATTTGATTCAACATAGAATTTATTAAACTTTAAGACTTGATGAGGGTGAGTAAATGATGACAGAATTTTGGGGTTAACTATACCTTTAATGCTTTTTTTTTTATTAATATGGAAATATGAAATATATATATATATATATATATATATATATATATATAATGAAATCATGCTCTAAATATAGAAAAATAAAACTGCCAGTAGGTGGCGGTAAATGTCTAATGCCTAGTTCACACTGCAGGATTTTAGGCCCGATTTTCACTCGCCGAATAATTTTGCGAAATCGAAGGCTAATCGGTGCTCGTTCACACGAGTGCCAATCAAAGACGCGATCTGAGAAATCGACGATCTGACAACTCTGACGACTTTGAAAACTGCGCAGTGTGAACTCGGCCAAAGTGAGCAAGTCATTGAGTCATTCATTCATTTGATTTATTAAAAATGCCTGATTCATTCAGGAATAAAGTAAATGGCTCTCTTTAAGAATAGACCATTGAATCACTGGTTCACCCGATTGATTCGCTCAAAAGGCAAATTCATTCAGAAAGGAAAGATCTGAAAAAGATAAACAAAATAATGCTTGTATTTTCTCTGGGTACCTTGTTTCATATTTTAACATTATATTTTGTTTAAAACCATCAAAACAGGTAGCTTGATGTTATGCAAAGCGAACAGTTGGTTTGCAGGTGTACTTTACTTACTTATTTGTTTATTTATTTATTTTTAAATGTAGGACATTTAATTCAATAATGCATTTTTTTTGTGAGTAGTGAATGTTAACACTTGTATCTCATCTGGGTGCTATCATGATAACCTGTTTCTTGCTGTCTGAAGCACTGGATGCCCACTTAGCATTCAGTGTCTGTATATGTACCTATGCCTCCTCTGTGGAGACCTACTTATGCTTGGCGTAGGTTCATACACAGCACTGATATGCCCCTTTAACAAGGGCAAGCATGGTGTACACCACCAGAATCATACGCGCTGACTAATCAACAGGCACATTTGACACGGTCATCCTACCACAGATGTCACATTTTGATTCGTTCCGTCAAATCTGTACATGGACGTTTCTGTCAAATCCTACAAGTGACGCTAAACTGCTGAACTCTCAGTGACCTGTGAGTGATGTATTTAGGTCAGAGGATTGAGAGGAATATGACAGAGCTTGTTAACTGAGACTCAACAAGGCACTGGAACATTTTTCTGTTTATTTCACTCTGTCGCTTTATTTCAGATATCGGCTTGCAGATGATGCCCTGCGGTAGATTGGTGGCAGCAGAAGTATGACTTATGCCAATTAGTGGGAGTGTGTTTGTAAGACTATAAATCTCTTCCAAAACTAGTTTGCTGCATCGTTGCCTAATATCTACAGAAGCAGCTACCTTGTGAGTGGCCATTCATGCCTTCTTTTGCTCAAAACGGCTTAATGGAATTGAACAGAAGATGCATTTGGCGTTTGAATATGCTGGTCTGTATGTGAATATGCTTATCACACCCACAGATTAATCTGATTGGTTGCCATAATTTCTCATTCCCACAAATTTTGCACGTGTCGGTACTAAATTGAGTTCTTTTTTACTGCTTATTACTCTTAAACAGTCAAATACACACAAAATAATGTCAAAATGCACTCAGTTATGTTTGAAGTGAACGTAAACAGTTGAGAAAGAAAACGCATGTGTAACAGTATAATGGATCTTAAAGTGAGAGCAGCCTAATAAACCTGCTGACAAATTATGAGGTAATATTATAAATATATATACAGCAGTTTTTCCCCATGGTATCTGTCGAAATTGTGGCCAGTGAAAATACTGAGTGGCTAGTAACTTTGGAAAAACACTAGGCACAGTGGCTGGTGAGCAAAAAAGTTCATGTCAAGCCCTGATTATAATCCATAAACCAAACCAATCAGCTATGTTTGTTAGAAATCAGGAATGACGGAGAACATTGTGCTTGGTACATTTTTAATCTTCAAACCAAACTTGGGACTTCAGTCGACAAAGTTTAAATCCCGTCTGGCTAGAACGCTTCCCATAATGTTTACGCATTAGGTCAGTAGACGGTCTTTTGTGGCTGTTTGAACACATTCGACCACACTACGAAAGCAATCCGGTCGAATGCGTTTTAAACTACCTCTGGAAGTGGTCGAAAGTGGACAAGCTCATCGGTATTTATAGCGTCTTCCACTTGTGGTCCAATCAACCAAAACGCATCTTAAATACCAGGTGTAAACAGAGCCTCAGAAGAAGCAGCATTTTCTTTTGGATCCCTTGTGTCAGAAGTGCACTTATGATGCCTTAAAATGCTGTGAGCAGCTAATTAGGTTTCATTTATACTTGTCCAACTTGGTCATGGTTTTGGTGAGAGGGCGGTTGTGGTGTGTTCAGTTTTCTTAGTTTTGGGTCTTTTTTAAAACAAATTTTGAGCTCTTTTAAGAAATCTTCCTTTTGACTACCTGCCACCCATCACTGCTCATGCCCACCACAACAGGTGCAGTGCCCTCCCATCGGCTCTCATTGACTGTCCTGCCCACCCATCATGGCAACAAAGCTCTCTAATTGGTTCTCCGTGGATTAGCCGGGGTTAATTAACTGCTGTCTTTGGTGGAAGGCTCTGATGAAGGTCTGTCATGCTGAATAATGGGGCTGAGAGTGTGGCCAGGGTTTAGCCTCCTCTCTTCTCTCCTTCATTCCTGTGTTTCAGCATCTCAGCTATAAAGGATTAATGACACCATTACCATGATTTATTTCTGTGTGGATTTGTGTAGAATCATCAATCTGTTAGGACATTTTATGTTTTTTTCCTTCCATCTAGGCTGATGGTAAATCTTGTATTTTTGTCTTTTTTTCTTTCTTTATGTCTACAGGCAAGCCCGTGATGATTATTACAGAGTACATGGAGAATGGATCGTTGGACACTTTCCTGAAGGTGAGGAAGGCAAAACGCCAGTGGCACAAATCCACACCGATGTTCACATGCCATTTAAGACGCTGCCTTACATTTAATTACCTACAGCCAATAAACGAGCATCGCTCAAGGGTATAAGCCATGGATACCTCCCTGAAAGTCTATTACTGGAGGGAAATTAAGCATGGAATGGATGCCTGGTTGAGGCAGCATGGATTCAGTTGCGCACTGTCCATTAGGGCTCTCGCATCCTTCTGTTGTACAGCGAACGTGCCAAGGTTATTATAGTTAGTCTGTTTTGTTTTTGTTAGTTTCAGGATTGTTTGTTTCAGTTTAGTTTTCATTTCATTAAATATTTCTGTTGTGTTTTTATATACTTATTTTTAGTTAAATATTTTCTGTTTAGTCGTAACAGCATATTCCCATCTAAAATGGATTTTGCACGGTGCCATTCACATTTTTCAGAGCAGTGGTTGAACTGCATCATGCACTATACTGCCATCTATAGTTCGCCTACTATTTATTTTTGTTTTATTTCAGTTTATTTTTCATTGAAAGTTTAGTTTATTTATTTGCATTCATTTTTTTTTATTATTATTATTATTATTATTATTATCAATACATTAATTTATTTCTGCTCACAAAAAAAAAGTTTTCGCCTTTGGGTTACACTTTATTTTGAAAGTCCACTTTAGACATTCTACACTCTAAAAATGCTTGGATGTTTCGACCCATGTTTGGGTCAAATATGGACAAACCCAACCACTGGTTTAATTAAAAAATTTAAATCAACAGTTAAACCTAACCCTTCCATATTTTTGAGTGTACTAACTATAAGTAATGAGAACTAACTCTCCGTAATTTGCAACTACATGACAACTAATACTCATTAATTTAAAACTACACAACTAACTCATTAATTTGCAACTACATGTCAACTAACTCATTAATTTGCAACTACATGTCAACTAACTCATTAATTTGCAACTACATGTCAAATAACTCTTTAATTTGCAACTACATGACAACTCGTTAATTTGCAACTACATGTCAACGAACTCATTAATTTGCAACTACATGTCAACGAACTCATTAATTTGCAACTACATGTCAACTAACTCATTAATTTGCAACTACCTGTCAACTAACTCATTAATTTGCAACTACATGGCAACTCGTTAATTTGCAACTACATGTCAACTAATCTCATTAATTTGCAACTACCTGTCAACTAACTCATTAATTTGCAACTACATGGCAACTCGTTAATTTGCAACTACATGTCAACTAATCTCATTAATTTGCAACTACATGTCAACTAACTCATTAATTTGCAACTACATGTCAACTAACTCTTTAATTTGCAACTACATGACAACTCGTTAATTTGCAACTACATGTCAACGAACTCATTAATTTGCAACTGCATGTCAACTAACTCATTAATTTGCAACTACATGACAAATCTGTTTAATTTGCAACTACATGTCAACTAACTCATTATTTTGCAACTACATGACAACTCGTTAATTTGCAACTACATGACAAATCTCAATAATTTGCAACTACATGTCAACTAACTCATTTGCAACTACATGTCAACTAACTCATTTGCAACTACATGTCAACTAACTCATTCATTTGCAACTGCATGTCAACTAACTCATTCATTTGCAACTACATGACAACTCGTTAATTTGCAACTACATGACAAATCTCTTTAATTTGCAACTGCATGTCAACTAACTCATTAATTTGCAACTGCATGTCAACTAACTCATTCATTTGCAACTGCATGTCAACTAACTCATTAATTTGCAACTACATGACAACTCGTTAATTTGCAACTGCATGTCAACTAACTCATTCATTTGCAACTACATGTCAACTAACTCATTAATTTGCAACTACATGACAACTCGTTAATTTGCAACTGCATGTCAACTAACTCATTCATTTGCAACTACATGTCAACTAACTCATTCATTTGCAACTACATGACAACTCGTTAATTTGCAACTACATGTCAACTAACTCATTAATTTGCAACTACATGACAAATCTCATTAATTTGCAACTACATGTCAACTAACTCATTACTTTGCAACTATATGTCAACTAACTAATTTGCAACTATATGTCAACTAACTCATTCATTTGCAACTACATGACAAATCTGTTTAATTTGCAACTACATGTCAACTAACTCATTATTTTGCAACTACATGACAACTCGTTAATTTGCAACTACATGACAAATCTCAATAATTTGCAACTACATGTCAACTAACTCATTTGCAACTACATGTCAACTAACTCATTTGCAACTACATGTCAACTAACTCATTCATTTGCAACTGCATGTCAACTAACTCATTCATTTGCAACTACATGACAACTCGTTAATTTGCAACTACATGACAAATCTCTTTAATTTGCAACTGCATGTCAACTAACTCATTCATTTGCAACTGCATGTCAACTAACTCATTAATTTGCAACTACATGACAACTCGTTAATTTGCAACTGCATGTCAACTAACTCATTCATTTGCAACTACATGTCAACTAACTCATTAATTTGCAACTACATGACAACTCGTTAATTTGCAACTGCATGTCAACTAACTCATTCATTTGCAACTACATGTCAACTAACTCATTCATTTGCAACTACATGACAACTCGTTAATTTGCAACTACATGTCAACTAACTCATTAATTTGCAACTACATGACAAATCTCATTAATTTGCAACTACATGTCAAGTAACTCATTTGCAACTACATGTCAACTAACTAATTTGCAACTATATGTCAACTAACTAATTTGCAACTACATGACAACCAACTTTCATCTATTTGCAACTACATGACAAATCTCATCTATTTGTAAGTACATGTCATCTAACTCTCATTAGAGTATAAGTAGACTGTTAGGTTAGGGTTCAGGTTAGTAGAATAATTTGACATGTAGTTGTAAAATTACTCATAGTCAGTAGAATGTCTGTTAGGGACCATCAAAATAAAGTGTAAGCAGATATTAAGCAGACAGTCTACTAATACTCTAATGACTGTGTAATGACATGTAGTTGTAAAGTTACTTATAGTTAGTAGAATGTCTAAAGTGGACTATCGAAATAAAGTGTTACCCGTCTTTGTTTTAGTAAACAGTAATAACGCTTGAGCACGTATTTGAGTGAACGTGTTGCAAATGTGTCACGTACAGAGACAGGAAGTGAGTAAATGAGCTCAGTAGATTTATAATAAGGTTATGCTCGCTCCACCAAGCTGCCATAACGTCTCCTCCGCAATCCTCACTAATTTATTACCGCCTTTGTCACCCAGCGGATCGGGCCACAGAGTTTTATTACGCACAGCACAGATACGTTTTTCCTTTAAGTCAGGACTCTTTTTAATTGCCTACACTTTCAGAAAATGAAAATGAAATCTAACACCCCCCACCCCTAAAAAAGGGCCTGTCTGAGACTTTCGATCTTTCTGCAGCGTACATAATGAATCCCATAAATACCCCCTTAGCCCACATAAAAAGCTAATATAATTATGGGGTCTGTTTTATGGCTAATAGCTCATAGTTCGGCCACACAGCTACATGTGTTTAATTAGAAGACAGATCAGTTAAGCATCACTTACTAGTAGAAAAACAAATAATTTCTCTCCGTCTCTATATCTGCCTCTCTCTGCTCTTCCTGTAAGTAGTGTGGCTTCTGACAGTAGATTGATAACAACCAGTTGATCAGGCTGAACGATCAATCAGCCGGCCACATTTCACAAAACACAGCATAATTAACTTACCCACATTAAGATGCATGAAATACTATACAAGCGCATGTTTTTGATTGATATTGCTCGGAGGTACAAAAGTGGGGTTTTAACAAGATTAGTGTACTGCCCAGATATGGAGATTAAGACATTGGCTAATTGCTTATTCCGAAGATTGTTTTTGAGGCAAAATGGATGTTTAGCTAACAGAAGCACCAAATCCAGATGGTTTTACGTTAATAAAGGCCTGTCAACATTATAGCATTTATGTCAGAAAGAGCTCTAAAACCAGAGGTCAGAGTCTTTTGCATAATGAATCAGAACTCAGGGCAAAACCATTGGAACTGTGAAAATGGAGTGTTTGAAAAATGCATGAAGTCTGAATAATGTAATGTAAAAAAAAAAAATGTAACAGGATGAAAATCTTCAGACATTTCGAAGGAAATTTATATTCATTTTGATAATACTTTATAATAATAATTGTTGTTTTAAGTTATTCAAACCTATGTTTGTACACCATCTGTAAAATCTATAAATTCTCTTGCAGAAACACGACGGGCAGTTTACGGTCATCCAGCTGGTGGGGATGATGCGCGGCATCGCTTCAGGAATGAAGTATCTGTCCGACATGAGCTACGTCCACCGTGACCTGGCGGCACGCAACATCCTGGTGAACAGCAACCTGGTGTGCAAAGTGTCCGACTTCGGCCTGTCCAGAGTGCTAGAGGACGACCCTGAAGCTGCGTACACCACACGGGTAAAGATTATATTAGATCCTGGATTGAGTCATTGTCAATTTGAACAAGAACAGATAATGAAGGAGGATCTTAACTAATAAAAAAAATGTTGTTGTTTACCGTATAAATTTGAGTGCCACTGGTTTTTCAAAGCTAACCAGCCACTGTATCTAGTGGATTTCCAAAGGTACTGTCTACTCAGCCACAGTTTTGACATTGATATCAGGGGGGAAAACTGCCATATAGATAATTTTTTTAATATTATCTCATAATTTGTCAGCAGGTTTATTAGGCTGCTGTCACTTTAAGATCCATTATACTGTTACACATGCATTTTCTTTCTCAGCTGTTTAGGTTCACTTCAAACATAACTGACTGTGTTTACGTGAATACTCGGTATTTTGACATTATTTTGTGTGTATTTGACTGTTTAGCAGTGAAAAAGATCTCAATTTAGTGCTGAGAGGAGGCTTTACGTGGCAAACATTGGGTGTGAGAACAAAATCTGCGGGAAATGGGTGAAATTATGCCCAATATGTGCAATTCCATGCCGAAATTCAAGCCCTGTAACACCAACTATATTCATCCAGAGCAAATGAAACGAGGCGGTTTGTGTGTCGACTCGCTGTCAGAGGAAACAGCAGCTTGTGTTGTGAATCTATTCTGTGGAAAATGAGCATTGGAAACGTTTCAGATATACATTGCACTTAGTTTATTATTTCAGATGCCTTCTTAAAAGACTGCAACTGAAAAATGTATGTATTATATATAAAATTCAACCAGCCAAAGTGGCTAGTAAGAGTGACTGCGTTACTGCTGAAATACACACGCATTTAGCAGGTCAAGCCCTGACATGCGTTTTCGGTCGTGTAGTGTGGATCTTTTCTGAAACGGCAGTATGGACAAGGATCATTTTCATTTTAAAACGGCATGTTAAAACCAAAACGCTCTAGTGTGGATATAGCCTAAGATGAGACACGGAGAGAACGAGACAGAGGCGGGATGTTGGCTTTCTCAGGGGTCGGTTTCTCTGTCCACCCAGCATGTATTAATTACATCCGTTTCTGACAGGACAACCGCCTCCGAACCCCCTACACTCGTTCTTCGAGCTCTCTCTGTCCTTCTCAGCTCGGTAATTGGTGAGCACCCTGTGGATGCGTATGAAGGCCAAGGGCAAGAGAGGGACGTGAGGCTGTGTGTGTGTGTGTGTGTGTGTGTGTGTGTGTGTGTGGCTGCCGGTGTCCACTCGGGTGGACAAAGCATAGACTCAGCAGGAGAATCTGTTGTCACATGCCAACAAGGGAGGGAAGTGCTTGTACAACCCTGAACGGACCCCTGCAGATTGCCTTTTCATGTCCGTGTCTGTGCGTCTGAGGCAAAATGTGTGTTTCTCACAGGGAGGAACTCTTAAAATATAAGTGTCTCTGACATTCAATGCCCTGTGCCCCGTTGCTTCAAGTCCTGAAATCACGAAGAGACAAAACCCTCCAGGCCACGCGAGGCAGCCGTTTATGTGCCGTGACGTTATATAATTAAAAAATTGTAAAGATCGCTTTTTGAAATTCTCTGTAAATGATTTTACCCCATGGGCCCTGCTGCTCTTCTTTGGCACTCTCGTCACGTATGTCTATATAGAGTACAGCCAGTTTGTCTTTTGTTTGACTTTGACTGTAGAGATTAACTGCAGCTATTTAAAAAGGCATTTGGGGAAATACAGACCCAGTCATAGTGCTGGAAAAGGAAAGGCAAATATGGTATCTATTCTGCTGTTTGTTTATGGGTGTTTCTTTAATCGCTTAAAATGCATTTTTCACATGCTCATTAATTTTATTAGTGTACTAACAATGTCCAACAGTGCAGAATTATGTCGGTTTTTTTTTTTCATGGAAATTACACCACAATGTCATTTCAACTACATCTCAGATTGTATATTGTGTTTATTAGCATTTTGTGGTGGAAATGACAATGATGGGAATTCAATTTTAACATTTCTGAAATAAAATGGTCGACTCTACAGTAAAGCTTGATATAGTAAAGCTAATTTTATAGATAGCATTTATGTATCTTAAATAGAGACAATTAAACCATACACTGCTGTTGAAAAGTCTGGGGTCAGTAAGATTTTTGTTTTTAAAATATGTCTCTTCTGCTCTCCAAGGCTGCATTTATTTACTCAAAAAAAAAACAACAGTAAAATACATTAAAAAATTATAATATTCTGAATTATTGCAATTTAAAATAACTGTTTTCTCTTTTAATAGAGCAGTAGTTACTCTTCAGTGTCACATGATCCTTCAGAAATCATTCTAATATGCCGATTTGCTGTTCAAGAAACATTTCTGATTATCAATGTTGAAAATGGTTGTGCATCCTAATATTTTGTTTGTAATTTCTTCTTCAAAAAAAAAAAAATTTTTTTTTAAATAAATAAAAATCTTACTGACCCCAAACTATTTTCAAATTGTTTGCATAATTTACAGCTTCATTGGAAACTATGCACAATAAAAACCTTGATTTTTTTGTCTTTGTTTTCTTTATATATCATGTGTCATATTTAATATCACTGTTACGGTAACAAAGTACATTAATTTTTGAGAAATCTTGTTTGGTGTGGTGGAAATGATGCCACAAATGTGGAACAACTGAACATTTTGAAAATGACAGAAATAATTTTCAAACAATAATTATATATCTATTTAGAGTAGAAGTAGAAAATATATTAATTTTGAAGGAGACACAGTTGAGCTTCATACGTAAGCTTGCTTCCATCGTGAAATAAAAAAGGTAACTGCGACTTTTTGTCACAATTGTGAGTTTATATCTCTTTTTTTCTCACAATTGCGAAATAAAAACTCACAATTGTGAGTTATAAAGTCAGAATTGTGAGATATAAACTCGCAATTGCATGTTATAATGTCCAGTTGCAGTTCTGACTTCATAACTCGCAACTGCTAGTTTATATCTCACAATTCTGAGAAAAAAAAAAGTCAGAATTGATAAAAAATGAGATAAACACTCTGACTTTGACTCACAATTGTGAGATAAAAAGTCGCAATTACCTTTTTATTTATTTTTTTAGTAGCGGAAACAAGCTTCCATACCTACTGTAACAAAACCAAATTAAAATCAACCTCTGGGACATGAACATACCTGAATTTAAAGAAACACCATTTTTTTATTTTCATTATCAGGGTGGAAAAATCCCCATTCGATGGACGGCTCCTGAGGCTATAGCGTACAGGAAGTTCACCTCAGCCAGTGATGTCTGGAGTTACGGCATCGTCATGTGGGAGGTGATCTCATATGGAGAGCGGCCTTATTGGGAGATGTCTAATCAAGATGTAAGTGTCCTTGAGAACTCGTGTTCTCACGTGTATTGTTTAAATTGAAATCTGCTCCACTAATATCTAATATCTCCACTAATATCATTTCCATTGGAGCCTCTCGGGGGGCGCAGAGTTTTCGAGCAGCGCGTCCTTGCGAATGAAATCTTCCTGCGGTGATGTCTGTATAGAAACCACTCGAATGACAATGGTTTTTAGGAGGCTCATAATCGAGAGCTGTCCAGCTGCTCCTGCCAGTTAAACACACTTCATCTCTCATTGCTGTATTATGCTAACACTTTCTGACTTCCTTCTTTATTACCATCAGAGGAAATGTCAGAGAAATCCTGAAGACCTTCAGGGCACGGCTGATAATGATTTAGAGCTCATTCTGAAGCAAAGAAGAATGTTTCATGTCTAAAAGAAAATTGTTCTTTTGATTTAAGAACAAGAAGTGGCAGAGAACAGCGGATGTTTTAACTGGAGTAATTAGTTAGTCATATAGGAGATGTCTCGTACCATTGAATTGTAGTCTGGTCTGCTGTTACACGTCTCAGTTATACTGTAGGTCCTAATGTTTTACGCTATGCAACAGACAAAAGTTAATTCAGATAAAGTAATATACTTACATTAAAGGATTAGTTCACTTCAGAATTAAAATTTCCTGATAATTTACTCCATCTCATCCAAGATGTTCATGTCTTTCTTTCTTCGGTTGAAAAGAAATTAAGGAAAACTTTCCAGGATTTTTCTCCATATAGTGGACTTCACTGGGGTTCAACAGGTCCAAATGTCAGTTTCAGCTTCAAAGAGCTCTACATGATCCCAGACGAGGAATAAGAGTCTTATCTAGAGAAACCATCGGCCATTTTCTAAAAAAAGAATAAAAAATTATATACTTTTTCACCACAAATGCTCGTTTTGCACTGCTCTGTGATGCTCTACACATTACGTAATCACGTTGGAAAGGTCACGCAGGTGGAAGTGATCTAGTGTCTACGAAGTGAACGTGCAAAGACTAAGTCAAACGGCCTTTACAAAAAAAGGTAAAACAACGATGTCAGACGATTTTGAAGTTGAAGGAGAAAATGAGATGGAGTTTTTCACCCTACTGCGGTACTTCTGCCTACATCACACGTCTGGGATCGTGTAGAGCTCTTTAAAGCTGCACTGAAACTGACATTTGGACCTTCAACCCATTGAACCCGAGTGAAGTCCACTATATGGAGAAAAATCCTGGAATGTTACGCTTCCGCTGTAAGTCGACTTGCGTACAGATGTCTGCGTGAAGCTGGATATTATAAAGTTGTAAATATGGATATTTTTCTTACAAAAACCCATTGCTTCCCTTCAGAAGGTCTTTATTAACCCCCTGGAGCCGTATGGATTACTTTTATGATGGATGGATGAGCTTTTTTGGGCTTTAAAATCTCGCCCCCCCCCATTCACTCCAATTATAAAGCTTAGAAGAGCCAGGATCCTCCGATTGTGTTTGTTCTTTCATTGTATCATTTTTTTTTTGATGCATGTGTCTGTTTCAGGTGATTAAAGCTATAGATGAGGGTTACCGGCTGCCCGCTCCGATGGACTGCCCCGTGGTCCTCCACCAGCTGATGCTGGACTGCTGGGAGAAGACCAGAAGCGAACGGCCCAAATTTGGGCAGATCGTCAACACTCTTGACAAACTCATCCGCAACCCCAACAGTCTGAAAGAGCTCGCCAACAGCTCCGTCTGGTGAGAAACTGATATGAACCCGCACTTTCACACTATACTTAACCCTGTATTAAGGCCACTTTTTGACCCTGGGTTAAGTAATGGTTACAGTGCAATAAATCATGTTAAATCAATGTTTTAACAATGATAAAGTGGTGGAAACATGAAACACGTTGAACAACACCAATTTAAACCAAAGGATTGTCTCTTTTAAAGTGACGTACAGATAAAACATTTAAAACCCACAAAAACAAATCCCTAACAGCTCAAATAAATCCAGGGAAAATCCAGTCCAGCTTTCCTTTGCCTGCCCCGTGAGCCGATAAACTCCATATTGTCTAATATAACCAAACCTAGTGTCACTGATCCTTTTCCAGCAGACATCCGTCTCGCGGCTTTGTAAAAAGTCGTTGTCGTGAAGATAGCCTGAACCCCCATTGTAAAACCTGACATGAGACAGAGCGGTTTATCAGGAGACGGAGAGGCAGAGATATACGCTTCCTCAAGCCTATCACAGTCTCTCTGATTGCAGCCCAACCTGCCATCATTTATCCCTCTGTGTCCGAAGAGGACAAAGAAGAACGAGGGCGTTAAATACATCCCAGGTCTGAGATTGAATTGACCCTCGCAGCTGTCAGTCAACACTGTCATCCTGACCCGCCTGTCATGAAGAACGGATCGGCAACACAATGGGTTTTAACCTTAACTGCGACTCCTGAACTTTTATCCTCTTCTCATGAAATTGCTCAAGATATCGACTCTCACAAGGAAGTGCGAGGAAGTTCTTAGATCAGCTTGCTTTGTTGGTCCTGAAAAATCGCTATCATTAAACTCAGAGACGAATGACAGTTTGATTAGATTTTCGTTAACTGTAGGCCTGAAGCTAAAGCCTTAACACTATAACCTACAATTCCAAAGACGATTTATTATGCAAGAGCAGTTCTCAATTCTTTAGCATTGAACCACACCACAATTGATACAAATTCAATTTCCTTTCTAGGGAAGACCCCATCACCCCAGAGTTCAGCGTGAGTACGGTGGATGAATGGCTAGACGCTGTCAATATGGGCCAGTACAAGGACAACTTTGCCAGTGCGGGCTACGTTTCTCTAGATTCCATACTGTACATTAGCATGTGGTAAGCTTGAGTACTTACTGTATATAAAGACTCACATCTTGGGAAGTGGGTGGACCAGTATTTTATTATTATTTTATTTTTTATATTTAATGTATCAAAACTGTTTTCAACATTGATAATAATCAGAAATGTTTCTTGAGCAGCAAATTAGCATATTAAAATAATGTCTGAAGGGTCATGTGACACTGAAGACTGGAGTAATGATGCTGAAAATTCAGCTTTGTCAATTCAGCTGCAAAAAGTGTCATGCAAAAAAGTCGATTGGTTTGTATTTTCATAACGCGCTGCTGGGTAACTTTCACCCCCTTCGGTTTAAAATTGTGCTCCACATTGCAGTATATTAAACATCAAATAGGTTCTGATTACTGTACTTTTTTCCCCTTTCAGTGAGGGCAAAACAATTACTGAGACATCAGAGAAATGAGAAAGTTCCTCAAAGAACCTTTCAGTGAACAGTTCTTAAAGGAACCATTCTTCTTAGAACTTTGTAATAATCTAAAGAACCCTTTTCTGATATAAAGAACCTTTTGAGCAGTGCAAAGTTTCCATAAATGTTAAAGATTCTTCAAGGAACCATCAAAAAAAAACCTATAAAGCCCCTTTCACAAGATGTAATATAGTCTCTGGTGTCTCCAGAATGTGTCTGTGAAGTTTCAGCTCAAAATACCCCACAGATCATTTATTATAGCTTGTCAAATTTGCCCCTATTTGGGTGTGAGCAAAAACACGCCGTTTTTGTGTGTCCCTTTAAATGCAAATGAGCTGCTGCTCCCCGCCCCCTTTCCAGAAGAGGGCGGGGCTTTAACAGCCCGCTCTTCGGTCGCTCAACAACAACAAAGCTGGAGAATCTCACGCAGCCAAAATGACGACAGTGTTCAGCCTTACATTGTTCAAACCGGAGTCGACACTGATGGAGAGACTCAGGAAGAAGTTACAATTTTTAGACGTTTCTGAATGGTTAGTGGATAAATTTATGTAGTTGCTGTGGAGTTGATTCAACTCATCATGTTAATCTTTTGTGCAAATCCAGCGTTGAATTGACCCTCGTTTGTGAAGCAGTCCGGCGTAAAATGACAGCATGACAACAACACTCGACTACAACAACTCTTCCTCTTCTCTAAAGCAGCCCAACATGGCCTCGCCCACTTTGTTGTGTGTTCTCGGGGGCGGGGTTTATGTAAATTTTAGGGTTTGTGGTGTCACTAACCCGGGAAGAAGCTCGTTGTAGTCCCTACCAGCCGTTTGTTGTAGTCCTTAAAAGAAAATCTCTCCCTTTGCATTGAACTTTGAGCGTCGAAATGCGTCTTTGCAGATGTCGTTTATGTAAAAGTGGAATCATAATCAAGGACCCTTTAAGAGTGTACTCATAAATACATTGTTCTCTAATTGATTCTTCTACAACCAAACTGCATTCAGTATTACATGATTTCTTGAAACTTGTCTCTTCTTTCTCAGTGAGTTAAGCAAGATGGGTGTGACTCTGGTGGGGCACCAAAAGAAGATTCTCTCCGCCGTCCAGAGTTTTCACGCACAGGGGACTCATGTGCAGGTATAACCGCCTGAGAGCGCACAGACTGAGAGAGTTCCCAACTGCTCCCACGACAGTCCCTTTCAGCAGCTTCACCGTACAGTTCCCGCATACGACCACTCTGGCTTCCGTCCACGCACGTCCGAGCTTCCTACAAGCAGAGGGACACACCGAGACTGATCTACAATCGCTTGACAAGGCCACGGCAAATCTGATATGAAGTATGGTTATTAAACAAACAAAGGAACAATAATACATTAGTGAGAATTCACAGCTTGTGCATTTCATTGGTGACGTTTTGCATATCAAAGGTCAGACTGTTGTTCATGAAAACGAGGGTTGTTGTTTGTTTTTCTCACATCCATGTTTGGGATATCAGTCACAGTACCATAACAGAAGATGTTTATAGTATATTTATTTTGTCATAACTGAGGCAATGGTTGAGCACCGATGGATTCAGGTCGCAGAATCCAATATTCAGACGGAAAGACGACAGAAGTTTGCGTTCCTCCAGCAAAGATGGCGACGAAAGAGGCCGTGTCAGCGCATGTTGAGTGCAGGACGACAAGATAAGAGCATTATATTCTGTTTAGCCGAGAAATAACTGCTCTTCACTCATCTGAATAAGAAACCGTTTGACTTCCAGATATGTCGTAAATAAAAATTGAAACGCCAACATCATTTTCGTGATTACAACGCGTGCGGCACGTTCGCATCGTCTTTACGTTTACACTCGTAGTGTGTGGCGACTTGTACTATAGTGTATAAAATGTACAGTGTTGATTTAAAAAAAGAAGACAAAACACAAGAAAAACTAGAATGTTTGTAATGATGTACTTTTATTTAGTATGAAGAGGAGGAAGCGGCCGTGTGGTGGCGTTCATCACCGTCGTCTGCCGATAATAACTCATCTCTGGAATGTAGCATGGATCCTAAGCTTCATCTTTGATTGACAGGTGACAGTGACTGCAGTTTTTTCACTCAAGTGGTGCTCTTAGCTGCTTGACTTTAGATGCCTTATTAACTGTGCAGTTCTCTCTCTTTTTCTCGTCCTCCCCTTAGAAATGATATCATGAAGTATAATGTATATAGTATTTATCATTGCGTCACTGAGAAGCTGGAGCTCGATATTAAAGCCAGGCTCGACATGTTTACCGTTGTTTTAGTCTGCTGTTTGTGGAAACGCATTCGATCTGCGCCGCTGTCGCGGGTGCTTGTGGTTTAGGGACGGAAGGGTTTTAATACATCTATTGGGCTGAACTAAATTCCTCATGCTAACTTTACTGAGACTGATTTGCTGCACTGTATATTTTTGTACTAGTGAGGTTCTGTAAAGTCAAAGTCGACCTGTTTTATTTAAATATATATGAGACATAAATACAGGAACAGATGGTACTGAGAGAGAAACATATTTCAGATCATGATTTCAAATTTTGATTTGTTTTATATGTCATGATTTGTTTCGATGCTTCAGCGCAACACTGTAACATCACAAGAGCTACTCGGAATCTGTAGGGGTTTTTCCCTCCAAATTTCCTGCACTGCTTTTGTTTGCCGAAAGGATTCGAATATGCCGAAAATCTTTACTCAAAACTATGGAACCTTGTTTCTGCCATGAAATGAAAAATAATAAAAGGTAATTGCGACTTTATCTCACAATTTATCTCGCAATTGCGACTTATAAAGTCAGAAATGTGAGATATAAACTCGCAATTGTGTGTTATAATGTACAACTGTGAGGAAAAAGAAATTTATGTTTTTTCTCAGAATTGCGAGTTTATATCGTGCAATTCTGACTTTATTACTCACAATTGTGAGTTTATATTTTGCAATTCTGAGGGAAAAAAGTCAGAATTGCAACTTTATAACAATTCTGACTTTATAACTCAGAATTCTGACAATAAAACTCAAAAATTTGACTTTAAAACTCGAAATTCTGACTCTATAACTCAGAATTCTGACAATAAAACTCAAAAAATTGACTTTAAAACTCAAAATTCTGACTTTATAACTCGAAATTCTGACTGTATAACTCAAAATTCTGACTTTATAACTCGCAATTCTGACTCTATAACTCAAAATTCTGACTTTATAACTCAAAATTCTGACTTTATAACTCGAAATTCTGACTCTATAACTCAAAATTCTGACTTTATAACTCAAAATTCTGACAATAAAACTCAAAAATTTGACTTTAAAACTCGAAATTCTGACTTTATAACTCGAAATTCTGACTGTATAACTCAAAATTCTGACTTTATAACTCGAAATTCTGACTCTATAACTCAAAATTCTGACAATAAAACTCAAAAATTTGACTTTAAAACTCGAAATTCTGACAATAAAACTCAAAAATTTGACTTTAAAACTCAAAATTCTGACAATAAAACTCAAAAAATTGACTTTATAACTCGAAATTCTGACTTTATAACTCAAAAATCTGACAATAAAACTCAAAAATTTGACTTTATAACTCGAAATTCTGACTTTATAACTCAAAATTCTGACAATAAAACTCAAAAATTTGACTTTAAAACTTGAAATTCTGACTTTATAACTCAAAATTCTGACAAAAAAACTCAAAAATTTGACTTTATAACTCGAAATTCTGACTTTATAACTCGAAATTCTGACTGTATAACTCAAAATTCTGACAATAAAACTCAAAAATTTGACTTTATAACTCGAAATTCTGACTTTATAACTCACAATTCTGACAATAAAACTCAAAATTCTGACAATAAAACTCAAAAATTTGACTTTAAAACTCGAAATTCTGACTTTATAGCTCAAAATTCTGACAATAAAACTCAAAATTCTGACAATAAAACTCAAAAATTTGACTTTATAACTCGAAATTCTGACTTTATAACTCGAAATTCTGACAATAAAACTCAAAAATTTGACTTTAAAACTCGAAATTCTGACAATAAAACTCAAAAATGTGACTTTAAAACTCGAAATTCTGACTCTATAACTCAAAATTCTGACAATAAAACTCAAAATTCTGACAATAAAACTCAAAAATTTGACTTTAAAACTCGAAATTCTGACTTTATAACTCAGAATTCTGACAATAAAACTCAAAAATTTGACTTTAAAACTCGAAATTCTGACTCTATAACTCAAAATTCTGACAATAAAACTCAAAATTCTGACAATAAAACTCAAAAATTTGACTTTAAAACTCGAAATTCTGACTTTATAACTCAGAATTCTGACAATAAAACTCAAAAATTTGACTTTAAAACTCGAAATTCTGACAATAAAACTCAAAAATGTGACTTTAAAACCCGAAATTCTGACTCTATAACTCAAAATTCTGACAATAAAACTCAAAAATTTGACTTTAAAACTCGAAATTCTGACTTTATAACTCAAAATTCTGACAATAAAACTCAAAAATTTGACTTTAAAACTCGATAATTCTGACTTTATATCACGTAATTCTGACTCTATAACTCGCAATTGTGAGTTTATATCTCTTCAATTCTGAGAAAAAAGTCACAATTACCTTTTTTATTCTTTTATTTAGTGGCGGAAACGAGCCTCCAGTCAACACTCTTTTAAAATGGAATTATGAGTAAAATAAATATGTCAGAATTCTGAGGCCACAGATTCTGAGTGGCTTTAACTAAGCACACACAACCACAGATCCTTTAGCCAATTTTTATGGAAAATCCATCATCATCATGTCATTAAATTATGTACTGGATAATTTGCATAAATGCTGAAACTTGTACTATGTTTAAAATGTTTACATATTTAGTTTCTCTAATTAAAACAGCAACAAGAAAACATTTAAAAGTGTAAATCATACCGATATGATCACTACTACTGCACTTTTCTTTTAATTTTGCATATTTTCACACACTTCCTCAAACAAGTGATTATGCATTTAGATGAATTCATTTCTTCTATCCTGAGATTAGTTAATGAACCTTATACTGATTTCAATATGTAAAATAATTGCAGAAGGCCAGAATCTCATCCATTTCTATGAGAAAAGTACGTCTAGGGAGGAAATATGCTGATGTGGCAAAATTGGCTGCATAAAATCCCATTAAAACAATGATGATGATGATGATGATGATGATAATGGCAATATTAATAACCGTTAATAAAACATAAGATCCAATTTCTACTACTGCAACATAAACATTCCCATTCTGCAAATACAGCTGAGTAAAGAAATCTATCTATATCCTGTATCTGCTCACCAAATGAATGAAAGCAGGTGTTTGTGTGACTAAAGCGTGTTAGAAGGATGTGGACTGTTGTTAATATGATGAACATTGCTTATGAAGCTGTTGTCTTTTGTTCTGCCCCGGCTCTGTACATGTGTTTGGGCTGATTTGTGAATGATCTCTGTTCTTTTGTAAGCTGTGTGCCCATCATCTCTTCACACACTGCAGGTTTCTATGAGCTCGCAAAAAAGGGTGTACGCATTGAGGTTCTTCATGTCGCTGTAATAAATGCTAATATTTTTAATTTCTCACCTGAAGCTTTGGCATCTCTTTTCCTTCTTCTCTAAACGCACTACATACACACAGACACAAATGTTTTTAAACTTGGGTTTAGACTACTAGGGGTGTAAAAATGCACTGATGCATCTGTCTGGCAATGACAATGAACACTATGCAATCCACAATGATGTATATTGTATTGCACATCCAAAATACTGTAAAATGCCCTGTAAATTGTAAAAATAATAATAATAATTCAGACAAACTATAATATACATCTGAGTGTAAACTTACCCTCAAGTTTGACTTATTGAAATATTTTATTGGCTTTATGAATCACACCAAAATATTACAAACAAACCGACAATTTGAGATTTCATGATGCACTGAATTATTACAGTATATAGAATTATTTAGTAATCTTATAGAACATCTGAGCAAACATATACACTCCTGTTTAGATATAAATAAAAATTAATACTTTTAAAATGGTAAAAAAAATTCTCTATACTTGAGAGAGTATACTTTTTTTCTTGACATGACTTGAGATATATATATATATATATATATATATATATATAAAAATATCAGTTTGGAAACATTACTTGTTTTAATGTTTTTAAAAGAAGTCTCTTCTGCTCACCAAGCCTGCATTTATTTGATAAAAAATACAGAAATAATATTACAATTTAAAATAATGTTTTTTTTTATTATTTTAATTTTCAGCATTATTAATCCAGTCCTCCTTTTCTTCTTTTCTAACAATATAAATCTTTTCTCTCTTTTTTTAAATCAATTTAACACTGAAATTAATAAAAGTAAAAAATAAAAAATAAAAAAAAACTCCAACATTTTTAATGGTAGTGTATATTGTTACAAAAGATTTCTATTTTAAATAAATACTGTACTTTTTTAACTTTTTATTCATCGAAAAATATCACAGGTTATAAAAAATTAACTGTTTCCAACACTAAATCATCATAAATAAATCATCATATTAGAATGATTTCTGAAGGATCATGTGACACTGAAGACTGGAGTAATGATGCTGAAAATTCAGCTTTGATCAACAGAAATAAATTACTTTATAAAACATATTAAAATAGAAAACCATTATTTTAAATTGTAATAATATTTCACAATATATTTGATTTTTCTGTATTTTTGATCAAATAAATGCAGCCTTGATGAGCAGAAGAGACTTCTTTATATAATTTGTAAGTCTATTTTTCATCCACAGCACTGTTAATATAAGCAAGTCTTAACCTAAATATAAAAACATTCAGTAAAGCACTGTAATGAGGCTGTAAATACAAAAAGTTTGATTTTTATTTATAAACGCATTTATGTTAAGCAAAACAGGGCCTTTCTGACCTGCACGCTGTGCCGGAGACGGATGTCCTATTCTCCAGAGAGAAGGGGTCAGAGAAGGTCAGTTTTTAAAAGCACTCCTGCCTCTCTTCTCACTCTATGTTATGGCCATTACAACCAATCCCCACTCTCTTTTTCTCTCCTTTGTCTTGCTGTGCATTATACAACACACACACACAGAGATCATATGGAACACGGACTCATTTTTCAGCCATCATTAGTATGGCAGGCGGACAGATTTATGGGCAGCCTGTAGGGCCGCAATAATACAATCAGCAGGAAAGACAGTACAGATGAACATCACAGACTGTTTTTCAAACAAATCATATTGCGTTTACAGAAGTTCAAACAGTACACAAATCATCGCTTTCGCCATCGCGGACTCGTTACGTGTCAGAACGAGCCTCTCTGCCGCAGTGCTGAGAACAGAGAGAAATGTTTCTCCGTTTAATGAGTATTACACGGGCTTTTGTGTTCCCATTACACAATGATAAAAACTGTTTATAGAGTAGACAAATCACAAGGGTGGGAAGTTTTCTTGTTAAGCAAAGAAGTGTAAAGCACGGTTTATTTATTTTGTGTGTCACTGCGAGGGGGTCCATTTTTGCGAGGGGCAGGGGGCAGTTTTCCAGCGCTGCTGTCCGAACCCTCCGGAGGTCTGAGTGGATCTATATCGCACCATCCAGACTCTGGCTCCTGTGTTCTTTTAATGCCTTCTGCACTCACATTAAGAGACACCTAAGCCCCTGTCTGACAGCATGACTGAGAGGGGTAATTAGACTAAACACCCCCGGGACCCGCTGCGATGTGCGTGTGTGTTACAGAGAGAGTGAGTAAAAGTGAATTTGTTGGGTTGGTGCGTTTCTGCATTTGTTCAGAGTTTGCGCACGTGCCCGACAACCCCATCCGTCATTGTTTGGCCTTTCGAGCCTTCTTCGCCACACCATATAACCTTTTAAAATTATGTCAATGTGTATTTCAAAATCAATCAATATGTCCTATTGTAGCATCTGCTAATATATGGACACGGGCCTAATTTGTGGTTTGGTAAAATGACACATTATCACGGGGTGATCCATCACGGCATCCTAAGTGACAGCCGGTCATCCTTTCTGCCCTGCTTACTGGTGTCATATGATTGCTTAATATGGTGAACATGACAAAGGGAGATTGAAGAGGATTCAATTCGGGTCACATGACTGGATGGCGCGACTGTCTGTCCGGGAACTGATCCGTTCCCACCGCGCTCTCTCTCAGATGTGTTTAACTGGGAAGCACTTAAGCTTGGACACATATTTCCTGAATGCTAATTCAAAGCCACTCCAATCCAATCTGAAAATAAAATATAGCAGAAATAAATTCCAATTACTCTTCCTTTTTACTCTTAGTTGTAGCCCAGTGGCTGTTTATTTTAATTTGTCACGTAATCCTCCTGGTTGATTAGCGTTGACATTTAGCATTAGCTCCCAGTGCGCCCGGCATTTACTTTCATTAAGGCGAAAACAAAAACGTCCAGAGCACAACAAGTGACATCCTCACACGACAGCCAATAGCTAAAAGGTCACACACCATACACTTTGATCAGTATTAAAGGTGATCTATTATGCCCCTTTTCAACTTTCTGTCAAGTTTCAGCTCAAAATACCCCCACAGATCATTTATTATAGCTTGTCAAATTTGGGTGTGAGCAAAAACACGCCGTTTTTGTGCGTGTCCCTTTCAATGCAAATGAGCTGCTGCTCCCCGACCCCTTTCCAGAAGAGGGCGGAGCTTTAACAGCTCGCGCTTCGGTCGCTCAACAACAACAAAGCTGGAGAATCTCACGCAGCCAAAATGACGACGGTGTTCAGCCCTTACATTGTTCAAACCGGAGTCGACACTGATGGAGAGACTCAGGAAGAAGTTACAAGACGTTTCTGAATGGTTAGTGGATAAATTTATGTAGTTGCTGTGGAGTTGATTCAACTCATCCACTAGCATGTGTAAATCTTTTGTGCAAATCCAGCGTTGAATTGACTCTCGTTTGTGAAGCAGTCCGGTATAAAATGGCGGCATGTCAACAACACTCTACTACAACTCCCCCTCTTCTCTAAAGCAGCCCAACATGGCTTCACCCCCTTTAAAATCCTAAAGGAAGTCTAGAATGCTAGTTCGCTCGTCACAACAGCGTTTACATGTCAGCCCGTGACTGCTTCTTTTTCATAAAAACACGACCAATACATATCAGTTTATTTTTCTTTGTCACTCCCTCTTTGGAAACCAAATCGCATTTGTTGCTCGGTGAGAGAGAAAAAAACCCGGCTGGTTTTACTCACGTATTGAGATGCATGGGGAACATGTGATTGTGCGACAGTCCTCTGTTTACTATGATCCGGCTCCTCACTGAACTATTGTTTGACTGTGGTAGAGGATGAGCCACAGGAAGTGTGGGAGAATTTCAGCTCACAAAGGGGATCTTCACATTTAACTAGATTAGTCCAGCCGTCATCCTAATCCACTTCAGCAAAACACATCTATAGGGACGGCTTACTTACAAACAATGCTGTCATGGCTGCTGTAGACGTGTTCATGTGAATGGTGTTTTTGAAGATTGTACAGTTAGACTATTGTAAGCGGCTTTATTAAAATTGAAAATCAGCCACACAGGGACACAATGAATGGTTCAGGAATTTGCATTTTCAATAGGGGCTTTCCTGAACTGCAACCATAAAACAATTTTCTATATTACGCCCCAAAGTAATATCTTAGTCCTTAAATAGTGGTGCTGTCTAGTCATTAAACATCTGCTTAGGTTATCAAAATATATCGGTTTGGCGGTGGCTTTCACCACTGCCCTTGAGCAAGACACATATAATTACTTTTTATTAAATAAACAAATATATATATATGGAACTTGGAGGCATTTATTGTACATTACAATACAGTTTATAGGGTGCTACAAATACATTCATTCATTTTCTATATATTTTATTTATTTAATTGCTTATGCTAAAAAATTATACAATAATATAAAATAAAGACTTTATTACAAAAAACCCTGCAAGCCAAGCAAGGTGCTACTGACTGGCTTAGCTTTAGTAAACAGTGAGAAAAATACAAACCCGATTCCAAAAAAGTTGGGACACTGTACAAATTGTGAATAAAAAAGGAATGCAATAATTTACAAATCTCATAAACTTATATTTTATTCACAGTAGAATATAGATAACATATCAAATGTTGAAAGTGAGACATTTTGAAATGCCATGCCAAATATTGGCTCATTTTGGATTTCATGAGAGCTACACATTCCAAAAAAGTTGTGACAGGTAGCAATAAGAGGACGGAAAAGTTAAATGTACATATAAGGAACAGCTGGAGGACCAATTTGCAACTTATTAGGTCAATTGGCAACATGATTGGGTATAAAAAGAGCCTCTCAGAGTGGCAGTGTCTCTCAGAAGTCAAGATGGGCAGAGGATCACCAATTCCCCCAATGCTGTGGCCAAAAATAGTGGAGCAATATCAGAAAGGAGTTTCTCAGAGAAAAATCGCAAAGAGTTTGAAGTTATCATCATCTACAGTGCATAATATCATCCAAAGATCCAGAGAATCTGGAACAATCTCTGTGCGTAAGGGTCAAGGCCGGAAAACCATACTGGATGCCCGTGATCTTCGGGCTCTTAGATGGCACTGCATCACATACAGGAATGCTACTGTAATGGAAATCACAACATGGGCTCAGGAATACTTCCAGAAAACATTGTCGTGAACTCAATCCACCGTGCCATTCGCCGTTGCCGGCTAAAACTCTATATGTCAAAAAAGAAGCCATATCTAAACATGATCCAGAAGCGCAGGCGTTTTCTCTGGGCCAAGGCTCATTTAAAATGGTGGAAAACTGTTCTGTGGTCAGACGAATCAAAATGTGAAGTTCTTTTTGGAAAACTGGGACGCCATGTCATCCGGACTAAAGAGGACAAGGACAACCCAAGTTGTTATCAGCGCTCAGTTCAGAAGCCTGCATCTCTGATGGTATGGGGTTGCATGAGTGCGTGTGGCATGGGCAGCTTACACATCTGGAAAGGCACCATCAATGCTGAAAGGTATATCCAAGTTCTAGAACAACATATGCTCCCATCCAGACGTCGTCTCTTTCAGGGAAGACCTTGCGTTTTCCAACATGACAATGCCAGACCACATACTGCATCAATTACAACATCACGGCTGCGTAGAAGAAGGATCCGGGTACTGAAATGGCCAGCCTGCAGTCCAGATCTTTCACCCATAGAAAACATTTGGCGCATCATAAAGAGGAAGATGCGACAAAGAAGACCTAAGACAGTTGAGCAACTAGAAGCCTGTATTAGACAAGAAAGGGACAACATTCCTCTTCCTAAACTTGAGCAACTTGTCTCCTCAGTCCCAGACGTTTGCAGACTGTTATAAAAAGAAGAGGGGATGCCACACAGTGGTAAACATGGCCTTGTGCCAACTTTTTTGAGATGTGTTGATGCCATGAAATTTAAAATCAACTTATTTTTCCCTTAAAATTATCATTTTTTTTTTTTTCAGTTTAAACATTTGATATGTCATCTATGTTGTATTCTGAATAAAATATTGAAATTTGAAACTTCCACATCATTGCATTCCTTTTTTATTCACAATTTGTACAGTGTCCCAACTTTTTTGGAATCGGGTTTGTAAACAATAATCAATAATAATAAAAAATAATTGTAATAATGCAGTAATAGAATGTTTATTATTAACAGAATAATAAAACAGGCCAAATATATTATTCAGTGTTATTGATTTTACAAAACAAAGATGCAAAATTGTTCATTAAAACTTTATTTTATTAAGTAAATTCAAAGTGTCATCCTTTTGCTAGAAAATAGTCCAAAACATACTGTAAACCCAAATAAGTTGGCAAAACTCAAAATATTTGAGGTAATCAGTTACATCAATTTTTTAAAGTTTTAAGTTATTCAAATTGGGATAGCACTAAACACTACTAAATCCCTACTTAACATTAATTTTAGCATTTATTTGTCGCAAAACGTGCTGGGAAATAGAAATCCCAGCCCAGTTTCAGGTAAATTTAAGTTAGTCTAAATTAAAAGAGAAAAAAAACAATTCAGACTACTTAAAATGTGTCAGTTTCATGAACTCAAAAGAAAAAGAAAGTTCTAAATACTCATAAAAGTTCATTTGACTGAACTAATTTGTTTAATTTGAGTTTGCCCTACCCAAACCGATGATTTATTTTGAGCGTTAGGGTTTACAATATGCTTCAAAAACAATGATTCGGAAAAGGAAGCTCCTCAGTAATATGGTAAACAAAGATGTAACATGGCTCGAATGCTGTATTGAGGACCTGGAACTATATGTCTAATACTGCATTTATGCATTTAGTAGATGCGTTTATCCAAAACGACTTACAAAAGAGGAACAAAAGCAGATTTTATGGAATACCAAAATATCATCATATCCATCAGTTCTTCATGCACGATCAGCTGTTGTGCTTGACAGTAGAGATGTTCTTCACAGACGGCAGACGTTAATTAGAGCCTGTTGGAACAGATGCCCGTCTATCAGCCTGATAGAGAACCGTTCTACTATGTTTACAGCATCACTCACAGAAAAGTCTAACTTTTCAGACTTGTGTATTGATGGATCAGCAGCTCTAAATCTACAACCACACTTATTTTAGTCAGGAAGTCTTCAAACGATCTTGGCTTGCACACTAAACTTGATGCTGTTTTGTTGTATCTCGCTTAAATCAAACAGTTCATGCAACCAAGTTATTGCATTTTCATGCAATTTTAAGTTGTCTTTCAAAGCATTTCCTGCCTCAAATTTTCATTAGCTATCAAACTTCCTAATTCAATTTGAAAAGTGAGTATGGCGCTTTAAATTGTATTACATGCATGGGCCGCATCACGGCCGCTTTGATCAGCGCTACAGCGCTCAATACTGTTGACCCATGCAGGAAAGAGTGCGTTTGCTGCATTCTGCCATGCCAGAAGAAAAAGAGAAGAAAGGCGAGAGCTGTCACCATCTATGCTATGTGTTGTCCTTGCCTTCCCCCAGCACCGGGCAGGGTGCCAATATTCCCATTGTGAGTGTTACAGTGAACCGCTCAATAACATTCGGTTGACTTTCCTCTTTCCAAAAGGGCATTATTTGGGGGTTTTGTGGGGAGTTGCTGCATTGCACAGGAAATTTCTCTCCAGCTAGTGCTCAGTGGAGGTCTGGATTTCCTCTAACCCTCTGCAGATGTGCTGTTCTTTGGCGCACAGCTGGCACTCGTTTCTGGAAGAATCGCCTCTGCCGGTTGCAGTTGATTGTGGGGTGAAAAATGAGCGTCGGTCCTGTCTTCTTCATGGCATGTTCCAGAAACATTGTGCCACATCTTGCAAACGTTAAATCGCAGAATGCCCCATCTGAGCGCTGGGAAAGAGATATTAGGGAAAAGATGATGGTGGATGATGGCATTGTGTGAGCTCAGGGAAATCTAGATTTACTTGCTGACGGGCTTTTGGCCACACACAGACACCACTCTGATCCAATTCTATTACAGTCTCGCAGTCTGGTATTCATTTTTCAACTTTTTTTTGTACTTGACATTAAGGGACAGTTAAATCTCATCAGATACAACTTAAGAGGTCAGATATTATTTATTTAGTATCATGGACAATGTTTGCAAACTCACTGTATATAAAAAAGTTTCCGCGTTCATAAAGAGAATGTACCTGTCAGTGATATATTACCTTATCTCCTGTTTCTAAGCAACATATGTGTGCAATTAGATTTAGATGAATATACAGCACATTTATGAAGAATCCTCTTTATCATTTGTTTGCATTAACATTCTAATGCATTTATGCGTTTCAGTTCCAGGTGTACTTTTTTTTTTCTTCTTCTTTCATTTCCATGATGGTAAGTGTTGCTACACTCTAGCAAATACATTTTTTGCAGAAGAACCATTTTTGTTTCCTCGAAGAACCCGTCAGCAAACAGTTAAATGAACTACTTTTTCCTAAATGTGAAAACATTTTAATAATCTAAAGAACCTTTTCCCGCTATAAAGGACATTTTGTGCATTGGAAATGTTGTGTGGTTGTTAATGGTTCTTCATTAAAGCAAATAAAGAACTTTTATTTTTAAGAGTAATGCTATCAGCAACTGAGTTTGTCACACACACACACACACACACACACACACACACAAAAAGAGTTTATTTCCATACAGAAAATGTCTCAAACTTATGGAAGCTTGTTTCCGCCATGAAATAAAACGACTTTTTAACTCACAATTCTGACTTTATATCACGCAATTCTGAGAAAAAAAAAGTCAGAATTGTGAGATATAAAGTCAGAATTGTGAGTTATAAAGTCAGAATTGTGAGATATAAAGTCAGAATTGTGTGATTTAAAGTCAGAATTGTGAGTTATAAAGTCAGAATTGTGAGATATAAAGTCAGAATTGAGTTATAAAGTCAGAATTGTGAGATTTAAAGTCAGAATTGAGTTATAAAGTCAGAATTGTGTGATTTAAAGTCAGAATTGTGAGCTATAAAGTCAGAATTGTGAGATATAAAGTCAGAATTGTGATTTAAAGTCAGAATTGTGAGCTATAAAGTCAGAATTGAGTTATAAAGTCAGAATTGTGAGCTATAAAGTCAGAATTGTGTGATTTAACGTCAGAATTGAGTTATAAAGTCAGAATTGTGTGATTTAAAGTCAGAATTGTGAGCTATAAAGTCAGAATTGAGTTATAAAGTCAGAATTGTGAGCTATAAAGTCAGAATTGTGTGATTTAACGTCAGAATTGAGTTATAAAGTCAGAATTGTGTGATTTAAAGACAGAATTGTGTGATTTAAAATCAGAATTGTGAGATATAAAGTCAGAATTGTGTGATTTAAAGTCAGAATTGAGTTATAAAGTCAGAATTGTGTGATTTAAAGTCAGAATTGAGTTATAAAGTCAGAATTGTGTGATTTAAAGACAGAATTGTGTGATTTAAAATCAGAATTGTGAGATATAAAGTCAGAATTGTGTGATTTAAAGTCAGAATTGTGTGATTTAAAGTCAGAATTGAGATATAAAGTCAGAATTGTGAGCTATAAAGTCAGAATTGTGAGATATAAAGTCAGAATTGTGAGCTATAAAGTCAGAATTGTGAGATATAAAGTCAGAATTGTGAGATATAAAGTCAGAATTGAGTTATAAAGTCAGAATTGTGTGATTTAAAGACAGAATTGTGTGATTTAAAATCAGAATTGTGAGTTATAGTCAGAATTGTGTTATAAAGTCAGAATTGTGAGATATAAAGTCAGAATTGTGTGATATAAAGTCAGAATTGTGTGATTTAAAATCAGAA
The DNA here is from genome assembly GCA_037101425.1 of Elopichthys bambusa. NCBI lineage: Eukaryota > Metazoa > Chordata > Actinopteri > Cypriniformes > Xenocyprididae > Elopichthys > Elopichthys bambusa. The sequence goes on along the minus strand of CM074437.1, from coordinate 1,365,303 downwards.
TTGTGAGTTATAAAGTCAGAATTGTGTGATTTAAAGACAGAATTGTGTGATTTAAAATCAGAATTGTGAGATATAAAGTCAGAATTGTGTGATTTAAAGACAGAATTGTGTGATTTAAAATCAGAATTGAGTTATAAAGTCAGAATTGTGTGATTTAAAGACAGAATTGTGTGATTTAAAATCAGAATTGTGAGATATAAAGTCAGAATTGTGTGATTTAAAGACAGAATTGTGTGATTTAAAATCAGAATTGAGTTATAAAGTCAGAATTGTGAGATATAAAGTCAGAATTGTGTGATTTAAAGACAGAATTGTGTGATTTAAAATCAGAATTGAGTTATAAAGTCAGAATTGTGTGATTTAAAATCAGAATTGAGTTATAAAGTCAGAATTGTGAGATATAAAGTCAGAATTGTGTGATTTAAAGACAGAATTGTGTGATTTAAAATCAGAATTGAGTTATAAAGTCAGAATTGTGAGATATAAAGTCAGAATTGTGTGATTTAAAGTCAGAATTGTGAGATATAAAGTTGCAGTTCCGACTTTTTTCTCGCAATTACGAATTACTTTTTCAAATTGCAAGATTTAAACTCACAATTGTGATAAAAGTCAGAATTGTAACTTTATACCATGCAATTCTGACTTTATATCAAGCAATTCTAACTTTATAACACAATTCTGACTTTAAAACTTACAATTGTAAGAAAAAAAGTCAGAATTTCTAAAATAAAAAGTTACCTTTTTAAATTTGTTTTATTTAGTTGCGGAAACAAGCTTCCATACAAACTAGCTTTGTGAACATTTTAACATTTTATGGCAAAAAGCAATCACAGTTTTAGCTGAGCGGAGAACGAGCTTGTTTAATCTGTTCTCACCAAACTTGGGATACAACCATGGGACTGACAGATCAGTGAGCATTGATTACCCCAGAACACTGAAACACGTGTCCCTCCTGCATCACTGCATGTACAAGAAAAATATGAAAAAGCAACTGGAAGATTGAAAGTGAAAAAATGGTTGTGATATGTCATAGAAAGAGCACGAGTCTCATTCCTCTCGCAGTGGAAGAGGGAATCAGAAGCAAACTATAAGGCTGCGGATGGAGTGAGAGAGAGAGGAAGAGGAGTCCCACACTTCTAGTACTCTGGTACTGTAATGATGAGTGATTGGAGGAAAAGATGATCTGGTACGTTGGAGCAGCAGAAGTGGAGAGATGAGTATAGTCATGGACGGAGATGAGAAATGGTGATGGAGGGCTGTCTCACACACCTCTTACACCTCACAGCAGAGAAAATAACCGCACTGCTACATTAAACTCAATTCAGCACTATGATTTGATCTGATACATTATACATACAGCATACGTGCTGTATTAAACTCTGACAGTTACACGAAGCTAGCTCTGCGTCACAGCTGAAGTGGAAAATGCATCCCAGCATGTGAAAATGTCCAAAACAATGTAGGCGGAAGCACCGATCCAGTGTCTACGAAGAACGTGCAAAGACTAAGTCAAATGCCCTTTACAAAAAAAAAGGTAAACGATGTCGGACGATTTTGAAGTTGGAGTTTTTCGCTCTACCGCGGTACTTCCGCCTACGTCACACATGACCTTTCCAACGTGATTACATCATGCGTGGTGCATCACAGAGCAGTGCAAGATGAGGTTTTGTGGATAAAAAGTATAGAATTTTTTATCTTTTTTAGAAAATGTCCGATGGTTTCTCTAGATAGGACCTCGTCTGGGATCGTGTAGAGCTCTTTGAAGCTGAAACTGACATTTGGACCCGTCGAACCCCAGTGAAGTCCACTATATGGAGAAAAATCCTGGAATGTTTTCCTCAAAAACCTTCATTTCTTTTCAACTGAACACAGAAATACAAACATCTTGGATGGCATGGAGTAAATTATCAGGAAATTTGAATTCTGAAGTGAACTAATCCTTTAGCTGAAAACTGACTTCCTTCTAAAAAATCTTTTTCTCCTATAATCAGCTGGAAATCCAAAGCATTTTAGATCAATGAGGTCAATTCCAGTTTGTAAAAAATGGATGAGTGTGTTGCCAGTCAAATGTGAACTTCCCCACCTCGTTCACTCCCAATCCAATCCCATTTCCAGAAGACCACTGTCTATCCACAGCCCATTTCCACCTGCCATGCAGCAGAAGATGGGAACAGGCACTGGGGGCTTGATCAATTTCACTCAGACACGCCCACCCTGGAATGGAGTAATCTGTGGCCCACTGTGCAATCGAACAGAGCTGTCAGTCAAACCGGCCTCTGACACTTACCAAAAGTAGTTAAGTTAATGAAAAATCCTCCCCCTCCAACTGAAATAGACCCAAACACAAACGCTAGTGAGTGGGGAAAATGTTTTGAACAATGCAATTACTGGAACAAAACAAAAAATAAATACATTTTTACATAATGTGCTTCAGTTTGCAGAGGCATCCAGTCGCAAAGGAGAATAACACGCTTTAGAAGGCTTCAGGGCTGCGAGACTTGAAAGACTGCAGATACTCAGGAGAGATCAGACTAGAAGACGGCAACATGTTTCTGGATTTCCATTCAATGCCCCTAATTACACAATTTATGATTCTCCAGAGGACCTCAAGGGCTGCTAAATAAAAGAAACAATTACAAACATGCAAACAGAAAAGGCGTAATTGCGGCTGCGACTATGCCACGCTGCCTGGAGATGTTTCATTTGACTGAACTCTGTCCTCAAGTGACTGTTGCTTTGCTTTAGATTATACGCTATCTTCTGAAGTACTGTTTGCCAAAATTACACCGTTTAGATTGCTTGAAAAGAACCAATTGAGAAAAGAAATGGCCCTGTTGAAAGGACCAACATACTTTTTAGTCACTATCACAGGTATTCATAAGTGATGTTTACGTAAGACATCTGTGCACGGACAGATATGCTAAAACACAGAAAACGGACATACATGGACATATATAGTGTAAGCAACATCCAAAACATAAAAGTATATATATACTGCTGGTTTAAAAACAACCCAAGTTGGGTTGAAAATGGACAAACCAATTGGGTTGCTTTAACTGAGCAAATGGGCTGTTTTAACCCGGCAGTTGGATTGTTTTAACCAAGCAAATGCAATGTTTGGGTAATTATAAAGATATATATATATATATATTTCTTTATAAATTATTTAAAAAACAAAATTGGAATATAATGCACATGTTAACAGCATGGTTATGCTAGTCCACCAGCTACACCATCACTAAACTAGTCTGAACTTTAATAATAATTAAAAAAAAAAAAAAAAGGTAAAAAAGGGAAGGACGCATGCAGCATGCATGAGAGAAGAACTTTATGACTCCAATTCATCTTGAAACAAGTGTTTGTGAAATGTAAAAACTGCAGCACGGCACCAGATACTCAACTGCGACAATAAACACGCTTTTTTCCAGTGCTAGAATCTATAAAACGTTTTACACTTGGAGTAATGAACTAATATACTCTCCTCCTGCTATGAGATTTCTTTGTTTTTGGTTAAAGACTGTTTTATTGCTCTTGGACATATGTGGATGTGTTTACATTCGAGGAGCTGATACCACACAAATCAACTCGCACAATAAAACCGTCCACCACACAAGAACACAAGAAGTGATTCAGCTCGAATTCTGTTTCAGATCAGCTAGTTTCGCTCACACATTCAAACACACACAAACACAAAATACTTATTGAGAATGACATCATTCGGGACTAAGTTTCCTGCGCACAAACACTTGTTTTTAGATTAAAAAAGCCAAATCAATATCCTCTGAACATCTGGCTGTCAGTGGTCGCATGCAGAGTACGCAAACCCCAAAGTGAGCCGCTGGATCGTGAAGGCATGAAACTGCAGCATCTGTGAGGCATAATGTCGGGAACGGTTATACGTGCAATAAAGACCCATGACATGCCCTCTGGAGAAGAAAACCAGATCTTTGGGGTAGACCACTTCAGTCAAGCCCTCCATGGGACCCACTCATTAATTCTAGTACTTAAGCATTTTGTTTTCCCAGCATTGCTGTTTCAGCTTATTTATTTACTTTCCCTCCAAATGAAGGGCTCTGAGAATAGACAAGCACACCAGCTAAGAGAAGCGCAGCGTGCCAGAACGCATGTCCATTATGTGTGCGCATTTGAGCGTGTGTTTTGGAGCCAGGTGGTTTCTCTGAGTTCAGTTGTTGTCTGGATGAGAAATGTTTGTATGAGATTAACAGCAGCCCGGTCTGTCACGGTAAACAGGAACATTGCTGTGTGTTGTTTCTCATGTGTCTCATGAGGAAGTGGTTGAGCTGGTATGATAACATCAGCTTCAGGACTGTAACATGCTGAAGCTATTGAGGTAGAAATGACCGCCGATTCTGTCCTTTCATGTGAACCGGCGGTGGTCCATCAGAGGAGACATACTGTAGGGCCTGAGCCTTATCACACGTTACATGTTACTACAGTTACCGTATTACTGTTTTACTGTTATTATTTACTACAGTAATAACAGTAAATTATGCATAATTACAAGCATCCATCCGTCTGTCCACCCATCCACCCATCCGTCTGTCCACCCATCCATCTGTCAATCCGTCCACCCATCCGTCCACTCGTCCATCCGTCCACCCACCCTTTCATCCATCCACCCATCCATCCACCCATCCATCCACCCAATCATCCACCCATCCATCCATCCATCCGTCCATCCATCCATCCATCCATCCACCCATCCATCCATCCGTCCACCCACCCGTCCATCCATCCTTCCACCCTTCCGTCCACCCATCCATCCATCCTTCCACCCACCCATCCATCCTTCCACCCATCCACCCTTCCACCCATCCACCCATCCTTCCACCCATCCACCCATCCACCCATCCACCCTTCCACCCATCCACCCTTCCACCCATCCACCCATCCACCCATCCACCCTTCCACCCATCCACCCTTCCACCCATCCACCCATCCACCCTTCCACCCATCCACCCATCCACCCATCCACCCTTCCACCCATCCACCCATCCACCCTTCCACCCATCCACCCATCCACCCATCCACCCATCCACCCATCCACCCTTCCACCCATCCACCCATCCACCCTTCCACCCATCCACCCATCCACCCTTCCACCCATCCACCCATCCACCCTTCCACCCATCCACCCATCCACCCTTCCACCCTTCCACCCTTCCACCCTTCCATCCATCCTTCCACCCTTCCACCCTTCCACCCTTCCACCCTTCCACCCATCCACCCATCCACCCATCCACCCTTCCACCCTACCCTTCCACCCTTCCCCCCTACCCTTCCACCCTTCCATCCACCCTTCCATCCACCCTTTCATCCACCCACCCTTCCATCCATCCACCCTTCCATCCATCCACCCTTCCACCCTTCCACCCTTCCACCCTTCCATCCATCCACCCTTCCACCCTTCCATCCACCCATCCACCCTTCCACCCTTTCCCCCTACCCTTCCACCCTTTCCCCCTACCCTTCCACCCTTCCATCCACCCTTCCATCCACCCTTCCACCCTTCCATCCACCCTTCCATCCACCCTTCCACCCTTCCATCCACCCTTCCACCCTTCCATCCACCCTTCCACCCTTCCATCCATCCACCCTTCCATCCATCCACCCTTCCATCCATCCACCCTTCCACCCTTCCATCCATCCACCCTTCCACCCTTCCATCCATCCACCCTTCCACCCTTCCATCCATCCATCCATCCGTCCATCCATCCACCCATCCGCCTATCCGTCCATCCACCCACCCTTTCATCCATCTGTCCATTCATCCATCCAATCCATCCGCCCACCCATCCATCCATCCACCCATCCATCCACCCATCCATCCATCCATCCACCGATCCATCCATCCATCCATCCATCCATCCATCCACCCATCCGTCCATCCACCGATCCACCCGTCCATCAGTCCATCCATTCATTTATCCATCCGTCCGTCCATCCATCCGTCCACCCATCCGTCCATCCATTCATTCATCCGTCCACCCACCCACCCGCCATCCGTCCACCCACCCACCCATCCGTCCAACCATCTGTCCACCAATCCATCCATCCACCCACCCATCCGTCCAACCATTCATTAATTAATTAATTCATCCATCCATCCATCCGTCCACCCACCCACCAATCCGCCCATCCATCTGTCCACCAATCCATCCATCCATCCACCCACCCATCCGTCCATCCATCCGTCTGTCCGTCCATCCATCCATCCATCCATCTGTCCACCCATCCATCCATCCATCCCTCCATCCCTGTGTGCCATAAGAATAATTCACCTAAAATCACCTGAAATCTTATAACTAGACTTACAAGAGTGGTTCAACCAAAAGTGAAAGTTCAGTTATCATTTACTCACCCTCACGTCCTTTAAAACCTGACACAGTGTTAGAAGAACCAATGAAATGTTACACAAAAGAAAAATTCATACAGGTTTGAAATATTATGAGGGCGAGTAAATGATGACAGACTTTCACTTTCAGTTGAACCATCCTCGTAAATCTAGTTATTACATTTTAGAGAAGATTTCATCTTTGCTTTAGTACAGCGTTTTCAAGATATGTAGGTCACTGAGACAGGCACACAAACATAAACATAAATCTCTCTCTCTCCATCTATTATTCTACACACATCATCTTATCCTGAGTCAGCTATCTCTTCTCTCTTTTCCATTATATTCTCCACTGAGTTCTGTATTGCCTGGAGCCAGAGTGCCTCCCAATGAAGTTTTTCAACTGTACAGCCTCCCCAAAAAAGCCTCCTCTCAGGGTCAAGAGGACTCCGGCGGCCCTGAGCGAGCCCGAGGCCACTGCGTGTCCTTAAGATTACCATAAAGACTCGCGCCATTAAAGCTTAAGAATAAAACCTGCTCATTGTGATCAAAGACAGCTAACGCATTTAAAAGTCAATCACTCATGATCATAATGTACAATACATCCTAAAGATTTAAGCTTCTTGAGTTACCAACAAAATATTTACTGTCTGCAAATCAATACAGAGGATATTTCACAGTTTATGAGAATACAGTATGGAGTAATCATGTCTTCCAGATACTTTAATAGTTTTGGACCGTGAGCAACACACATTAGCCTCACAGATGGACATCTACAGCTGCTGGATACAGGCCATGTGATTATACAGTAAAGAGCATTTCAGTGCTGAAACTGGAGATGTTTCTTTATGAAAACAGCCGAGTGTCAGGCACAGAGATCACAGGACTGTTGAATTACAGCAAACGCTGAGCAAAAACACAAAGGAAATGAATTCAGCGTGTTGTGCTGCTGTAAAATAACATGTGTTTGCCATTACTGAGAGCTGTGATTGTATCAGATCTGAACAAGCTCTCAGATTGACTATTTCCTGCTTATATTAGAGTGTATGGTCGTCATTATCTTTTTTAGGTCACATTTTTGGATGTGTGTTCTTTTTTTTATCACACACAAATGTCACAAGCTGTTGACTAAAGCGGATGCACTGTTGCTTTCTGAAAAATCGAAATCAATAACCAATTTAAGGCAGTTTTGGGAGCACTGCATTAAACTCGAAGTGTGTTTTTGTACCTGTTAAGGATGAATAAAGATCAATCACAGGATTGCGGACAGTTCCCGCAACCCTCACAATGAAATGTCAACATGTGGCTTTGAATTTCATTACAAACTAAACAAAAAAACATTGTTCTCTTGCTTCCAGTGTGTTTGCAAGTTTGCATGAATAGCATAAAAATTGCCAATATATCCAATAGTGAACTACAATTTTCAACCCAGTAAAATTGGAAAGTTTATTTTTGCTTTAAACTTTTCACAAGTAATCTGGTGGTGCCACAGTGATAAGATGCAGTTTATTTTATTCAGCCATTATGAATGAAATAAAAGATGAAAATTGAGCTAAAATTACACAAAAAAATGCTGTGTTAAAAGTAACCCAAGTTGGATTAAATATGGACAAACCCAGCGATTGCGTTAAATGTTTGCCTAACCTGCTGGGTAGTTTTATTTAACCCAACTATTGTTTAAACATTACTGTATTTCTTGCTTAAAATGAACCCAAAATATGTTGGAAATAAACATTTATTAATAGGTTTAATGAATAATAATTAAACAATAAACACTTTTTTAAATTGCTTATTAATAAATGTTCACCTTTTGATTATTATTGTTGCCTCTAGTAATTATGTGTCTGATTTTAATTTCCAACATATTTTGGATTCATTTTAAGCCAGACATATAGTCATTTTTAAACAATAGTTGGGTTAAATAAAACTACCCAGCAGGTTGGGCAAACATTTAACCCAACTGCTGGGTTAAAACAACCCAATCACTGGGTTTGTCCATTTGCCACACATTATTGAGATAAGTTAAATGAATGGAAATAAAAACTATCTTTTTATATTGTGGCATTCAATTGAAGTATTTAGATAAAACATCATTCTGAGAGGAAAGTTATTTAACCATTCAAACGAATGATTCATTTAACTGTTCAAATTAATGATCAAGGTCAATAACACAAGGCATTTTACCTTAATCAGAGAGTGGAGGTCTAAACAAGCACATATTCATTGTTGGACAAGAGATGAACTGAATCAAAGCTTTTCTGATCTAATGATGCCTGATTTCGGCACTTCGGGAGGGAAATTAAGCATAGCAAGTTAAAAACAGAGAACATACAGACATTTAAATGTATAACACCTTGTTTAAAAATCTGCTGAATAGTGTTTTGTTACTTGCAGCATTAACTATGAGGACCACAGGGCTTAGCAAGTGCTCATACAGCAGTGTTTGACAAATTCTGTTTGATTCAGGAAATTAAATGAACCCTTAATTAGTGCCTCCCTGCGCTACAGGCAAACTAACGGAGTAATAAAAGGCTCGAACAGGCCCAAGGACAGTCTGAATTTCACACATGCCACCCCTCACATTCACTGTACCTGCTCATTTTTGCAGTAGCCCCTCACTGCAGAACACATGAGATCCAGGGGGCGGAGACGGGTAGGTTAAGGGATATGCAAAGTGGGAGGAGTTGGATCTTGTGTTGTGCAGTGAAGACCATCTCCATTTTTGCTCTGGCGTCAACTTAAAGGGGACTTATAATGCAAAATTCACTTTTGCATGGTGTTTGAACATAAATGTGTGTTGGCAGTGTGTGTACACAAAATCCACACACTCCTTTTTAATCCCCATAAAACCTCAACAGTCTCATAGAACAAGCATTTCGCAGTATAAAGTGATTTGGTTAGGCCGAGTTGTACACTGTCCGCCATTGTCTCGACAGCTGTTGCGACATGAATGTCTGGTAAGCGATTAGAATAAATTCGAAGATAAAACTGATACAGCTTTAAAACACATGCATATAATAAACAGAGTATCCGAGGCATGAGTTGTACAGGCTCTGCCCTCTTCTGGAAAGGGGGCGGGGAGCAGCAGCTCATTTGCATTTAAAGACATGAGAACAGCATGTTTTTCCTTCCACTCAAAAATGGGTATTTACAACATGCTATAATAAGAGAAATGTGAGGCATTTTGTGCTGAAACTTCACAGACACACTCTGGGGACGCCTTATTTACATCTTGAAAAAAAGGGGCCCCTTTAAGAGCTATCAACTGCTTTGATTACCTCTGATAATGCAATCAAGGCTTAAATCTGAACGCTTAGCCTAGGACAACAAGGCTGACAAAATTGTTTGACTTTCGTTTCAAGGGCAAACTTTGCATTCTTGCACTTCTGAAGAAAAATATCAGTTTATGTGAGAGTTTCATATCTGACTTTTTCCACACAAGGCCTGTCTGGATACAGTCAGTCAGTCAGTCAGTGTCGACAGCAGCATCTCCTCCTCTGCCCCCAATATGTCAACAGTAAGTACCCCGTCATGAATGCTGTGTCAGTTCAGCCTAACACATCTGTCACATCAAGCATATCTTGATATTCTGGTATCTCAGAGACCTGGCTGCTTGACTCAGACTGGTTTATGTGGACGTTTTTCCAAATGTCAGCATGATTTTGGAAACTGAAAACAGAGGGAAGATACAGTACGGTATAAAGATGAACACATATACAGACTCACACTTACCGGTTTGTGACAACACATTAAAAACGTCGCTCTTGGTTTGTCGAACATTATTTTTTAGGATATCTGCACAAGGACATGTTAGGATACTTAATTAGAAACCCTCCTAAAGACAGATCTAGAGCATCGGTCAGAGTGTTAAATGCTTTTGACCGGTCTTTAAATTCATTTAACCTTTGACCTTTTACCAATGATGAGATTATCATAATCAATCCGATTGATCTATGGCTAAAGGGTTAAATTAATTTGGGCCATCAATGGATTACAGTTAGTGACAATACGGGAAAGTATCTGATGTGTTTGGTCTTCCTGTGGGCTGAACGTAACCTTTAACCATTCATTTTCTCGTTTATACAGTGATAAGCAGCTTCAATAAGTAGGAAATTATGAACCCTATAGTGCCTGACATATTAAATAATAGTCTGATTTGTTTTAATGGAACAGTATAATGAACTTTTTATTAAATATGTGGGGTTTTGTGTGTGTGTGAATGAATGATGGTATCATTTTCATCAGAAGCGTTTTTGATTGAGTGGAGGGAGCTATTTGCTTTGCTGGGTTTCTGTGTGTTTGGAACACCACGTCAAAGTCAATTAAATAAGAGGACACCTCACAGCTGTGATGCAGATGAGGAGCCAGACTCACACATCTGCCGAAATATGGCAAAAACAGCCGAGAGTAATGCTGCGAAAGAAATGCATGCTTACACAGCAAGACGTTTTTACACAAACAAAGACACATGCTTTTATACGAGATCATAAACTCAGGATACACATACTCATCAAATAATGGAGTCCAACCTTGAATACACAAAGACATCAGCTACAGTACGAGAAGAGCTGGAGTTGACTGACACATAGTAAATCTTTGTGTTTGTAAGTCTGTTTTATTATTTTCACTCTTCACACAGAAGGCGTTTTTCCACTCCACTGCACTACTTTTATACTGTTTTTCAAAGTAAACACGTGCTAGACTGATGGCTTTAACCACTGCGCTGGCGTCTCGCATCTTTTGCGGCATCTCGCGCATGACAAACGTGGTGTTCAAGTCAAAATAAGTTAGACTTTTACAAAAACGCATGTCTAAACCTTGCATTAACCTAGACCTTGCTAGAACACTAAATGGGAGTCTTTAACTATGGAACAATACACGATGCGTAATATTAATGCATAAACAACACATCGGCAACGTTTTTCCATTCAACTGCACTACTTTTATATTGTTTTTCAATGTAAACATGCACTAAATGGATGTCTTTAAAGTCGTCATGAAATCAAAATTGACCCTATTTATTTTGTTAGTGCATATTACAAGTCTTGTGTTGAACAATTAATCCATGCAAGTTAATACACAGAAAAAAATAGTTTGTCATGGTAACTCAAACAACACGTAATCAACATGTAATTGACGCGCAAACAGCATGTAATCAACACGTAATAGACACACAAACAACGCGTAATCAACATGTAATTGGTGCGCAAACAACACATAATTAACACGTAATTGACGTGCAAACACGTAATCAACACGTAATTGGTGCGCAAACAACACATAATCAACACGAAATTGACGCGTAAACAACATGTAATCAACACGAAATTGACACGCAAACAACACGTAATCAACAAATACACGCAAACATCATGTAATCAACACGCATGTAATCAACACGTAACAGACGCGCAAACAACATGTAATCAACACGTAATTGACACTGCAAACATGTAATCAATGCATAATTGATGCGCAAACAACACATAAACACATAATTGATGCGCAAACAACGCAATCAACACGTAATAAACATGTAATTGATGCGCAAACAACATAATCAACACGTAATGGACGTGCAGACATGTAATCAATGCGTAATTGATGCGCAAACAACACATAATCAACACGTAATTGATGCGCAAACACATAACTGAGGCGCAAACAACATGTAATCAACACGTAATTGATGCGCAAACATGTAATTAATGCGTAATTGACTCGCAAACAACATGTAATTAATGTGTAATTGACGTGCAAACAGACCTCACGCGGGTGCAACGGAGGTCTCCAGGGTGGGTCTAGGAGTTCAGGCAGCCACGGCAGGTCAGGAGCCGTGGGCGGCCATAGCGGGTCAGGAGCCTTGGCAGGGCATGGCGGGTCAGGAGCCTTGGAAGGCCATGGCGGGTCTGGAGCCTTGGAGCCCATGAGTTCCCCACCCACAGGTACATGCCCCCCCCAAAAAAAAAAATTTATTTGGGAGATTTAGGGAGGACTGGAAGGGGCCGTGGCATGGAGTGGGTTTGTGGGCTGGAGCGGGCTCGTCGGCTGCTGGAGCGGGCTCGTCAAAAGCCTGAGCGGGCTTGTGGAAGACTGGAGCGGGCCCGTGGAAGGCTGGAGGAACCGGTTCCTGCCAAAAGTCTATAAGCCAACCACCCTCCTTTGGCGGCTCGTGGAATGCTGGAGCGGGCTCGGAGAAGACTGGAGCGGGCTCGGAGAAGACTGGAGCGGGCTCGGAGAAGACTGGAGCGGGCTCTGAGAAGACTGGAGCGGGCTCGTGGAAGGCTGGAGCGGGCTCGTGGAAGGCTGGAGCGGGCTCGTGGAAGGTTGGAGGAACTGGTTCCTGCCAGAAGTCTATTAACCAACCGCCCTCCTTTGGCGGCTCGTGGAATGCTGGAGCGGGCTCGTGGAAGACTGGAGCAGGCTCGTGGAAGACTGGAGTGGGCTTGTGGAGGGCTGGACTCACAGGTGGCTCAGGTTTCGAATTCGGAACCATTAAGGAAGAGAATTAGATTAATAGACTCGACTAGGGAAAAGAGGCATTCAGGTTCAAAATACCGAATCGTATCCTCGTCCAGACCCCTCAGAAAACAGGAGTTCAAAATTGCATCTGGCCAGCTCACCTTACTAGAAAGCTCGGCGAATTCCTCCACATACTTCTCCAGTGGGCAGCCGTCCTGTCTGGCAGTCCAGAGGCGGTCCTCAGCAGAGAGCTTGGGCTGGATTTTCTTTTTAGAGGGCACAGGAACGAGGAAAATACCCATTATTTTTGTGGATGTCCAACGGTTGGTCTGTTCTTCTGTTACGGTGGTGGTTGTAGTAGAGATGAGGCATGTACGGACTTCCACAAAATAAGGTATTTATTACAACTGAGGAGAAACACACAACCAAAACACACATAGACTAACATCAACACACACACATCTTAAACAAACAATAATAACAGACAAGGAGTGAGAGGAGTGAGTCCATTATAAAGGGTGTGAGGATGATAAGGTCCAGGTGCAGGTGATGAGTGCTGAATGGGGAGATGACGAGGAAGTGAGTGCAGGTGTGGAAACAGGAGGATCATGGGAAATGGAGTCTGGGAACGAAGGGAACTGTGACATTATGCCAATAAGGTTCTAGATAAGGAGAAATTACTTAAATTATTGCATAATATTCTCATGTTTAATGGGTTATTTCAATTTTTTTCAATAGTGATAAAGTATGTTTATGAGCTTTTTAACTCATAATATATATAAATAATAATTAAAATAAAAATAATTAAATTATCCTATGATAGGGGTTCTACATATGAAGTGCCTGACAGGACCCTTTATAGAGTGTAGTCTTGAACTTGCATTTAGAATATATAAAATACTATGAAATATAGCCTTGGCAAGACAGCAAATCAGCCATTTTATTCCAATTTTACAAATATTATTTCCACTAGAGTGTGTTAATAATAAATCATTTGGAAATATGATTGATATTCATAAAACAAAAATGACAAGACATTGTTAGTGGACAAACAAAACTACAGTAGAGAGAGGTAAAAAAAGGTTTCTAAAATTTTCCATAGCTGAAGAAACACCCAAAAGTAGGTCAACTATACAGGTGTACTGACACCAAAATCACATGGATTTTCCTACATATGAGAATGATATTGTGATTTTAGATATGCAGTCCCATGTGGCAATCCTATATTGCCCTAAAAGGAAATATTTAAACCAGACTCTATTTTTATTCAGTTATTTGTGCACAGGTCCATTTTCATGGCCAAGGTTGAAAATCAATAATGATATCCAAGAGATTCCACAGAAAAGAGGGCTGAAATTCGATCAGGTATCCTCAAAAGTGCGCTTCTGACGCGAAGCCTTGAAATCTGCTTCGGCCATCCATCATGCTTTGCACTGCATAAGACATTACAGCGTGACCAAAAGAGAAAGACAAAGATAAAAGGGGAGGAAAAAGTAAAAAGAAAACCCAGCAGCCTTTTATAATCAATATCCATTTCCAACAGCTGTCACCTTGTTCTTTGGAGCAACTCTCCAAAGTTGTGCATTAGCAAATTGATAGGCTAATACCAAATAAAATATCACCTTGAACGCAAATGCCTGCATTAATCTTCATTTAGAGAGCTGTGCTCAGAACAGTCCGTTTCTCCATGTTCACTCATAGATAAAAGCATCATAGACCATGCTCAGCAGAGCCTGGGACATCTCGGTATAAAAGAGAAAAGAGTCCTAAAATGTAGATATTCATTTACATAAAACATGCATGGTGATGGAAAACATATGAGATGGGAGGAAAAGATATATTTCAATGCTTTTGTGTTCCCCCATTCTTTGCAAGTGAATGCAAAGTTTCTTGAGGGAATGCAAAACTTTTGTGACAGAAAGCAAAAGCATTTCACTGCAAAAAAAATACTTTTCTTACTTAGTATTTTTGGCAGATAATTTTGCTTGTTTTAAATGTGACCTATTATGCCCCTTTCACAAGATGTAATATAAGTCTCTGGTGTTCTCAGAATGTGTCTGTGAAGTTTCAGCTCAAAATACCCCACAGATAATTTATTATAGCTTGTCAAATTTGCCCCTATTTGGGTGCGAGCAAAAACACGCAGTTTTTGTGTGTGTCCCTTTAAATGCAAATGAGCTGCTGCTCCCGGCCCCCTTTCCAGAAGAGAGCGGAGCTTTAACAGCTCAACAACAACAAAGCTGGAGAATCTCACGCAGCCAAAATGAGGATTGTCAGTAACAGTGTTCAGCCTTACATTGTTCAAAACGGAGTCGGACACTGATGGAGAGACTCAGGAAGAAGTTACAACTTTTAGACGTTTCTGAATGGTTCGTGGATAAATTTATGTAGTTGCTGTGGAGTTGATTCAACTCATCCACTAGCATGTGCCGTCATGTTAATCTTTTGTGCAAATCCAGCATTGAATTGACCCTCATTTGTGAAGCAGTCCGGTGTAAAATGACGGCATGTCAACAACACTCGACTACAACAACTCTTCCTCTTCTCTAAAGCAGCCCAACATGGCCTCACCCCCTTTGTTGCGTGTTCTCGGGGGCGGGGTTTATGTACATTTTGGGGTTTGTGATGTCACAAACCTGGGAAGAAGCTCGGCATAGTTCCTACCAGCCATTTGTTGTAGTTCTTAAAAAGTGATTTCTGTTAAAGAAAATCTCTCTTTGCATTGAACTTTGTGTCGTAACTTTGCAGATGTTGTTTATGATCAAACAGCAACATTACACACTAACTAAAGTTAAAGGGGGGGGGGAGTGTAATGCTATTTCATGCATTCTGACTTATTTACACTGTTAAAGAGTTGCATTCTAATGCTAAACATGGCCAAAGTTTCAAAACACGAGTTGGACGTATGACGGAAAATTTCTGTGCCAAATACACTACTTCCGGTTTTCGGAGAGTTTTCTTCGAGTATGGCCTGTATGATGAATTCCTTGTATAGGCACTTCTCCTTGATAAGCGTGCGCACACACACCACCCAGAGCAAGAGCACGCCCATCAACACGCTTCGTTCGAGATACGGAAGCCGAGCGATTTTTCAACAATGGCTGTGTCCCAATTCAGGGGCTGCACCATTTGAAGGCTGCATACATCATCGAGGCAGTCTCATTTAAGAAAATGAACCGTTAGATTGCAACGTAAGAAAGAAATGACAGTATTTTACACCTCACAATGAATATCAGTCAATTTTATTACGGTTACTTTCTTAAATATGACATCCTTGATGAAGTATTCAGCCTTTAAATGTAAGCCTCCAGAATGAGGCGCAGCTCCTGTCACCAAAGGAGTGTGTTTTTGGTTGTGAGGGAAAGATTACCTTTTTCAGCTTTCCAAAGAACCCAGCGTCAAGGGAACAGAGGATGAAGTTTGTTTTTCCGGGGCAGCAACGGAGTTGCGCATGTATGTTTGTTTGTTCCCGGGATTTTGGTGATGAATACTTTGTAAACAAGTCCCAGTTCGGCGCTGGATTTGCATATCGTGGGTGGTGAGTAAAGCCACATCAGAGGTCTGCAATCGGTGTACGTGCATATGATGTAAACAACATGAACATGAAGCGCTTCCCCGCCAAAGACAAGATTTTACAGTTTTCCGTGTTTTCACTGTTATAAAGTAGGGGGTGCTATTACACATTCTCTATTATTTCTAAAAGTGTACTGAATCTCCTGCTCATTTTTGTGAAAATTATCAAAACTGCTGGCGGGAAAGTATAATTTTTATTATTATTATTTTTTTTTTTTTAAGACATAATATCTCATGCATTTTACTCGTCTAGTAAATTAATCTTGATTTAAGAATCTTTAAATATTTGGACTGGAAACAAGACACAAATACTGAGTAAGAAAAGCATTTTTGCAGTGTGAATTTCCTAATTTCTGTTCTATGTCATATTTTTCCATCACCATGTCCCTTGAGAGGCTCCGTAGTTACAAGAAGAGCCGGCCCTCCCTATAAGCGAACTAAGCAGCTGCTTAGGGCCCCGCCGCAACCAGGGGGCCCCCAAGAGCAAATTAAACGACCCCTTGATTTTGACATTGCGCATCAGTTGCATTTCTGGCGCATCCGTCCCATTACTGTACAACTCGACATACATTCGCATCACATGTTACACTAGACACATGTTGTCTAAAGTAAAAGTAATCAGTTGAGAGAAAATCTGATGCGTGTTTGTATTTTAGATGCTTGCCGGTCTTAAAGAAACAGAAGCCTGATAGTAAACATGCTGCCCTTGTCCTTAAAGGGATAGTTCACCCAAAAATTTACTCTCATATTGTTCCAAACTTGTATTAATTTCTTTCTTCTGCTGAACACAAAATAAAATAAGGTTACCACATTCTTCAAAATATCTTATAGTATGTTATTGTTATCTTCAGTTCTTACTGTTCATTTTATGTAATTATTTAAGTATTTATTTTAATATATAATTTTTTATATAAAAAGATACAGTTATTTTAACCCCAAATTAAATTCTGCTTAGGGCCCCGTCAAAGCTAGGGCTGGCCCTGGTTATATTCAACATGAATTTGACCCATTTTACAAAAAAATAAATAACGTCAGTGTTGTTTCCAATTTACTACATTTTGATTAAAGATCACAAAATCAAAGCGTGTTGTTCTTTGGAATAGAATGAATCATTCTCAATAAGGAACATGCACATAGGGTTGTTTTGATTTCAGGTTGACTTTAATGGAAGCTAACAGTGACGGATATAAAAAAGTGACTCTAAGATTGTGAATGCGACTGCACAGAATCAAGATAAAATAAGCAAATGGTCAGAGGTCTAATAAAACATTTTTAAAATTCTTGTACAAAGGCACATCTTGTCCAGCTATGAGGTCATAAAGCACTATGCTGAATGCCCACACACACTCCGCCATTAGCAAGTGCCTTCCTACTCTCGCAAAACAAATTATTTTTCCATCTACGACTGAGAGCTAACAGGGGAATAAACACATCAATAGATGGTGGGCTCTCTGTCAGTCGGCCCCTACAGCTTGACAGAGTGGAGTCAGGGTACAGAGGCAATAATGGCATCTTAATGAAATACATGACAGGCTAGACTGCAAAGGAATTATGCTTACATTTCAGAATACTTTTTAGAATCAGGTTCTAATAATGTTCTCGGGTTTCATATTATCTAACAGATGCCAGTGTCGTCTCGAAGCACTGAACTTGAGCATTCTTAAAGTAACATGAACGGAGTAGAATAGAACTCAGAATGAATTACAGAACGAGTTTCCATTGAAACATTGTATATTCGTTTTTGGAAATGTGTCCTTGCAGATTGCAGATTTTTCTGACCCCACACTTTTTAATAGTAGTGAAATGGATGATTCTTCAATTAGAGGAACTTTTCTGTCCTTTGAGATGATTTAAGGGAAAATGACTCTATCAGGCTTATTTTATAAATAGAAAGTTAATTGGCTAGCTAACATTGTATAGTAAATCAAAAGCCAATTTTCTAAAAACTACTACTTTCTAAAATTCTACTACTTCTACTTCAAGGCCATAAGCAAATCTGTATTCCAGAACATGTGATAAATGTTCAAATGTAAATGCAAAACAGTGTGAAATGACATTTTTCAAGAATTCAAAAGTACCTTTAATCAAACAGTCACCCAAATATGAATATATGAATATACAACTATGAAATTATGCATTCAGGTTCTGTGGGCACCAAACCAACACACCTTCAGTTTATAGTATTATACATAATAAATCTGCTGCTTTTGATTTAAAAGCAATAGCTGTAGATATTGCAGTACTACAGATGCACACTGTTGAGTACATAAAGTGTGTGTGTGATTTGACTGAAAAACTTCAAGTTTAAGAGCAGCTAACAGACACGCAGAGATCAAAAGAGTGATGAAAGAGGACACCATGTAGTTACAGATGTGATGAGATTTCTACAGGGATCACACTCTGTGCTGTAAATAACTTACAATACCATCAAAAAAAATACCAGATCCTATCACTTAACCGTTCCAGAATCCACATTCACAAAACCCACGGCTGGTCCTCAAGGGACCAATAGAACATAGAGACTTTTTAAGCAGAAAAACTTCAATAAGCAGGAAGTAACCACCATCAACCATCCTGGAAACCACACAGCAACATGCATATATATACAGTTCATGTATTCGTCCCGAACCATCACGGTTCGGTGCATACAGTCAGATGACGAATCCAGTCAGTCACAGGCGATCCACACTCCAATCCAGAAGGGGGCGCGCGCGATAATGCAACGCTGTTTACTAACCGCCACAACAGGAAAAAGCGCAGAAAAGAAGAACAGAGGATCTATGCATAGATATGTTTACGTGTAATCTCTCAACCAGTGTTTCAACCGCAGAAAGACATCAATAAAACAGCTTGAGAATAATATCTCACGTAGCATTACATTTACCTCAGGCAAGTCATTCAGTGTCCACAGCATGATAGTTCACTAGAGAAATTAGCTCTAGAGGAGCATTTCACTGAATAACTTGTGTGTGTGTGTGTGTGTGTATATATATATATATATACACTACCAGTCAAAAGTTTGAAAACGGTAAGATTTTTAATGTTTTTAAAAGAAGTTTGGTCTGCTCACCAAGGCTGCATTTATTTAATTAAAAATACAGTAAAACCAGTAATATTGTGAAATATTATTACAAATTAAAATAACTGTTTTCTGAATTTTCAGCATCATTACTCCAGTCTTCAGTGTCACATGATCCTTCAGAAATCATTCTGATATGATGATTTGATGCTCAAGAAACATTTATGATTATTATCAATGTTGAAAAAAGTTGTGTACTTTTTTTTTTTTTTCAGGATTCCTTGATGAATAGAAAGTTCAAAAGAACAGCATTTATCTGAAACACAAAGCTTTTGTAACATTATACACTACCGTTCAAAAGTTTGAGATCAGTAACAATTTTTATTTTTATTTTTTTGAAAAGAAATGAAAGAAATTAATATTTTTATTCCGCAAGGATGCATTAAATCGATCAAAAGTGACAGTTAAGACATTTATAATGTTACAAAAGATTATATTTCAAATAAATGCTGTTCAAAGAATCCTGAAAAAAACAGAAAATATTGTACACAATAAATGTTTCTTGAGCAGAAGATATTAGAATGATTTCTGAAGGATCATGTGACACTGAAGACTGGAGTAATGATGCTGAAAATTCAGCTTTGATCACAGAAATAAATTACTTTATAAAATATATTAAAATAGAAAACAGTTATTTTAATTTGTAATAATATTTCACAATATTACTGATTTTACTGTATTTTTAATTAAATAAATGCAGCCTTGGTGAGCAGACCAAACTTATTTTAAAAACATTAAAAATCTTACCGTTTCCAAACTTTTGACTGGTAGTGTATATATATATATATATATATATGAGCCACAATAAGAAAATAATCAGTTATTTTCACATTCTCTAAACCTTCAAAATGATGTATGATTTGTTGGAATTTGACAAAAAAATTACCTGTTTGAAGTCGATAGAGTCAGCAAAGTCCATTTTGATAAAAATCGAGTTTCCTGAAGGTCACCTAGAAACCATATCTTAAAATCCCTGGTAATACCACCAAATTTGGCACAAACCAAGTCAAAATCCATATCTATAGGTAGAAATATATACTTAACCTTTTTTTTTTCCATGATTCCACAATTGTTTGATTAACCTTAATGAAACAGACAGCCTATATATTAAGACCTACTGTACCAAACGGTTCTAATATAATGTTAAACATCAGATGTTTTAACTAAACATTGCAGATAATGTTTGCGTGAATACTCGCCAAGACAGATTTTTTTTTTTTTTCTTTAAATACTAATTGTGTATATCGGGATTTCTTTGTGGGCACGCTTCAGATCTGTGAGTAAGATCGATTTGCATGATTTTTTAAAATCACATTTCATTGGTTCAGACTCATGCCATCGAGAATTCGCTATGAATATTCACAAAGTTGGAATGCTGCGCTTTAAAACGATACCAAAACTTCCAGAAGCGAGCAGTGGAAAAACTGCATTTTTCATGGTCAAAGTAAAGGTACTCCTCTCAGAAAACAAACATGCTATGTGGAGCATTGGGATCGCTAGATGAGGGCCTAATGATACAAATTTTTGTAAAAACCTCAAATTTGACCAAACTGACATTATTCACTTGTTTTGCCTATAGCTCGAAATAAGCCTGTGCGCATTCTGACTCATTTTGACAGCAGGGTTCACATATAATTAAATGATGAAAATGGAAAAGGCAGCATATAACACAATAAACCTCATCTTGACATTTATGAAAAGTACTCCTGACCTGAAACCGTTATTACAAAAATATGCTACTATTGTCATTTTTGTTTGGAGGATATAATTCACGAAATGATTCTGATTTAAACCACTTTAATCACTGTGTTTGAAGCCACTGAGAGAGAAAACACAAAACCTTTCTAACATCGCCATATGACTACTTTAATCTCCTCTACGCATAACACACAAACTTACAAAGTCCAGTAGATGTTTATCATTTTGAAGTGTGTCATCCAAATAAAAAGACTCAAAACTTAAAACCCGCAAAGCTGAAAACAGTAAGGTCTTGGTGGTCTTGGCAGGCAGCTCTCCTGGTGTTTCTCGGCAGAGCTGGAACGCGATTTGGACTCCTCTGCTTGTGAGCTTCCATGACAGATTCTCAAATGAGAGCCAAACACATTTATCAACGGTTCATTTGACACTGATTACTCTCTGAGGGCTGTCCACTACACTTGCCTGTTAAAAGTGAGCAGGGTCCTGGAGGTCAAAAGCAGTCTTTTATTGCCAGCCCACATAATCAAATCTGACAGAAATTTTCCTGGTAGACAGCGAGGGGACCGGTCCATCATAAGGGGGTGAAACAGAGGTACAGTGTGGATAACAGCGGCAATAGATGAGTGTTCACACTCCAAATCACTTTCCTCTGTCAGTAGCACCTGAAATGGGGATTGATTGTACCTGTAAAGACATGGAATTATATTAGGAATATAGAAGGAAAATGAATGCATACAATCTGTTCTAGAACTGGCTTGATCAGGATAGGGAAAACACAGATTTCATTTTCCATCATCATACAGTTCTTTTGAAAACCATATGAAATACATCACACAGTCATAAAATATACATAAAATCATCAAAATAAATCAGGCACAACTTGCCGTATGGGCTATTGAGTCTACCATACTTGATCCAGCTTAAGCTAAAGCTCCTGCCAAATAAAACCTACTGTTTTCTTTAACCGTGATTAAGCAGTTAGTAACCAATGTTAAATAATCGTTCTTGACCTCAAATCAAATCCCATCAATCTTGAGATATTACAGCCTGCATGATCTCTGCTCTACAAACCCCGTTTTACACCATTAAGCAAAACCCAACCCAACATTTGCGTAAAAGGTATTTGGCCAGAGATGTGCAGCAAAGAATGTCCTCTGGGGTTAAACACATCATACACTCCATTAGTTTCCATTGTAGATAGTTTGCATAAAAAAGTTCTGTAAATTTAAACAGTCAGTTTATGGTCTCAGACACCTCAACAGTATATATATATATATATATATATACTGTATATATATTGTTCATGCAGAATAAGATTGATAACAAAAAATAGAGATAAGGAAAATGAGCATCCTTTCCACTGCATCCATAAAACCATATAGTGACAAAAGGGAGTGATGGGAATATTAATCAACACAAACGTCACATCTGCCCATAGTCAGCCGACACGGCTCAGCTGAGCTGAAACATGAGGCTGGGATACCGTGAGGGTCACAACGACAATATTGGTGAAACACAAGAACACCCAAAGGCATTCTTTCTCTCTCTTCTCCTCCCATCATCCTCTATCACTCTTTCTCTCCTTCTACCTCTCATTAGGTCACCAGAGACTTTGCATCTTCAAAATGTTAGCGTCTGTCTCCAATCTGCCATTACCAGAGGATAGACACCTCTGCTGTCACTGCAGGGACTCATGGGACATTTACGCCCTTTCACCCACAAGGCCACAATCAATTACACAGCTGACAGAGGACAAAGACTGTTTAAAAGAGACCTATTATGCCCCTTTTTTTCAAGATGTAAGTCTCAGGGGTCACCAGAATGTGTCTGTGAAGTTTCAGCTCAAAATACCCCACAGATCATTTATTATACCATGTTGTAAACAGCCATTTTTGAGTGGACGCAAAAACATGCTGTTTTCGTTCATGTGTCTTTAAATGCAAATGAGCTGCTGCTCCCCGCCCCCTTTTTCCAGCAGAGGGTGGAGCCTTTACAGCTCTTGCCTCCGATACTCTGCCAAAAACTAACAAAACATCTGTTTGGTTTTGATTATCATCTTTATCGTGATCACGCTCACGGACTTTGCAGATCTTCTTCATCATGAAAGTTTATTATCTGCATGTGTTTTAAAGTTATATCAGTTTATACTTCTAATTTATGATTTTCTGAGCGCACACATCTGAAGCACGCGCACACAGAAAGCTGTCTGTCAGACGACACGTCTCGTGAGTATTAAACTAACTTCTCTTTCATGTTTTATTGTGCTTAAACTGTCAAATACACACAAAGTTCACGTAAACACAGTTGTAAACAGCAGGGACAGAAATGTATATTAGATGTATATTAGATCTGTGGCTCATTCCCTTCAAAAATCAAACTAATCCACTGCGTCTTCAGCGGCTCAGATGTCGGGAGTAAATGAAGACTATGTTCACTCTTACATCCAACAATAAAACGCCTCAATCGCTTACCAGACATTCATGTCGCTACAGCTGTCGAGACAATGGCGGACAGTGTACAACTCGCTCAGGGCGGGTCTATGCTAATACGTCAGCAGTCGTGGGCGAGGACTGAGCAATGTGACATTACATTGTACTTGCGAACGGTTTGTTCTGTGAGACTGTTGAGGTTTTATGGGGATTAAAAAAATTAGTGGGTGGATTTTTATCATTACATGGTGGTTGTATACACACACACCCAACACACATTTATGTTAATTTTGCATAATAGGTCCCCTTTAAAGTCTTTGATAGACGTGATCTCCAGCATGTGGCAAGCGAAAGATACACATCTAAATACTTAAGGAAAAGACGCAGGAAATGACTTCTAAAGAGCAATCTGTTGTGTTGAGCATGAGAACACAAGAGCATCAATATGGGGCCCTGCTGTGGAGTGAGCCAGGACGGCTGTATGGATCCGTTATTGAAATCTAGCCAAGCTGTCAATGTGCTATAGCTAAAGCAGGTGCCTGGCTCTACACAGATGCTGCGCTCCCCACATTAGCATCTCTTTGTTGGTGGAATGGCATCACAATAGGCTGGAGGGAGGTCAGGTGAAGATCAAGTATTGAGCCGTTAAAGTTGAGCTTGTCTACTCATTAGGCCAAATAAAGAGGAAAGGCGAAGAAAACATATTTATTGGATGTGCCGCAGGACAATCACCACCCAACAGAGGTAGAGGATGCATTAACAGAAAGAAGTGGAGCCTTCGATATTGATTTCAACTAGCCAAGTTTCTTTATGAAAGAAGATCTGTGTTCAAGAGTAAGACTGTTTTAACGGTCTCGAAAGTATGATCTATTTCGACTGATCCTTCCCTATCAGCTTACGGTCTTGGATATGATTTCGGAAAGACAGGGACAAAGACAAGTGTTTGCCGAGTACATTAGCCGGCAGCAACTTTTACTTGATAATGAGCTTACAAATTTTAGAACTTGGACATATTTTATAGTGTGTCAAGGACATGAATTCTGCACTCATTTTATTGCATTTGAAGCATGAACACAATTACAAAATATAGCTGCGGGCAGCAATTATCGGGGTTCAAGCGCTTTAAGGCCTTTAAGCACATGCGTAAAAAGGTATTATGTTTTATTTAGCAAGCCTGTAACCCCTTAGATCATAGATGGAAAAGACCATTTGCATTTTGTCGAGGTTAAGCCAGAGGTTAAGTTCGCAAAAGTAGGTTTTTGAAATAACTCCAATATTTAACGTACGATTCGACTGACAGCGGCGGTCCTAGAGGCAAAGTTGCTCAGAATGAGGAGTTCTATGAACGTTGTGGGCATGTGCGAAAAATCTCTAGGGCTGTGAGTCAAACAGGCCCAGCGAATTTCATTCCGATCAGCCTCTGTTAAACTTGTCTGATAGCTGCTCGAAATTGATTGGCTGATGGCCGGCCGTGATAATCGTGGCACCTTGGACAAAGATGCTGCATGCCAGTTATCAAATCAGTTGGACAGACTGTTGCGTAGATATAGCTGTTTTATGTTTGTTTGTTTTTTTCATTTTATTGCACCAGCCGGCCGTGTTTTCTGAGATACGCGACTGTTGAGATATCAAATAAATCTCTGCTTGCTCATTTTCTAAAAGCATCATCTTGAAACCAATTACTGTTGAATGCTGCTCACTTATGAAACCTTGTCATTGCTTTTCACAAGGTTGGGTTCACTTTCCTTAAACCAATCCAGTGGGAAAGGAGAAGTTTTCAGTATGCCCACTTTTGAGGGTTATGGAGGGAGAAATTCTTCTGGCACACGATTTTTGTCTCTGTGTTTGTTTCATGTGTTCGACTTGTAAATCATGCTGTTGTTTTTGCATTTACAAAATGATTGATGGATGGCCGGCCGTGATAATCGTGGCACCTTGGACAAAGATGCTGCATGCCAGTTATCAAATCAGTTGGACAGACTGTTGCGTAGATATAGCTGTTTTTATGTTTGTTTGTTTTTTTCATTTTATTGCACCACCAAGTGGCCAGTCACCACATTCTTATTAATGCAACCACAGACTGAGCCCGTACATATGTGTACCAAGTTTGGTGGAATTATCTCATTCCGTTCATGAGTTATAGCCATTTTAGTAAAAGTGGGCACACCCACTTTGAATGTTTTGGCGGCCCGTCGTGGACGTCAACTTTTTTTTCAATAATTATTGACAGTCAGACTCCAGAGAATCTATATGCACTGGTTTGGTTGTGATTGGGGTGAAGAACCTACGACTAGTTCGCAACAGTAGGTAAATCCAAAATACCCGAAAATTTCGCCAGGTGACAGTTGAATCTGAGACATGCGCTTTGTTCATCTTGAGGATTCCAACGATATAAGACGGTTTAGGAGTTATGAGCCATTTTGTACTTTTGACCGCTGTAGCGCCCCTGTCAGGTCGATCCAGGCGAGCTTTGGTGACGTTGTAGACGGTGTGAGTATACCAGCCCTCAAAGTTTCAGTCTCTATGACTTATGGTTTGTTCTGCCCGATCACTTTTAGGGGAGAATGCTGATCCAATTACAATAGAGTTTTAGAGCTACGTGTTTGAACACCTAAGAATAATTGTTTATGGTACAACAGTCAAACCAAATCAAACATTGAAATGTATTAAAGGGATAGTCCACCCAAAAATGAAAATTCTGTCATTATTTACCCTCATGTCACTCCAAACCTGTAGGCAATATTGTGCTGATTACCAAACAGTTGCGGCTCCTTATCCACTTCCATTGTATTTTTTGTCCTTACAATGTAAGTCAGTGGGAACAGAAACTGTTTGCTTATCAACATTCTTCCAAATATCTTCTTTTGTATTTAACAGAAGAAAGAAAGTCATCCACATATTTGGAACAACATAAAGTCGAGTAGAAGATTTTTGGGATTAATATTATCCCTTTAATATTAACAAGAACTACAAAGGCGCAATCATTTTGTAAATGCAAAAACAACAGCATGATTTACAAGTCGAACACATGAAACAAATCGTGTGCCAGAAGAATTTCTCCCTCCATAACCCTCAAAAGTGGGCATACGGCCTCTGAAAACTTCTCCTTTCCCACTGGATTGGTTTAAGGAAAGTGAACCCAACCTTGTGAAAAGCAATGACAAGGTTTCATAAGTGAGCAGCATTCAACAGTAATTGGTTTCAAGATGATGCTTTTAGAAAATGAGCACGCAGAGATTTATTTGATATCTCAACAGTATTTATTTTTAGCACCTTGTTAGCATGCTCCTTTTTTCCTTTTCTGCTTTTATATATCTTGGATGTGAAAGCAATAAGCTAAGTGCCTGCCTATTCTTTTCACTATCCGATTATAGCAATTTTTTGTCGAGCATCATGTCTTTCTCTTACACAAGCACAGACATGCATATACAAACATATAGCATTGTGCACTAACTATGATTACAACAAAAATGGGGGTTTCCTGGCACTTAATTAAAACAAATATGCTTCATATTACTGCCTGTCATCAGGAAGTCCATAAATCCTGATGGATGGATAACGTCAATTTGAAACAGAGACATGGCACAAAAGAGTTTGTTCAGTTCCTCTTGCATGCTAGGCCAGAGTTTCTGGAATCAATTTATTTTTTTGGAATAAACTCTGAAGAATAAATCCACCCATTGAGAGGAGATGAAGTGAAGAATCAGAGAACACTATAAGCAATTTGAAACCCATTTAAACTTGAGGATGTGTGTGGTTTGGACACCATGTTCCTTTTCACATTTGATTTGATTTGATTTTCTTTCGTTTTGTTAATAAAGTCTAATTCTGTTTTCGGTTTCGGGTGCTTTAGAGTCTTCATCAAAACAAGGCCACATATTTTGACAGACACATCATATCAAATTAAATATAATTACATACATTAATAAAGTATATATATATATAGGGTGATTGACGAATAAGGTTTTTAAACATAATAGAGGTATAATTAATTTTTAAGTTTTATTAAGTGTTAACAATGACATTATGTGGTTTTTATAATCAATGAACACTGCTTTTGTAATTTTTTACAAGACGGACAAAATTTGTCACCAAAAAAGTCATTCAGTTTAACCAAAATTTCGGTTTTACCAAATGACAGTATTTTCAAACAATGCTAACAGGCTGATATCTAGCTAGCTAGCCAAAGGACAATCAAACATTTTATATTTAGTTTTTAAAATATTACATCATTTTCCATGTTTTACAGCGGTTGTACCGAATGACCTGATGTTTCGGGACATGCATATGAACAAGTGAAAACATGAATTTTTCAAATAGTTAAGAGAGAGTTAATTTGCTTCACGACCATGTGGTCCTTTGCAGGTGTCTGAATGATGTCACATCCTGTCACATGATACTGACCGCATGACTTGATCCAAAATGGTCCCTTTATATTGGTTACTCCGAATGACATCAATGAAATTCATTTTGCCGGACATCGACTTCTACACATAATTTTAATACCATTTTGCACTATGTTGATATATGATGTTATAAAATCATGCAAGAATAAAAAAATATATACATTTATTACATTTTAAGATATTTTAATCACAAATGAAATGGCTGTATTGGCCTTTGGACGGTTAAACTGAATGACCTTTTGACACTTTAAAGAATCTTTAAAATACCTTTATATGTAGCAAAATATAATTATTCAATAAAAGAGATCCAGTTGTACTAGCTTACATTCTTTGGATGTCATATCTGTGTTTTTTATTATTATTAAGGCCTTTGGACAAAAAAAACATCATTGACCCATTAAAAAAAAAAAAAAAAAAAAAAAATATAAAGAAAATAAATATAAAATATAAATAAAGAAAAATAAAAAGAAATATTTACATGTATGTTTTTATTTATATATAATTCATATATATATATATATAATAAACACATGTATGTGTGTGTATTTATATAATAAATATACACAGTAGACACATGTATTATGTAAATATCATTAAATGTATTAAACTTTATTGATGTATTAAACTTTAATTTTGCATGCGATTAATCGTTTGACAGGACTAATATATATATTATAAAAATGTATCATAAATTAGTATGAACAAATAATCAACTAACAATAAAAACTCTAACATCTACATAAGGTCACACATTTTGACAGATATGTAATATTATAAATGAACAAATAAAATTATAAAATAGTATAAAACAAATATTTAACAAACTCAAAAAAGCCATCATATTTTGACAGACACGTCATAATCCACACATCTGTGTAACAAACAAATAAGTATGGTTCACCACATACCGATATTAATTACTTTCATGACTGTTCAGTTATAAGACCATTGATGTTGTCTGACGTTTATTTGGGTGGTCTGAACAAATCATCTCTCTTACACAGATTCATATCAGACCCAGAATGTTCCGCACAGGATGAGTGACAGGAAGGTAAAGCGAGCGTGGCACAGATCAGCACCGTGCAAAATCACTTTAAAACTGATTTGAATTCATCGGGCCTGTCCGTGGAGATGGCACCATTCACATGTGGCATAAGAACCATGAAACTCAACAGATGCCGCTCTATAAAATCACTCACATTACCACTTCAGTCTATTTATTTTTTCTTTATCTCCTTGTCCTCTCCAAGTTTAATGTTTTACTGAACACTTAATTCAAATGATTTATTAAAAAGTCTCAACATACAGTGGTCTGTAATTAATTCATCCGGTATATGTTAGAGCCGCCCACACTGCCACAGTAACAGCAACATGTTTTATATCAATAATAACCGCCCGTGTCATTAAGTCCGATCATTATCTGGAGAAAAAAAAAGTACCTATTTACACTCTCTGACGCACACTATTGAAAGCGTAATGTATAGAAACTGTTTAAAGGCGGATAATTAGAGTCATTTCCTCGAACAAGAGAGTCGTACGCTTTTAGGCTCATTTCGCAGACGTGCGAAACCATACAATAGATTGGAGAGGACCGTTTTCTGTGTGAATAGAGCTCCTTCTCTTCCATTATTCAGAAAGAGGAATTCGCAAACATAACCTGCTAGTCCCAAAACACCTTTCTGACTATTTCATCATAGGCTGCGGGTCTAAGAGATAGCCATGAAAAGACATGACTTTGGTCAGCTGGGAAAAATATATAATGTCACATCAATTCTGCCACTGAAACCTGATAATGTAAGGAGTAAAATCTCATTGAAGCATCAAATCTGGGTAATATGAAATCCCTACTTAAAAAGTTACATCTTCCTCCAGTCATAATTATAGACACCTACAATCTTTTGTTTTAAACGAGAACATTGGTTTTCCAGCAAAGGGAGAGGAGGATATCGAGCGTTGTTTGGCTGCTCAGACCTCATACTGTGAGCTCTGGAGGTTTGGGTTTCAGCATCAATTAGAGGCTTTGTCAACAGATGAGGCCTTTTATTTCCACAAATGTCAGCTGTTTTCTCATGGGGTCTTTACATGAAAACGAAATGCTGGGGCTAATTATGTTAAATAGATATGATATTCACATATTATTGCTCTTAGACCCCTATAAGGGTTGCATTGCTGTTACTATATAGAAGGATACATAAAAGTGCAGTGGATACAGTGCAAAGAGATTGATGATAAATTCATTGGAATCTTCTTTTTCAAAAGTCAATCTCCAATATTTACAGGTGCACTGAGTAATATTTTAAGTATGACAAATTGGCACAAGAAGGTGTATAATATCTGGAGAGAGCATTCCTGTTCATCTCATTGAAAAATAATAAATAAATAAATAAAATTGAATAATAATAAAATAAATAAATAATTAAATTCACAAGTTTAAGAGTTCACCACCAATAAACGGTAACTGGAAAAAAATTAATAAATAAATAAATAAATAAAATATAAAATAAAATAATAATAAAATAGAATAAAATAGAATAAAATAAAATAAAATAAAATAAAATAATAAAATAAAATAAAATAAAATAAAATAAAATAAAATAATAAAATAAAATACAAACAAACAAACAATAAATAAATAAATAAAAAATAAATTAAAATAAAAACATAATTTAAAAAAAAAATCACAACTTTTTATTTTCAATGAACTGCCACTGCAAAAATAATAAAATAAAATAAAATAAAATAAAATAAAATAAAATAAAATAAATAAAATAATAAAATATAAAATAAAAAAATTCACATTTTAAGAGCTCACCACCAATAAACCGTCACTGGAAACTAACCAACTAACTAACTAAATAAATAAAGAAATGAATTGAAAAATAAAATAATAAAATAAAATAAAATAAAATAAAATAAAATAAAATAAAATAAAATAATAAAATATAAATAAAAATGGAATAATAAAAAATACAAATAATGAATAAAATAATAATAATAATAATAATAATATAAAATAAAAATTCACTTTTTTTAAGAACTCACCACCAATAAACTGTCACTGTAAAATAAAACAACAAAAAACAAACAAACAAACAAAAAAATTTAATAAATAAATAAAATAAAAAATAAATTAAAAAAAAAAAATCACAACTTTTTATTTTCAATAAACTGTCACTGCAAAAATAAAATAAATAAAATAATAAAATAAAATAAAATAAAAAAAAGTCACATTTTAAGAGCTCACCACCAATAAACCGTCACTGGAAATGAACCAACTAACTAAATAAATAAGAAATGAATTGAAAAATAAAATAAAATAAAATAAAATAATAAAATAAAATAAAATAAAATAAAATAAAATAAATAATAAAATAAAATAAAATAAAATAAAATAAAATAAAATAAAATAATAAAATAAAATAAATCACAATTTTGAGAGCTCACCACCAATAAACTGTCACTGGGGAAAAAAAACCTTATTAATGTTAAATAATGAAATTGTTTCATTTCATTTTATTATTTTTTTAATTTAATTTTATTTTTATTTTATCATATTATATAAAAAGTATTTATCATTCATTATATATATATATATATATATATATTAATTTATATCACATATATTCATTAATATAAATTTTGTTTAATATTTTGTAAAGCAGATAATATAATGTGGGTGGATGAAAAGGAAGTGGCAAAGTAGCGACTCCATCTTAAGAAAATCTAACAAAGATGCTGCACTGTGGTCGAGAGCGGTCCTGGTCATTTCTGCAGCCATGGAAGCATCGGTTTCAACCTCATCTTCAAATGGAGACATGTCTCTAAAGGTCATATTGCACATACTTGATTGCAAAGCAAAGATAGCCATCTCTAAAAGACACCTAGACAGCTCACAAAGAGGTACTCAGACGCCGATCAGATGGCTTTAACAGGGAAAGTGGGCTCCGATGACCATCCAGACCACCCAAACCGGCCACACAAGTGCTGCGACTGCCAATGGAAAAGTGATATTCTAGCCATATCCAATGAACGCTCTCTGCTGACTGGACACTTTGAGGTCTCCACGTCCCCTGGATCGTCTCGAAGGCTGACGATCAATATAATGGACAATGACATTTAAAGAGAAGTTTCTGACTTCACCATGGGTTAGTGGTGAAAACAGACGTATAATGCACATGTCAAGAAATGAAGAAAATCTGTCTGGAACTAAAATAAAATAAACATACAGAAGAGCTGTGATGTGACAATACAATGTAATGGTTAAATTGACCTGTTTACTGTTTGTTGACTGATAAATGGCAGAAAATTACAGCACATATACTTCTCAGAATCCCAACGCAGAGAGCTTTTATCCTGTAATGAGAAAAAATTAGACTTCGCATGTGGCATATTTTCCAATATGCATTTGCCACGGCCATTACTCACACGCTAACATCAAGACAAATAAAACAATTACCCATCTGTAATTAGTTTTCACAGCACAACTCAAGTTGCCATCATTTTAAACACTAATAGTGTCACCGCCGCGCATGGCTGAGGTTCAGGCGAAACATTTATTACGGAAGGTCATCATTTTAAAATCTCGTTAGCTGTACCTGTGGGCCTGAAGGTCAGGATCTACTGGAAGTTGTGTTATGTATGACAGCGGAGCCAGCCAACTCCCCCTTCCTGTTCTCTGCCTCACTTTAAGCTGTCATAATTTTGAATTAGGCGGAGATGTATCATCATCCTGGTAATATTTCATATGTGCCATTGCACGCAGCCAAGAGGCAATAAACAAAGCAATTACAAAGGCCTGCTCCTGCAAAACAAACCTGCCCCCATCCTTGCCGGCCTCCATTTCTCTGTTTGTTGATTCACATGAATATTTTAAATGTCATCAAACCTGTGTCACACATCCATAAACACCGTAGACCACCATACAAAGCGTACTCACACATTTTAGCAGACTACTTCTATTGTTTTAATGCTAAGCTAATGATGTTTTAAACACAGTGACACCACAGAACTATATTTTTGGGTTTACCTTTCAGTAAACAGTTCTTAAAAGAACCCGTTTTTCTTAGTGTAAAGAAAGAAATTTGGTAACACTTTAATTTAGGGTTCAGTTCTATTAACTAGTTGCTTAATAGCAGCATATTACTAGGATATTGGCTGTTTATTAGTACTTACAAAGCACATATTAATGCCTTAATTTGCACTTAATCCTACCAGTACCTAAACTTAACAACTACCTTACTAACACTCTAAAAATGCTGGGCTAAATACAAAAAAATGGACAAACCCGGCGGTTGGTTTAATGTTTGCTCAGTGTGCTGGGCAGTTTTATTTAACCCAAATACACAGGGCAAACATTTAACCCAGCTGCTGGGTTTATCCATTTTCAACCCAACTTGGGATGCAGCGCCCCCTTCTGGATTGGAGTGACTGTATTTGTCGTCTGACTGTACGCACCGAACCGTGACGTCTTTACCGTGATGGTTCAGGGCAAATACATGTATCGTTGTTTTTAACCCAGCATTTTTTAAAGTAAACTATTAATAAGTAATTAGGAGTTTATTGAGGCAAAAGTCATAGTCAATAGTTAGTTAATAGTGAGAATTGGACCCTAATCTAAAGTCTGACCAGAATTTTTTAGTCCAAAGGAGAGTTTACATGGATGTTAAAGGTCCTTCTTGGTCCATAAATGCAAATAAACCTTTATCTTAAAGAGTGTAAAGTTAATCAAACCCTCAAACAAACTTTAATAGCAGACTTTCCATTTACTTCCATTGTTTTAATGCTTAAGTTAATGATATTTTCCACCCCTAAACTATCATGTTGGGTTGCCGAATGTACCTTTCAGTGAACAGTTCTTAAAACAACCAGTTTTTTAAGTGCAAAGAACATTTCAATAATCTGAAGATCCTTTTCTTCTACTATAAATAGCGTTTTGTTAAATGGAAAGTTTTCATGGCTCTTCCAATACTGAACCTTTATATTAAGAGTGTAAAGTTAATCAAACCTTCACACAAACCTTGCAAGACAATATTTAGTATATTAAGCCTCTCATATTTGGATGTTCCCCAAAATGGGCATACATACTGTGTAAGCCAATAAACTGCCACTGAATGCTTCAACGATGCACACAAACATGGGTGATGGAAGTTTGAATTTAGCTTGCAATAGTGCCTGTAATGTATAGGACATTACAGGCACTATTGCAAGCTCTGACTGTCCCAAAGCATAAAAGTTACAAAAAGTAAAAACAAAACAACAACATGTAGAATTCTACATCAATGTCACAACTACCTCTCCTTCAACCAAAGTCTCAAACATTTCACTGTTTAGACTGAAGATCTCTTCCTCTATCCCTCTAATCTGACGTTGTCTCCTCATTGATTCAAGAGGTGATGTCTGGGCTCTGTGTACATCGAACCGCTCCTGCAGGATCCCGCCATCTGTTCTGCGGCTGACTCGGTCTTCAGCTGAGGTATGGGCATGTTTACCGAGTGCCAGACCTGCACACAAAGCAAATCTTTCTCTCTTCACACAAAGTATTCACTTTAGAAAATCAATAAAACCTTATTGCTTAGAGAGACCCCAAAATGATAAGTTTGTCATGGTTTACTCACGTCATTCCAAAACTGTGCGAGTTTTTGTTCTGTGGAACACAAAAGAAGATATTTTAAAGAATGTTGGTAACCAAACAGTTCTGATGACCATTGACTTCCAGTATCAGATCATTTTTGGGTGAACTGCTCCCTAAAAAATTGCATTACTTACTTACATTTTATGGAAAGTAATGCGTTCCATTACTTTTGCGTCACTTATTCTCACCTGAGCTGGGCTTGCTTGTTTGTTTTTTAATAACAATAAAAAAAGTTATATTTTTGCCAAATGTAAAGGCTCTTTCACACCAAAAGTGAAATGAAAAAGTCTTTTTCTCAGGCTGATCACAAGTCATTTTTGCTTATTAGTATGGTTGAATTGGATTATCAGAGGTCAGCAGCAAAGACAAAGACATATTTTTTTTAATTTAATATATTTAATTATTGCAGGTTTGTGCAATATTCTGAGATTGCATTTCACTGTTTTTATTCATTTTGAGGAATACTGAGGAATAATGACTAACATTTACCATAACCGTCATGTTTACACAAAATGTCTCGGCACTTGCTCTCGATTTCTGGCGACAGGAGAGCTGTCAGTTGCTAAATTTAAAAGTAATGCGTTACTTGAAAAAAGTAATCAGATTACATAACTCAAGTTACTTGTAATGCGTACACTGCCCATATCCAGGACATTCCAACACAAGTTTGTGGAGCGCGTCACAAAAATGAATCGAAACTCAGCGTATAGGCTACTAGCAAGCTCTTGCGTGCCATCTGAACTCATGGCGAATCACACTTCTTCTGCTCTTTTTCTTGTTGTGGCGGTTAGCAAACAGTATTGCAATACCCCATGCGCCCCCTTCTGGATTGGAGTGACTGTATTTGTCGTCTGACTGTACGCACCGAACCGTGACGTCTTTACCGTGATGGTTCAGGGCAAATACATGTATCGTTACACCCCTAATATATATACACACACAAATAATGCAGTAGTAGCAAAAGTCCACAAGGCTTAGGTGTAGAGATACTGTAGTGTTAGTATTTCAGAATGTGAACTAGTGTTCCAACAGCCAGTAAATCGATTCAAATTAACCTATTGAGGATGCAGGTGATCCAATGTTGGCACCAGCTGATCCTGCAATCAAAGTTCTTGTGGTTAGAGCACCAGTTTGGCTCCTGTCTGCTGAGGGACCTCTCTACACTAGGATAATCCTGTCTCCCCTGCAGTGTAGCGATTGATCTATGTTCAGGTATTGATTCAGCATTCAGGCTGTGTTCAGATCTATCTGGTCTTTCTGATGGGCATTTGAGAGTTTCAGAGGCATTTAGAGAACAAAACGAAGTTATTAATAAATAAATAAAACACAAGAGGTGAAGAGAAACTGAGGGAGACAGATACTGGTGAGATTTGAGTACACCTATCCCTCTTTTGCTTCAAACTACTGGAAGGTATGATTGTTTTGGCTAAGCACTGAGATCTGCATCCACATCCATATGTTAAACACGTTGAGCTTAACTTTTCTTCATGCTATTTGATGGAGATGAGATTTTTGACAGTTTTTCGTCACCCTGGTGGGCTGGTTAAGACCTTTTGCATCAGGATTTAATGAGAAAATCTCATCCCTCAATCACGTCCAGCCTCCCATGAGGAGAGGGAAGGTCAGTTTCAGGAAGCGTTCTGGCCTGTTTATTCGCATCATTAAAACAGGGCCACAATTAAAAGCCTCCTGCGGGAAAATTCAGACACATCAGGCATTGACGGACGGATTCACGCTGTGCCCGTCTGGGCAAGTTCATCGTCTCATGTGAAACGCCCTTCGGCAAACTTGTTTTCGCTTGTACTGCTGTCCAAAAAAAAAAAAAACGCCAACTCAAAAACATACACTAATAGAGTGATTCAAGAACTGCTTGTTTCAAACATTTACTAATTAGCATGGAGACAAAAACTTTAGTAACTGGAAGGCTGCAATCAACAATCTAAGGCTGAATTTTAGTTTCCTCCTCTTGTGCTTCTGTAATTCATGTTTAATGATCATTTAAATCTAACTTGAAGCCTAATTTAAAGTTTAAATCCTGTCTGGCTTGCGCACTTTACATAATGTTTACACATTAGGCGGAGAGTAGGCGGTCTTTTGTGGCTGTCACTTTCTACCCAGCCATCCAATCACAGCGGAGGAGGGGCGGGACAAATACCACACCGACTAACCGTCACATTAAGCTTGCACAATGGCAACAAAAGACAACTACAAGCATAATAACAAAACAAAATCATTCGAAGCAAGAGCCGAAGTGAAATGTTCTGATATATACATGTATATTTAAGAGTCTTCCACCTGCACATACTACAGCAAACAGACACAAATATTTACAGTCAGTAGAAATTCAGTTTGATTACTGTAGATTTATATTAATTCCACCGGGATCAGCTGTACCAATCTCTGGAAATGAGGAACTAGATTATCAAAATTACCCACTTGATTATACAGCACCTGCAGCCACGGCAATAAGATGCCACTCCAAACTCTCAAAACAGGCTCATTCATTAGCATCATTCACCGTTGTCAATGTGTGTGACAAAGCATGTCCTTCATTATTTGAAAGTGCTGCCTACTGATATATACTAGGATGCTGATGCTAAAAAAAAAAAAAGACAGTAAACTAGTGATAAATGCACAATAAAAGATGCTAGAATTCAAAGGTCTATAACTTTGAATAAGCAGCCAATCACAGACACTCCATCTTCATAATCCGTCATCCTTACGATGTCAGAGGCCTTTATAATGGAGTGAGCTATGGTTGATAGAGTGGGCAGACTGAATTTAAGCCCTCACCTTCATCCACCACAAACCTGTTATACCTAATAGCATGTTAGAGATGAGAACCTGCTCCCAATCAATAGCCTATCAACCACTGATTGGACGCCATACACAGCAGGGCCAGCCACAACATAATCACGACCCCTGGAAGAAGAGGTTTGGGTCATTGGAGTGGGAAAACAAACAGCAAATCAAAGCTGGCCTTCTTTCCTCGTCTATTTCAT
This sequence comes from Elopichthys bambusa, assembly GCA_037101425.1. NCBI lineage: Eukaryota > Metazoa > Chordata > Actinopteri > Cypriniformes > Xenocyprididae > Elopichthys > Elopichthys bambusa. The sequence goes on along the minus strand of CM074437.1, from coordinate 1,327,668 downwards.
TTTAATTTGCATCTACAAACAAGTCCTCCATTAGACTCCCGCCGCAGTGCAACTGGTAATACGCAGGATTGAGTGTTCTGTGTATTTATGCTGCAAGATTTCTTGTTCTCTCTGCATTTTTGTCTCCCCCAGGGTAATTACGGGATGTTCGAGGCGGCGCCCTTGTCCTCGGGCAAGCTGGTGTCTTGAATTGTTGGGATCACAGGCTTGTGAAGTCATTACGCTCTGATCAATGGCGTTCTCAGAGGGGCTGTGGACACAGTTGTGGTGTGAGCTGTGTGATTAACACCAGCTCATCACAAAGCTCAAAGGACTCAACACACAAATTAATATGAAGGCGAGAGTGGCTGTAACCGTAAATTAAGGCGGGCCGAGGGAAACGGCTGAAGAAGTTATGCTTAATGGTGTTTATGAAAGCAGGCCCACACAGAGAGGACATCCCAGCAGACAGTGGTCAATAAGAGCTAAACAACACCTGCAAGTACCAAAGAAACAACAAACTGATATAAAAACCAAAAAAAAAACACAAATAGAGAACCCCTATTGTGCACATCATACATTTTTAAAGGGGTCATGAACTGCATTGTTTTATAATGTTTCCTGGGGTGCACTTATAATGTTAGTATGATTTTTACATCAAAAATGGTCATAATTTAGAAATAAAAGGCATTTTTCCTACACTGTAAAAAAGTAATACGCTATATCTACTCCATAAAATTTTGGCAACAGTTTACAAGCAATATTATTAATTAAATTCAACAAATACAACTGAATTACTTATTAATTCTGAATTAATTCTGAGTTACAAATTAATTCCTTAAATGTCAGCTATTTAAAACGAGTCAAATTTAAGTAAAAAAAAAAAAAAAAAAAAAATTTGAGTAACGGACAGACATCAAAGATTAATTAAGAACTCTTTATTTTTTATTGCCAACACTGAAGACATCTGATGATAAGTTAAATCACTGAAGGAAAGAGAAACACAAATTAACAGAGGTTTAGATGTTGATTTTATTGGAAAAGTTTGCTCACCAATATGGTGATCGGTGTTCAATTTAGTCGCCCAGTTTGACTTATTGCTTTTTATGTCAGTTTGTGGTTTTTAGGGTTAGGGTTATATGGATATGGATATAGGGTAATGGAACGCATTACTTTCCATAAAATGTAAGTAAGTAATGCAATTTTTTAGGGAGCAGTTCACCCAAAAATGATCTGATACTGGAAGTCAATGGTCATCAGAACTGTTTGGTTACCAACATTCTTTAAAATATCTTCTTTTGTGTTCCACAGAACAAAAACTTGCACAGTTTTGGAATGACGTGAGTAAACCATGACAAACTTATCATTTTGGGGTCTCTCTAAGCAATAAGCTTATTTTACACATTTTTAAATGGTTGACTTTTAAGGAATTAATTTGATTAGTTCTAACTCAATTCTTATATGTTGAATTTAATTAATAATATTGCTTGCAATCTCTTGCCACAATTTTATTGAGTAGATAGAATATATTACTTTTTATAGTGATTTTAGCCCTCTGATTTGAACGCTCTGTTTTAAGGGGTGTGTCTGCTGTGAGACTTCAGTGTAAACGCCCACTGCTGTGATTGGCTAACATTTTTGCATATGAAATAGCTAGATATTACTCTCACAAAAACTTTTAGCACGTTTTTACTATTACAGCTCTCAAGGTTTACTAATTGTGAAAAGTGATGATTATAGCATCACATTTAGATCTGTGGCATTATATTTAGATCGTGGCATGAAAGATTGCAGTGATGAACATTGTAGTCGATCACAGACATGTTGTTGAGCTCATGAAAGCAGTGATCTCGTCATTCAACTCAATTTCTGCACACTAACGAATGCTTTCATCATAACTAACAGTGCAAATTCAGTAACAAAAGAGATTTGTTGAATAAAACATGAGTTTTGGTGCGAGTCCAGAACTCTGTCACTGATAAACTTGCGCTGTTTGATTGACAGCTCCAGCGATTGCAAAGGGAGCGTTCTTTGATAGCTTTCTATATATAATTTAATCACCATTTCAATAACAGATTATTTTCATCCTACTAAGAGAAACAAGGTGAAGTTGAGCGTTTAGTCACTGGTTTGATTTACTGACACAAAGATAAAGAAGATCTGACTGTACATGAATTATTAATATCAGATCAGGCATTACTGTCGACTCCATATCGTAAAAGTCTGTTTGCAAAGCCTGCGCCGAAATGCGATTGATTTACCAAAGAATCCACAGTGAAATACAAATAAACTCACATGACCCCTTTAAAGACCAGATCAAATCAGCAAGGAGATCTCTATTGAAGCTTGTTTCTGCCACTGAATAATAAAAAAAAAAGGTAATTGCGACTTCGCACAATTCAGACTTTTTTCTTGCAATTGCGAGTTTACATCTCGCAGTTCTGACTTTTTGTGAGATAAAAAGACTCAGTTATCTTTTAAATTGTTTTATTTCGTGGCAGAAACAAGATTCCATAGATTTCAGAGTGACTTTTGAGTGTGCGCTTCAATGAAAACAGCACATTAATATAGAACGGTGATTTAATCTGTTTTCATTGACTTGGAATTACCCGTGCATTAAACTGTTTTATTACACACCTTCCAGCCAATCAAAATAGAGTATTCAGACAGTATTCATTGAGTATATATATAAAGACTTACTTAAAAAATAAACTTTAGCTCTTTAAATTAATTAACTTCAATCAAAGACCTTGAGCTTGATCAGACCACACAATATTTCTGAAAGTCTGGAATACCCTTTTAGGGAAAAACATTTTTACTTTTTCAAAGTACATTACCAGAATATTATTATTTTATTTATTTATTTTTTTTACATTATATAATTCATAAGGTTCTGTATAACGGGATTTACTCGTATCAAACATGCAATTGTGATATGGGTCAAATAAATATTCCTAAATACTTTCCTGTTGAAAGGTGAGACCGAGCATGAAAGGCTTTATTTTTACACGATGAAAAGACTGTTTTAATAATCCATTACTAGTGATGTTTTGTTTGATGGATCACAGCAGCTTCACATCCAGTGAATGCAGGTGTGTGTGTACAGACAATAAGACCTACACATTCACCCAGCATCCTTCAGGACTCAGAAGCTCCCCACTAAATATAGTTCATCTCCCAGATCTCTGCTGCCCTTGAGAACTCAGACAAGTAGGGCAGGAAGAGAAAAATGGGGCGGCCTTGTGGTTGGATATGCAGCAAATTCAGAGTATCAATAATAGATGCCACAGTGTCTAAAAATAACATTTCACCTACGATACACCTACAAGGTATATAGGAAGAAATCAAACAGTTTTTTTTTTTTTTTCTTGGTGAAGACAAATCTTGGTGAAGGCAACATCCCATACATCTTTATTTCCCTATAGCATGGCTTACAGTGGGAACTGTTTGTAAACATACATAGAACAAACGGAGAGGATAGCATATTTAGTTTGACATGAACAAAACTAAGGCTCTGAGGAATGGAAACATCCTACAATGAGCTTTTTCCCGGGTTAGTGACATCACTAACCTTAAAATTTACATAACCCCCCCCTCGGGAGCACGCAACAAAGGGGGTGAGGCCATGTTGGGCTGCTTTAGAGAAGAGGAAGAGTTGTTGTAGTAGAGTGTTGTTGACATGCCATCATTTTACGCCGGACTGTTTCACAAACGAGGGTCAATTCAACGCTGGATTTGCAAAAAAGATTAACATGACGGCACATGCTAGTGGATGAGTTGAATCTAATCCACAGCAACTACATAAATTTATCCACTAACCATTCAGAAACGTCTAAAAGTTGTAACTTCTTCTTGAGTCTCTCCATCAGTGTCGACTCCGGTTTGAACAATGTAAGGCTTCTGGAAAGGGGGCCGAGCAGCAGCAGCTCATTTGCATTTAAAGAGACACACACAAAAATGGCGTGTTTTTACTCACACCCAAATTTGACAAGCTATAATAAATGGTCTGTGGGGTATTTTGAGCTGAAACTTCACAGACACATTCTGGAGACACCAGAGACTTATATTACATCTTGTGAAAAGGGGCATAAAAGGTCCCCTTTAATATAACAGCACTATCCCAAAAAACCTAGTCAGCTACCCATGGAAAGAATATTTGGTTTGACAGCTCAATTATGTTGCCTTTGGCAAAAGAGGCAATCCAATAACACATTATGGACACAACATGGTATTAAATCCAACATAACAGACACGGAAAGAAAAATATATTTTTATACCCTTCGCTTTTCATGCCATTAGCTTAGCAAAATGCTAACACAATCAAAACTGCCTCATGTGCAGAGTTGATTGTAAAATGTGCCTATTTTTGAGGTGCGATCATGGTTAGGATGATCCCTATAGGCACCAAGGCAGCTCACCAGGTTTTGAAACAGTTTTGAGTTTGGATAAAATAAACCCCGAACAAGTAAAGGGCTCAACAACAAGTAAGCTATATAATTTATAACCGTGGGAGATTTGCTCTGCTCTTTTTCCCACTCAAGCCTTGATCCCATCAGATGTTTCACAGAATAATCTGGCCTCACCTGGACGTGATGTATCATCTGTGATTGGCTGATGCAATTCCACCAACAAGGCTTGCTCTCACAGCCTGAAGAGAGTCTCATACTGTTGTTGAGGGTGATGAGCTTTAGCTCGTAGATGTACAGCTGCATCTGTCTCTCTTCCTCTCCATCAAACTCAAGTGGGGCTTGATTCTTTTAACGTCCTGTGGCTCTGGATTCAATCAGTGGCTCGCTTTGCTTCAGGCCCTCTTGAAGCGATCAGTTCTTAATGTTGTTTGTCTTAAACCATCCTAAATCATGGTGGGAAAATCAAAGACAGGTCACCTTGTAGCATGAGGTATTTTTCATGATATCCTGTCTAATATCTGTCTTGGCTGAGATAATTAGCCCATTAACGTTAATTAATCCGTGTAGTGATGAGAACATGGGCACACCTCATCTCCCGTGGATCATTGGTAAGTTAATCAACCGCTGATTTTCAAGCCTGTGTAAATATCACTCAGAACAGCAGCTTCGCCCGCAATCTGGGCTAACGCACTCCTTCTGTCTTTGTAATTGACAAACAAATGCAAATACCCTCATCCCCACATGAGGCCTCTATATTTGGGGAGGCGCATTAGTAAACGCTTCTCTCGAGTTTTGCCTCGAATGATCCGCATGAACTTCAGGTCAAACGGAGGTTTTCATTGAAAACAGAGCTTCATGCCTGTTGAGTCGCTGTTTATTTTCTTTAATCGCTGGCATAAAGACTAATTAAACTTCAGTTATTGAATGCGCAGCATCCAATAAAGCGAAAACTCAGCTCAGCAAGAGAGCAATTATATCTCGAATCACACGGAGCTGCTCATTCCTGTCCGTGACAAACCAACTGGATCTGTTAGCGAAGAAAAAACGCTCCGCTTCCGATGGAAATTAATGCCTGACATTTTTGCTTTGAGCGTTGGGTGTAGCGCTCATTGTAAAGAATAGTGATTACGACTGCGAGGATAAAAATAATACGTGAGGATATGTGAATCCCTGACATTAAATAGTCTCTTTAGCAGATTGTGAGCTGAGGCTGGAGATAATTGGATAGAGAAATGCGGGGGTAAAATATAACAGATGTATGATCACGTTTTTTAGCCATGATGAGAATAATCACACAGCCGTTTGATGAGTTACCTGAGGAAGATTACAGGGAGCAGAACTGAGAAAAAATAGCCATTAAACACTGAAGAGACATACAAGGAAAGAACCTGAGATATGATAAGGACAGAAAACACCTAGTCTATCTGACACATACTAATTATCTCACATTAGGCCTACAGTACAAAATAAGGTAAAACTTTCAAAAGTAAAAAAAAAAAAAAAAAAAGGCTCAAGCTGATATTCTTTTTCTTAACCCCTCCATCTGTCTCTGTCTAGTTATCTATCCACTGGTCAATCAACCAGTTAATCAATCTATTGATCTGCATGTTAATTAGTTTGATCATTTGGCAGTAAAATCACTCATCCGTTTCACAAATACTTAAAGGGATAGTTCATCAATTGTCATTTATATATATATATATATATATATATATATATATATATATATATATTTTTTTTTTTTTTTTTTTTTTTTTTTCATCTATTGATGCAAAATAGCATAACCTACTGCCTAAGTAGGTATTACATTTGAATATGCTTTGCGACTATTAAAAAGGTAGGTTCTATATAGTATGAATGGAATTCTGACATATGTTGTCATTATCACATGACCTACCAGCATCAGTTGCTTCGCTTCACTTATATTCATAAATTCCCTAGAAAAGTGTCCATCAAATGCACACTTCAGAATCTCAGCAGAAGTAATAGGTCATCTGGTTACTTTTCGCCTACTATTTTAAAAAATAAATAAATAAATGTATTTGGACATACTACTACATTTTGGCGTACTGTTTTTCGCATACTATATAGTAGGGAAGTATTCAATTTTGTACACAGCGTATGTTTTTTATCCATACAATGGGAATCAATGGTAACTAAGACATTCTTCAAAATATCTTCATTTGTGTTCCGTAGAATAGAAAAAGTCATACAGGTGATGATAGAGTTTTCATATTGGGGTGAACTATGCCTTTAAGATGTTAAAACAAGGGGTCAATGCTAGGGTAGTTAACATGACCCAGTTAGCCCCTACTGGTGGAATAAAACCATTTGCAAGCAACTAAACTAAACTAAACTTAAACACACACACACACACACACACACACACACATATATATGTATATATATATATATATATATATATATATATATAGCACAAATAAAAAACTTCACATTACAGGTCAGAATAGGTGCTAGGCAGGGCTTGACATGAACTTTTTTGCTCACCAGCCACTGTGGCTAGAGGTTTCCAAAGTTACTAGCCACTTAGCATTTTCACTGGCCACAATTTTGACATTGATACCATAGGAAAAAAACTGCCATTTAGATGTTTTTAATATTGTTTTATAATTTGTCAGCAGGTTTATTAGGCTGCTGTCACTTTAAGATCCATTATACTGTTACACATGCGTTATCTTTCTCAACTGTTTACATTCACTTCAAACATAACTGACTGTGTTACGTGAATACTCGCCAAGAGCGGCATTTTGACATTATTTTGTGTGTTTGACTGTTTAAGACTAATAAGCAGTGAAAAATAACTCAATTTAATACTGAGAGGAGGCTTTATGTGGCGCACTTTGGATGTGAGAACAAAATTATGAGCAATACACGCAAACACATGCTGAAATTCAAGCTCTGTAACACCAACGATATTCATCCAGAGCGAATGGAAAACGAGTACTGGAAGAGTTTCAGATATTTCAGTATAGATATGTATCGAAAAATCTTTGATATGTAGTCGAAAAAAGACTACAATTGAAAAATGTATGTATTATATACATATATTCAACCCGCCAAAGTGGCTAGTAGGAGTGACTGTTACATGCCTGAAATACACCCACATTTGGCGGGTTGGTGGGTGTTAATGTCAAGCCCTGTTGCTAGAGTTTGGGACGCTATCAGCCAATCATGACATTCTGTCAGGACATCATTATTCACATGGCATTTATTCAAGAACTTAGTGCCTTGAAGCAAAGATGGCAGATTTCAAATCATGTACTTACAAGGAGCCTACAACAGCTGAACAACTGCTTTTAAGATAAACGGTAATGCTAAATGATAGCTTTCTCCAGGTTTTATAGATCTCCCTGTGTTAAACATCCACTTGAGTCTTGTAGTTGTCATCATGATCTACCCAGAACTGTATTGTGCATAATCTATTTTCGCTCCCTTGAAAGCTTATTATCCAGGCAAGATTTTTTTCTCAGATAGTTAGGATATCGTGTACAAACTGGGGTTGGATTATGAAATCTGAGACAAAACTGACAAGACAAAAAAAAAAAAAAAGGAGCAGGTTGCAGAAAATCTTAATGGAATTTGGATTGCATATGATTAACTGTAATCATCTGTCACTTAACTTAATGAAATTGATGATCAAGATTAATGAAGCGCTGTCATTTGCAGCCAACTAAAAACTCTCTGTTAGGTCCAGGTGCATGAAATGCCTACGTGTGATATTATAGTAATTGTGAGCGAACATTCCTGCCCAAACATTCCCAAGACGGAATCCTGTGCTTGGTATTTCCGCATTATCTTTTAATTTCTTTAAAGACAGCAGGCAAACAAAGCACAGCGGTTAGACGTCAGCTATTATAAAGCAGCACATTACATTAATTGTGTGGTGACGTTGTGTCATAATGAACAGTGTGCGTTGTCTCCCTCAGTCAGACGGCAGGGAAAAAGAACAGGGTAACAGTATGCAAAGCTCACTTAACAGTCGGCGACCCACTCAACATTTTTATTTGCAGACCCATCCATCAAGTGGATGAATAATTCATACCTGCAGCCCTTTTACTGCCCGTTGAAGAAAGACTGCTTCCATTTTTATTTCTTTCTTTTCTTCTTTTCTTGCTCACACCGTCCTGTGCTTTCCAATTAAATTAAGGGCAGTGCAGCACTAAATCTATTGTGCAGGAGTGTGTACATGACAATTAGAGACTGTGAGCCAGGCCACTGGTGGGGCGAAGAGAGAATGACACCGGAGGGAATTCAGAACAATTAGCCAGCCGCCCAGCGCAAAAGATACATTTGTAATTAAAGCCCTTTTGCCTGTCTGAGGCCAGTAACTAGGGTAGGTACGTCTGGATTTAGAGACACAGAGCCGTGGGCAGCAATATGGGCGCAAATATTTCACACCCAATAGGGAGATGAGCACTATTTAATATCTCTCAGTTTGTGAAACGATTTTGACAGTGGAGGATTTTGCTTTAGGCGATGTGAGACGCACTTTAAGATGTCATGACCTGTAAACTGATACTAAATTGACTGTAAAATGCAGACCAAACTGTTTTGTACGCTTATTTGTCCAAATGCATTGCCTTCGATTCTTACAGAAAAACACAAATTTAATCCTCTCTCTTTGTTTATCCTTTTTGGTTAAACTTTATTTTGATGGTCCATTTTAGACATTCTATATAAGTAACTTGTCAAGTAACTCTCATTAGGGTATTAGTGGACTGTTTTGTTAGGGTTAGGTGTTAGGGTTCAGGTTAGTAGAATAATTTGACATGTAGTTGTAGCAGGGCTTGACATTAACTTTTTTGCTCACCAGCCACTGTGGCTCGTGGTTTTCCAAAGTTTCTAGCCATTTAGCATTTTCACTGGCCACAATTTTGACAGATACCATGGGAAAAACTGCCATATAGATATTTTAATATTATCTCATAATTTGGCAGCAGGTTTATTAGGCTGCTGTCACTTTAAGAGCTGATGCACGGATCCATTATACTGTTACACATGCATTTTTTTTCTCAACTGTTTATGTTCACTTCAAACATAACTGACTGTGTTTACGTAAATACTCGCCAAGGCCGGCATTTTGACATTATCTTGTGTGCATTTCACTGTTTAAGCACAATAAACAGTGTAAAAGAACTCAATTTAGTACTGAGAGGCGGCTTTATGTGGTGCACACTTTGGGTGGGAGAACAAAATCTGCGGGAATGAGTAAAATCATGCAAGTAATAATATCCAAACCTATGTAAATGTGCCTGTGCTAGAACCACACGTTTTGTATGAATGATTACTAGTAAGATCACACTGTATGGGTTCAAGCGACAAGGTGTGATCCATGAGCGATCACCACTGTGCCCCTGAGTAAGACACTTAACCCCAGGTTGCTCCAGCGGTACTAAATTCACTCTAAATCACTTTGCTGAAAGCACTTGCTAAATGACTTCTAACTACAAATCTGATGGAGTCTTCGCAACTTTAAAGATGAAGTATGTAATTACAGTCAGCAACACCAAACAAAACAGAAACAATACAGATTTCCACCATCCATTCTTCAGTCTACTGGGATGTTCTGCCCCAAACCGGCCTTTAAGCGCATGCGTAAAAAGATTTTTTTGTTTTATTTAGCAAGCCTGTATCCATCTCAATCATACAGACCATTTACAGTCAATACGGGCTATTTATTATTGGAAATATATGGTTTTTAAAGCTTTTCAAGTTCGCCAAAGTTGGTTTTTGAAATTATCTTCAATATTTAACAAACGATTTGATTGACAGTGGTGGTCCTAGAGGCAAAGTTGCTCAGAATGAGAAGTTCTACCATGTGGTACGAATTTCGTAGGCATGTGTCAAAAATCTTGTGATACACTATCGTTTGTGCACGTGAAAAACGCGAAGGCGTTTGATTTCTTTTGAATTTCTCACAGGCCTCTAGGGCCATGGGTCAAACAGGCCCGGTGAGTTTCATGTTTTTCGAGATACGTCAATGTCAATCATGGCACCTCGGACAAAGACACTGCATGGAAATTTTCAAGTTAATAGCCATTTTCACGTTTCTTTGCTGTTATAGCGCCACCAAGTGGCCAGTCTCTGTGTCCTTTTTCACACAACCACACAATGAGCTCTTACATGTGTGTGCTGAGTTTGGTTAAAACATCTCATTCCGTTCACAAGTTATAGCCATTTTCGTAAAAGGGGATCCGGCCACTTTGAACGCGAAACGAAATGTAAACTTTTTTTGATAATTATTTACAATGAGACTCTGGAGAATTTCGCTGCACTGGTTTGGTTCCAGTCGGGCCAAAAACCTAGGACTGATTAAAAAAAAAAAAAAAAAGGACTAGTTTTTCTGAAAATCCAAAGTATGCCGATCGAGGCAAGACTTGGTGACGTTGTAGACGGTGTGAGTACTTCCAGCCCTCAAAGTTTCAAGTCTCTACGACTTACGGTTTGGTCTGTCCGATCACTTTTAGGGGAGAATGCTGATCCTTGGAAATTTTAACAATTACTGTAGGGTTTCAGCGCTACACGTTTGAACACCTAATAAAAGCTTTTAGGTTACCTCATCAGAGTTTGGACCTTCTGGTAGATGCTGTAGCCTTACCATTATATATGTATTAATGGCCAAAAGTAGTGAAAGTGTAAGTGCCTATGAAGCAACGATTTAAACATCCAGGTCATATACTTACGCTGCATGCACCAGCAGCGCAACTGCCATTGAGATGAATGGGAGTGCTAATGGAGAACTCTCTCCAGGTGTATTAGACCTCCTTCTCGTGGATGAAGTTCTCCAGAATCCTGCAGCTGAGATTTCCGTTGAACATGAGGCAGCTTCATCCAAAGTCTCAGAGATATTCTGCCAGCATCCACAACTAGGAAACAGTGAAAATATATATTATTCGTAACAGGCTGCATTTGAACCTTGAAGAGCCGAGTTAAAAGTTCCAGATTCTCATCTATGTAACTATGTCCTTGAGTGAGTCACTTATTTACTTTTCTGCTACAGGGTACCTTTAACTGTCCTTGTGCTCTGAACCTTTTCTGTGTAGGACTGGAGAATAAATATTTAAGAAACTAGCTCTTTGGTAGCAATCTGGTAAAGCAGGGTCGAAAATTGCTACACAAACTAGTGCATTTGCAAGCGAGAGAGAGAGAGACGTTGTAAAAGGGCTCATTCGGTTTTGAAGTATTTACTCTTTCTGATGACTTTTTCCTGAGATGTGCCTCACCATGGAGACGATGACTAAAGCGAACAGGATAAGAGCACTTGTGCTGCCCACACTGCACTGCAATCACAACCGAATGTGCTTCTATTGAGCTCCTTCAATTCACATGCCTAGTGTATTGTTAATAACAGATCAACTGAATGAATAGACGTACAGGACAAAAAAGTGGTGGGTGACACTTGAATAACAGCTATACTTTTATTTCCATAAGACTTATGGGGAATTCACTAAGAATGAATTGCAGACAGCTTTATTTACTCACTAAAGGATAATCAGACAACGTGCAAAAATATGCCCCACATATTTCCAGCTGATTTTAAATGGTAGATTGTCGGGGACGCGGCAAATTACTACAATCTGTCGTACTTTACTGTTCAGCATCACTTAAAATGCACTACCGTAGTCCATGCCATGCTCGTGTCTGGATATATAATTTATATAACTTTTTTTTTTTAATATTTTGAACTGAAAACAAAGGCAAATTGTTCATTGAAAATACTCTCTGCACAGCATGATTTCGGTGCATTTAGTGCACTTTAAACTGAATTGCAGGTATTTAGTCTAATGCACATTAAAATTTAATTTATATCCATTTCACATTCTCAAAAAAAAAAGTGTATATATAATATAATATAAGGATATATAAGAATTTTATGATTACAACAAAAGAAATTAACAGCCCCACAAAAAAAAAAAAAAAAAAAATCCAACAACTGATCAATATTTTGTGCCACTCTCATTAGCATGTGATTATAAGCACTTGCCGTTACACTGAACACAATATTACATGGATTTTAATAATGAGACACTTTTTTATTCTGCCAGTCAAACTGTTAGTCCACAGAGGAGAGAGAGAGAGAAAGAGAGAAGCAGAATCATACGTGAAACTGAAAGGCCTGTTAGTGAAACCTGAATCCAAATGAAGCAATTATAAAAAAAAAGGTCAGGGATTGTTTTTTTTTTTTGTTTTTTTCCAGACTAGGAGGGGGTTGGGAGGGTAGAACACTGTGCCTTGATCAGTGAGGTTACACAGGCAGCACATGACAATTACCTCCCAAAAGTTTAGGGGGCTAATATACTGTGACATTTTGCAGAGGGGGAATTTAATGAAGTGTGCATTTCTTACTCACAATCACACATTTAGACAGACTTGCTGATGTATTTTTGTGAAAGTGACAGTTGTAATTACTGAGGGGGAAAAAAAGTTTGAGAACAAACTCGAAGGGACTCTAGGAGGTCAGTGGAGGTGCTGTGCACAATGGAAATCTGATTGGGTTTCATTACCACAGGGATTGATGAGGTTTCTGGCAGAAAGGTCCCCCAACTGGACGATAATTGACTGAAATGGCATTCAGATATTTTAACCAGAGGTAACTGTTTTGTTTTTTGTTTTTTTCCCTGTCATGAGTTACCGTATACAATAGTGATTTAATGCTTATATTAAAGTCCCTTACTAAGACCATTGAGAGACTGTTAAATGACTTTAAAAGAGTCTAATCTGCAAGCAAGTATTGCAACAAAACTAGAATGATCCAGTTATAATCAACAAAGCGGTCTAACACTGTGAGTGCACAATGTAGACAGGCAATCACGTTGTTCTCTAGGGCACAGCCAGTTGGTTCCTGCTGCCTCAGCAGCTAATGATCTTGCTGCTAAACTGTCAAATACTTGGTCAGCGTTTGCTGTAGCAGTTTGCAGCACGCTTTCAGAAACCCTCCACCTTCCCCAGCTCCACCTGTGGGTAATTCATGCATGCTATATTGTACAGCAGCAACAGCATGTCTTACTTGCAGCATGTTGCATATGTATTGGCAGGAACAAGTCTCGCACTTGCTCTCCAGCAGCAGCAATAACATCAGCAGCAACCTAGCAGATCTATTCCCCTAAAGACCAAACATATCAACACTGTCATATCCATTACCAATGCCAAACACTCCGAGAGATGTCATGACAGAACCTGGGTGATCTACTTTGCATCGCGTCACTCTCTTGCAGTGTAGACACAGCTTCAGTTTCACTGCTTTATGAATAGGGGTCAATGCAGTAATTTCAGTTTAATACAATGGCACACTTAATACAAAAATAACGTTTAATAGAACATCAAAAAGGTGCTTTACGTATGAAATACCAACCGTGAGAGTGAAATAGCAAAAGCAAACGGCGATATTTTTGTCTCACTAAAAAAAGTCGATGGTTGATGATTTACATCAGTACACGAGAAGATCTTCACCCCATTTTCTTTTTACCAGACACTGCGTTGTAATCTGAAGTGTTCTGTGAATGAGGGCAGGCTCAGACAGATGTGTCTGACAGGTGTCACAGCCTCAATCTGTCTTCAGTGTCATACAGCACTACCCATCACTCTCTCGGCAAACACCAACGACTGCCTTGCATGTGAACAACAAACTGCACACTGAAAAAAATCTTGCACTTTTGATGAATAATTTAATTATCATCATACTTTTTATTTTACAAAAATAAGTAGTTTTTTTCAAAACACAGAGAATACATATATCAATCAGTTAAAGAGGTTCTGGGCGCACTGTGTTTAGGGGGAGTGGCCATAGATCTTGTACATGAATATTTAATTATGTAGGCCCCAGACCAGGTGTGGGTGGAAATGAGGGCGATAAATAGTTATTGTTGTTAATTATTAGAGGTTATAGTTGTATTTAAAGTTCTTTTTAGTGATTAATATGTGTGTTTTTACAAGTCACCATCTAAACAAAAAACAAATGCAAAACTTATGCATGGACTTAACGTAAGGTACAGTATATAAAAGTTAATACTCTGTGGTTTCATTAGTATCTGCAAGTCCCAAAACGTTTTGCATTAAATCATGCCGCTATATCTGAATTTTGTTGTAAAATGCTTTTAAATGAATGAAACAGTTTGGTAGTACATTACAGAGTTTACTAAAAGTTCATCCTGCAGTGAACACGATCAGATGTAGATGGATCTGATCAGTTTTCTTATTGTTCACACTTGTGTTGTTCACGGTCAAAAGTGACCGAACATGTGAGATTAGGGCCGTTTAACGAATAATTGTGATTAATCACATCTAGAATAAAAGTTTGTGTTTACATAATATGTGTGTGTGTGCTGTGTATATTTATTTTTTATTTATAAACACATACATATACATGTATATATTTAAGAAAAATATAAAAATATAAAAATCAATAAATATTTAATTTAAATTATATATAAATTTATACTTAAATATATACATGCATGTGTATGTGTTTATAAATAAAAAATAAATGTAGTACACACAGTATTTTTAGTAAAATCAATGTAATACATTTTTGTACAATATTTTTCTTTCTTTTGTATTTTGAGAGAATTTCATTGTACTAATTCATATTTATGCAATTATTATTGCATAATCAATATTTCCCATTGAAAATTAAAAAAATATATATTTTTTTATTTTCAATTAAAGCTGTATTTCATGTTAAAATAGAGACAATGCCTTTAAAATTAAATTTTTGAAGGCAGATTAATGCCATCTGGTGGGAGTAAAAAACAGAAAAACATCTGTAATGTCGTGGTATAACCACTAGATTCCTAAATAAAAGACTTATAAATTCTCTAGTTGTTTTTAGACATAAATACTAATTATTTTTTTATTAAGTTGTGGATTTGGATATATATTAAGACTACTTTTTTTTTTTTTTTCCTTGATATGAAGTGTTAGTTTTTGCATTCATTTTACTATAATCAAACAGAGAAAGACATTTTGTTACACATAACATCAAAATTCAACCCAAGTGTAACAAAAACATATAGTGACTGCCATAAAAGTCAGAGTTTCGTACCATTCTGATGAAGTAGCGATTTAAAAAAAAAAAAAAAAAAAAAAAAAAAAAAATGTTCTGGTCTAAAATGACTGGACAACACCAGAGGGTTAAGCTAAAATATCTAAAATAAAGCCAACTAGTGTTTAAAAACTAACTGTAGTATCATCATCTGGAAACCCTCACAAATAAAATACCAGCAAAATAACACCACTGATTTATTTCCTAAAGGGAGAAAAGATCACAAAATGAGCAAGGGCTAATATATAGCATGCTGCACGCTTGGTGCACCATGGAACAAAAGGAGCTCATTGAAGGAATAATAAAATACTCTCCTGTTTCCCCTTAAATGGCATGTCAGGGTGACAGATTACTCTTAAGCAGTGCACACACACTCTCTCTCTCTCTCTCTCTCACACACACACACACACATGTTCCCGTACAGCTCATGCATGGTAATTTCCTGCATGCTGCTCACACCTTCACAGCACTGCAACAGGGGACAGTGACAGTGATCTATAGACCAAATTAACTCTCTTTACCATCTCTCTTTCTGCCACTTACTGGCACAGAGCAAACTCTGACCTCTGCTGTGACACTCAAGGACAGACGTCCCTCCCTCCCTCTCTTTTTTCCCCTTCACCAACTTCCCTCTTCCTAAAGAAAGATGGATAGCGCTGCCTTGCGTCTACACCTTTGTCCTGCTTTACTTGTTCAGAGAGATAGAAGGATGGATGGACAAGGCTTTGCTGCTGTTTCGCCACTCTCAACTGTCAACACGCATTACTCAAGCCGACACCTTCATTTAGCCTCATCGGACACAATGAGCAGTTTCGGAGGGCAGGATCCAAAACCTGTAAGCGGAATGAAATGAAACAAACACACTGTTCGGGCAGTTGGCGGCACTTACTCAATGCCAGACTCTTTGGAACTGACTGATTGCTGGTGAACAGGCAGGCAGCTGTGGACAAAATGAGCACCGGAGGGCTGGTTATAAGAGATCGGGAGATTGTTCTTGGTGAGATGTTGATAAAGCACACAAGTTGTCATCATTGCGGTCCATCAGAGACGGTGCCAAGGCGATGCTTATTTAATTTAGCTGTGCCAACCAGGAAGTCAAGGTTTGACTGGTTAGAACAACACCTTTAACCCTAACTACATCATTTATCTGGATCATGTGACACAAAGACCGGAGTAATGATGCTGAAAATTCAGCTTTGATCACAGGAATAAATTACATTTTAAAATATATATATATAAAAAATGAAATTATATTTCATATTATTACTGTTTTACTGTTTTGATCAAACAAATGCAGACTTTGTTTCAAAACATAAATATTAAACACAATATTTTCAATACAGCTAATATTTAATTATATTACATAAAATGTTTTACCAGTGCCCGATTCTTTTTATTACTGCTCTTTAAAGCATGAAATTGGCTTTTTTCCCCTGTCTGCTGCCTTTCACATCTGAGGACAGTTGCTAGTGAAGGAATTGGGACTGTACGTGTTCTTGTGCTGCCATAATCAGCTTATGCTGACGCCACTTAGATTAATACTTTACTATTTAATACAATGAAATACATACTTAAGTGTGGCTTAAGTGATCAAATACTTTTTGGGCCACTGTATACTACAAGAGACTAAAGCTGGGGACACACTTCCATCGACTGGAGCAGATTTCAGTTGCTGACGGTCAGGAAGAAGCACAAACTTACTGACTGGGTCAGTCCACTACACAAAACACTTAAAGGGGACCTATTATTCCCTTTTCACAAGATGTAATATAAGTCTCTGGTGTCCCCAGAATGTGTCTGTGAAGTTTCAGCTCAAAATACCCCACAGATCATTTATTATAGCTTGTCAAATTTGACAAACATGCCGTTTTTGTGTGTGTCCCTTTAAATGCAAATGAACTGCTGCTCCCCGCCCCCTTTCCAGAAGAGGGCAGGGCTTTAACAGCTTGCGCTTCGGTCGCTCAACAACAACAAAGATGGAGAATCTCACGCAGCCAAAATGACAAAAGTGTTCAGCCTTACATTGTTCAAACCGGAGTCGACACTGATGGAGAGACTCAGGAAGAAGTTACAACTTTTAGACGTTTCTGAATGGTTAGTGGATACATTTATGTAGTTGCTGTGGAGTAGATTCAACTCCATGTTAATCTTTTGTGCAAATCCAGTGTTGAATTGACCCTCGTTTGTGAAGCAGTCCGGCGTAAAATGACGGCATGTCAACAACACTCGACTACAACAACTCTTCCTCTTCTCTAAAGCAGCCCAACATGGCCTCGCCCACTTTGTTGTGTGTTCTCGGGGGCGGGGCTTATGTAACCACATGCACATTTAATTTTTTTTAGTTTAGTTTTTCCACAAGGTGGCAACCATGTCCTGGGGGCGTCGATTCACAAGATAGTCAAAGAATGTGCAAATATTAAACACGTTTAATGAAATCTTTGTGAGGACGACTGGCAACAGCTGCTTCTTAAATTCTAAGACTAGAATCATTAGACAACGCACACTACACACTCAGTTTATTTAAAAAAATCATTTTCATTTAACACCATTGTATTAGGCTTCTCATTCAGACACAATTGCATTGTGTTAAACTGACTTGAAACAGTTGCTTTTTGGCTCAACTCAATATTTTTATTTTGAAAGAACATGTGTTTCAATTAAGTAGGCCAAAAATAACATTTGATGCTTGTTCAATTTACTTAAGTAAATTAAGTTAATGCAACACCATTCTTTTCAACCACATGATCAATCGTAACAACCAAATTACATTCATAATCAGCCTGACAGTCGTGTAGTGTGTTATCAGGGAAAGAGGAGGAGAAAGAAAAGAACGTGTCGCAGAACAAATCTGAACCAGAATTTCCTGTTTGAGCACCACAGCTCAACATCATGCTGGCCACTACACCACAGCTGCAGCATGGCACTGATTCTAAAATGATTTTTAAAATGACATTTTAAGTCAGCATCTCTTCGAGACCAATTTACTGTTCGTTTTCCTGTCAGTTTCCAGAGTATGTCATAAAATAAAAAACACAATATCGCTGACAAATCACATCCTGCAGGTGCTGTTTGGTGATGCAAGCCATCAGAAATGAGCCTATAAACATGAATGTGACTGTCCATGCTTTAGAGTCCACTGGACAGGGCTATTTCTCCCTTGGTCTCTTATTATGGATACGGATGTTGATAGTACATCATTCACGAATGCGACATTTCAATGACCCTTTCTGTAGCAGACATCATCAATAAAGCGCTGTATGCTCCTCTGCCTGAAATGAGTTCAGAAATGATGGTTGGACTAGTCTGAAATGTAATGCTTTAGTTCTTTACCATGTTGGCAGTGTGTGTACATGATCTGTGTGGATGCGAACAGCACCAACCGTTGTACTGTCTGTCATAATAAGTCTGTGCGGAGTGAGTGATGGATATTCATCCCAGTATCAACCCCAATTGAGAAAGCAATATAGGTGCAACACCTGCGTCCACAACACTATAAACTTCAGTCTGAGACAACAGAAGAATATAAACCTGACATGAACACGGTCTTCTCCGAACGCTATACTGCAAAACTCAGTATTTTTGTCTAGTTTCCCAGTTAAAACAAGATCTATTTACTCCCAGATAACCAGACTTGTTTCTCAGAAAATATATAAATATTAGCGGTGTAAGTGTACACAAACATGACGGTTCGGTACAGCAGGGGGAGAAAACGAAACATAAAATTGCTTCTTTTTTTATAAACAGTGGTTTATTGAACAAATCGTGTCTCTAAATTCAACTTTTTCTTAAGGATAAAATCTCAGCTAATGCTGTAAACTATATCCAGGAAGCCCTTTCTCGCACATTACTATAATATTAAAGGTTACAATTAACAACAGAGACCAAACTATTACATTCAGTTGCTATTTATATTTTAGATATAATAATCAACAATCAAATAAATAAATAAACATGTAAATTGCAAATAAGGCAGGTTTTGCATTATTTTTCTGTTATTTTTCTAATCATTTACACAGTTACTGTCATAAGTTGTTTTCATGACAAATTTATTTAAACATATATTAATAACAATAATTACTAACAGGTAAAGTAAATATAATGAATATATAAGCTAATATAGTGCATATATTTAGTGAAAGAGTTCATTTCTCTAGTGAACTATCATGCTGTGGACACTGAATGACTTGCCTGAGGTAAATGTAATGCTACGTGAAATATTATTCTCAAGCTGTTTTATTGATATCTTTCTGGGGTTGAAAAACTGGTTGAGAGATTACACGTAAACATATCAAATTCTCAAAAATAATGACATTTTCTTAGTTTGGGAGGAATACTGGAATATACATAACACAGGGTTAGGATGTGTGAAGGATAATAAGTATTGCTTATGGCAGTTTACTGCTGTCTGTTTTCCATGTTAAAACAAGCACTGTTTATTTTTCAACGTTGAAACTCCTGCCATGGTAATAACTGTCATCACTTGTGGTGTCCAGGAAGAAAAATGAGGCGTGCAAAAAGACCCCACATTGTGTGACAGACAGTTTCCTTACAATTTCCTTCCATAAAATCACCCTGTCATATGGCTTGTTCCTCTTGTGAGGGCAGTGACAGAACATCTCTGCTAAAGATAGAGGGGTTAAAGGAGCTGACGGCAGGGAGGAATATCAGAGATGCCGTTGCGGATGGAAAAAGAGAGAAAGGGAGAGACTTGATTGACAGCCTCAAGTATCTGCTTGTCAAGACCTTCTGGATTTGTCATAGGACAAACCCTTTATTCCCTACCTAAAATTGTTTAGTGTCAGACAGGTGTGCCAGGCACATGAACGTTTCTAAGCATGTCATTTATTATGAAGCACACCAAAATGTGATCTATTACAATATTGTGTTTCTTTAGCTCACAAAATGATAGAGCTAAAAGCTCCACTAATCACCACAGAAAATAAACTTTGATTCTGAGGTCTTTATTCATGATCCTTCCAAAGCTTCTGAGAAGCTTTATGCAATAGTTCATACAGAAATTACTTTCTTCTGTTGAGCACAAAAGAATGTATTGCAAAGAAACGTTTTTTTTTTTTTTTTTTGTCCATACAATAAATGTAAATGGGGTCCAAAAAACACTTAAAGCCACTGACTTTCATTGTAGAGACAAAATAATAAGACCATTTTTAAATATCTTGTAGAAGAAAGAAAGTCATACAACAACAAGAGGATGAGTACATACTCTAATTATAAAATTTTCACTTTTTGTTGAGCTGCCAATCTGAAGTGTGTTATTTTTTCAGTGTTAACAGATTGGGTGGCCCTAAAACCCGGAAACGAGTTTCCATCGTCCAAGTCAAAGGGATTTTTGAATGGGTTCTTTGTTAAGTGCCTGAATTCAGCTTATTATATTCAGCATATTTCATGTTATTCTACAACATAAAATACATCATAATACTCTTTTTAAGCTTGTACGTGTCTCAAAAAAAAGGCAGTTGCTAAAAAGTTGCTAAATTGGACTACAGAGGCTGTCGAGGACATTAAATGTCATCATGTTAACAGTTAAACCCATCTACTCACTAATCCACGTTTACGGCCTCGTTTTGTTTATACTTAGAGCTAAAACTTTTAGATTTTAAATTAAAATTGAAAGAAGCTTAGTGGTGGTGTAGCTTGTTTATAGCCTTAAATGTGGAGATTGCATTTAGGATTCAAAATTCATAAAAATTATGTTTATTTGTAAAGATTATCTTGATTTAAAGATTTATTGGCTTGAAAGACCTTTTTCAAAGAGTCTGTATGTTCTTACACACTGTAAAGAAGGATTAATAAAAATCGGTAAAATATGGGTATCTATAAATGTTCATTTTTAATATTATCATTATCGTCCAAATTTTCTTATCTTATTTTCTTATATTAAATAATGGATTATTTCCTTCAGCTGAGACACTTCAGAAGCACACTGTCCACCATTATGGTTTCGAATTGCTTGAAATATGACTGAAATCACTTCAAAAAAGTAAAATACAGTTAAGTACAATGTACAGCACAAGTCTGTCATTTAGACTACATAATATTATAATGAGAACATTATAATTGTGTGCTTGAGACATGGCTTTTAATAGTGAGACTTTTTTTTTGTAATCAGGCTCTCAAATTATATAAAAAAAGTTCATTTATCACAAAATATATTGTTATCGGCTTTCCAATATAAAGAATTATCAGTTATCGGCCAAAATTTGAGACTTTTGTTTTTGTAATCAGGCTCTCAAAAATTATATAATAATTTTGTAATAATTTAATTTAGATTTATCGGCCAATATATCAGTTATTGGCTTTCAAATATAAAGCGTTATCGGTTATCGGTATCGGCCAAAATTTGAGACTTTTGTTTTTGTAATCAGGCTCTCAAAATTTATATAAAAATTTTCATTTATCACAAAATATATTATCGGCTTTCAAATATAAAGAATTATCAGTTATCGGCCAAAATTTGAGACTTTTGTTTTTGTAATCAGGCTCTCAAAAATTATATAATAATTTTGTAATAATTTAATTTAGATTTAATCGGCCAATATATCAATTATTGGCTTTCAAATATAAAGCGTTATCGGTTATCGGTATCGGCCAAAATTTGAGACTTTTGTTTTTGTAATCAGGCTCTCAAAATTTATATAAACATTTTCATTTATCACAAAATATATTGTTATCGGCTTTCAAATATAAAGAATTATCAGTTATCGGTATTGGGCAAAATTTTAGACTTTTGTTTTTGTAATCAGGCTCTCAAAAATTATATAATAATTTTGTAATAATTTAATTTAGATTTATCGGCTTTCAAATATAAATAATTATCGGTTATCGGTATCGGCCAAATTTTGAGACTTTTGTTTTTTTGTAATCAGGCTCTCAAATTATATAAATTTTAATTTATCACAAAATATATTGATATCGGCTTTCAAATATAAAGAATTATCGGTTATCGGTATCGGCCAAAATTTGAGACTTTTGTTTTTGTAATCAGGCTCTCAAAAATTATATAAAAATTTGGATTTAGATTTATCGGCCAATATATTGGTTATATCGGCTTTCAAATTTATAGAATTATCAGTATCGGCCAAAATTTTCATATCAGTGCTTCCTTTATTCCTTTAAAAGAATGAACACTGATGTCCCTCACACTCTGTATGCACTCAATGCCATTACAAAACTGTGAATAAGAGTTAAAATGAGATGTCTGCCATCATATTATAAATGGTTAGGTCTCCTATATACAGTACACTAATTGACATTTTATGTCTAATAATTCATAAGAATATTTGTCCATTTGTTTCTGTCTATATTTGTATGTATATTGGCATTGGTGGACTGCATGCTTTAGTTTGTTATACATAGGCTATTGAATGCCACCACAATTACTGAGCTGAAGGCAGGACACCGTGTAAAAACATCTTATTACAGAGAAAGAGTTTTCATACAAAACTTGAAATTCCCTCAGGACTCTGATTGTCAACTTGCTTTGAAACAATCTGTACTGTATAAAGTGCCATTAATAAACAAATGTGACTCTATGAACACTAGGGCCCTGTTTACATCTGGTATTAAGATGCATTTTGGTCGATTGGATCACAAGTAGATGATTCGTTTACACCTGTTTTTTTTAACCCGTCTCTTTTCTCCACTTTCAACCACTCCTGTCATGATTTCTTCGAGGGAAGGGTCTATGGGTGGGTAAATGTATGTTTTTTTCGATCTAATAAACAAAATCATCTAGTGAAATTTACACATACATATGACAAAAAACACACAGAGAACATCAACTTTTGTTTCTGCTCTGACAAGAACGCAGTGAGTGTGTGTTAGAAATCAGGAAAATGATGGAGAACATTGTGCTTGGTACGTTTTTCATCTTCAAACCAAACTTGGGACTTCAGCCGACAAAGTTTAAATCCCGTCTGGCTAGAGCTCTTCCCATAATGTTTACGCATTAGGTCAGTAGACGGTCTTTTGTGGCTGTTTGAACACATTCGACCGCACTACGAAAGCAATCCGGTCAAATGCGTTTTCAACTACCTCTGGAAGTGGTTGAAATTGGACAAGCTCAAAATGTTTCACACCTGTATTTAGTGTCGTCTACTTGTGATCCGATCGACCAAAACGCATCTTAATACCAGGAGTAAACAGAGCCTAGAAGACTCAGAAATGCCACATGCTTCCTCACACTCTTGCTTCACTGCTGCTGCCATGACAAAAAGACTTAATTTTACTGAAAGACATTTAATTACTGTTTTTATATTGGTATATGAAAAAGATATTAACATAAACGCTTAACTCACTTAACCTTGGTTTGATTGCTCCAGTTCCACAGTACTAACTCTGCCTCCGCAGGTCTTTTCACATGCAGAAATGCAGCACATCTGCATCATCAATATGCACAGTACACAAGTGGCATCTGTTTACCACTATATCTACACAAGACATCACTTTCATTGGATTTACCACTAAAACGTCACACACACATGCATTTGTCTTCCACGGAAGTAAAACATGAGCTGCTCTTCAAACACAGTTTGGCAAAAAAGGCAAAAAACTAAGCTTTCCTTATTAGTTGCATCATGAAACTATCCTGCTACTGCTGGGAAATTGAGGCAAATCTCATTTAGAGTTTGAAAGAATAAAAGAAAAAAGTAGTATGCTGATGAAGTATGCTGATCATTTCTAATTACTCAGACAAAAATATGAAGTGTTAAACATTCTAATGTATTCCATAAGCCCGTTATTTAAAACTTATTTTAAAACTTATTAGCTTTTTACATCTCTGTCTGAGTTTCGTCAGGTGGCTAGACAAGGCTGTTGTAGCTAAATAATTCACTACAGAGGTAATAGCGTGGTCACGGGCCATCTCACTTTTGAGTTACCCAGCTCCTGGGTCGGCCGTAACAACCCAGTGTTTGGGTAGTTTTCGTGTCACCCAGCTCCTGGGTCGGCCGTAACAACCCAGTGTTTGGGTAGTTTTCGTGTTACCCAGTGTTTGGGTAGTTTTCGTGTTACCCAGCTCCTGGGTCGGACGTAACAACCCAGTGTTTGGGTAGTTTTCGCGTCACCCAGATCCTGGGTCGGACGTAACAACCCAGTGTTTGGGTAGTTTTCGTGTTACCCAGTGTTTGGGTAGTTTTCGTGTCACCCAGCTCCTGGGTCGGCCGTAACAACCCAGTGTTTGGGTAGTTTTCGTGTTACCCAGCTCCTGGGTCGGCCGTAACAACCCAGTGTTTGGGTAGTTTTCATGTTACCCAGCTCCTGGGTCGGCCGTAACAACCCAGTGTTTGGGTAGTTTTCGTGTTACCCAGCTCCTGGGTCGGCCGTAACAACCCAGTGTTTGGGTAGTTTTCGTGTTACCCAGTGTTTGGGTCGGCCGTAACAACCCAGTGTTTGGGTAGTTTTCGTGTCACCCAGCTCCTGGGTCGGCCGTAACAACCCAGTGTTTGGGTAGTTTTCGTGTTACCCAGTGTTTGGGAAGTTTTCGTGTTACCCAGCTCCTGGGTCGGACGTAACAACCCAGTGTTTGGGTAGTTTTCGCGTCACCCAGATCCTGGGTCGGACGTAACAACCCAGTGTTTGGGTAGTTTTCGTGTTACCCAGTGTTTGGGTAGTTTTCGTGTTACCCAGCTCCTGGGTCGGACGTAACAACCCAGTGTTTGGGTAGTTTTCATGTTACCCAGCTCCTGGGTCGGCCGTAACAACCCAGTGTTTGGGTAGTTTTCGTGTTACCCAGTGTTTGGGTCGGCCGTAACAACCCAGTGTTTGGGTAGTTTTCGTGTTACCCAGTGTTTGGGTAGTTTTCGTGTTACCCAGCTCCTGGGTCGGACGTAACAACCCAGTGTTTGGGTAGTTTTCGTGTTACCCAGCTCCTGGGTCAGACATAACAACCCAGTGTTTGGGTAGTTTTCGCGTCACCCAGATCCTGGGTCGGACGTAACAACCCAGTGTTTGGGTAGTTTTCGTGTTACCCAGCTCCTGGGTCGGCCGTAACAACCCAGTGTTTGGGTAGTTTTCGTGTTACCCAGTGTTTGGGTCGGCCGTAACAACCCAGTGTTTGGGTAGTTTTCGTGTTACCCAGTGTTTGGGTAGTTTTCGTGTTACCCAGTGTTTGGGTAGTTTTCGTGTTACCCAGCTCCTGGGTCGGACGTAACAACCCAGTGTTTGGGTAGTTTTCGTGTTACCCAGCTCCTGGGTCAGACATAACAACCCAGTGTTTGGGTAGTTTTCGCGTCACCCAGATCCTGGGTCGGACGTAACAACCCAGTGTTTGGGTAGTTTTCGCGTCACCCAGATCCTGGGTCGGACGTAACAACCCAGTGTTTGGGTAGTTTTCGCGTCACCCAGCTCCTGGGTCGGCCGTAACAACCCAGTGTTTGGGTAGTTTTCGCGTTACCCAGCTCCTGGGTCGGACGTAACAACCCAGTGTTTGGGTAGTTTTCGCGTCACCCAGATCCTGGGTCGGACGTAACAACCCAGTGTTTGGGTAGTTTTCGCGTTACCCAGCTCCTGGGTCGGCCGTAACAACCCAGTGTTTGGGTAGTTTTCGCGTTACCCAGATCCTAGGTACATTTTATTTTATCTAAAAATTCGTTATTGTTCGGTATACCGTTTAATTTTATGCAAAGCAAATAAACGAGTGTCGTTTCGGTCTTTTCACGTGATGTAAACGCCTGATGTCTTGCATAAAATTGAATGAACAAAAAATAATTATGTAGGATGTTAAAATATGTTCTGGTTGATTACATTTGAATTACTTCTAAATGTTTAATTTTTACTTTTAGTTTGTTAAATGAGCTTAAATATTGGCAATATGCATTAAACTATATAAAATATGCTATACTATAAAATATGATCGAAAATGAAGGAATTATCATGCAAACCAGTGGCTGTGTGGAGTATTTAAAAAAAGTTTAGAGGATTCAACTTAATCTATAAGCATTAAAATTAAAAATAGCTAGTATTACAGTAAAAATGAATCAACCCATTATGCTGGGTTAAATAACCCAATATGCTGGGTAAAATTAACCCAACATGTGTTCTGTCCTGTATTTACCCAGCCCTTGTTTTTTTAGAGTGTTCTCTTATTAGACCCAAAGCCTAAATGTCAATGTTAGCATAATAAAAACCGATGTCACTGACAGCAATCAAATGCAAATTAAGTCTAAATGAAATATTTAGTTGTTTTAATAAATCATGCTTGGTTTCTACATGAAAGTCTGACTTCACATTCCCCATTATTGCATATTCTCAGTGGTTTCATATCACTGTTCGCATAATCTCAAACACGAGAGACCTCTTTAAAGAGCCATTACAGAATATTTACTGTGTCCTTGAGTGGTTAATTGACTCCAGTGTGTAGTGCCATTCTGGGGCCGTCACGTTATGTAATATTGAGGAGCCGCGCACAGGAGGGTTGTCGCCCTGCGGGCTTTAGTGCTGGTGATGAGACAAAGTGGCACTGAACTTCCACTGAACCTGGGGTGAATTTGAGGTCAGCGTCAACCAGACACACACGTTTGGCAAAACTACGAGCACCGCACAGACGGAGACGCATCTGGGTGACTTCCTGTGACAAACAAAGTTTTGTGTTGACATTGTCTGATGAAATGTTGATAAATTTAACAATATTTTATTCATTTGTGGTGCCTTATTAGTTGCAAGATCTAATGCACTGAACACAGCTGATCTCAGGGGAGCCAATTAAAGAAGCAGATCATGATGAGGAGGATTATCTGAGAGATTATTTGGTATTTGTTTATTGGGAATATGAAAGTGATTACTATGCACCAATTTTCCACCCTGACCTCACTGTGAATATGAATATAAACTCTCAAGCCTTTTAATAATGTATGCAAGGATGTTGGATTACTTTTCTGTGCCTCAATTCTTGAAACATTTTCAAAACATTTTTCAAGATCTCTGCGAAGAATCAGTCTAATAGAAATCATAGACACATCATTGGTCTGTTTGCTTTCAACCTAAAAGCATTTAAAATTAAAATCAATAAAAGTTAATTAGAGAATGCCCACAATAAACACTGCATATATATTCTTAATTGTTGTGTTCATTTTGTTTTCTATGCAAGCTTGTTTCCACAATGAAATAAAACAATTTAAAAGATAATTGCAATTTTTTAATTGGGCAATTGCGAGTTTAAATCTTGCAATTCTAACTTTTTTCCTCACAATTGCAAATTTATATCTCACAATTCTGACTTTTTCCTCACAACTGTGAATTTATATCTCACAATTTTAACTTTTTCTTGCAATTGCGAGTTTATATTTTGCACTTCTGACTTTTTTTCTCACTTCTGATTGACGTGAAAATTGGCATGCGGTGTCCAAGGTGCCATGATTGCCTTTGAGGACATTTGCTTTTGGCATTTGCATTTGCTTTTGCCTTTGAGGACATTTGTCTATCTCAAAAAACTGACTTTTATGGACATCGAGCCATAGCTGGCGCTTTAACTGTTACAAAGGTGAAAAAAGCTTGTATTTGTAAAACCGTACATCTATGATCTAAGTGATTATATGCTTGCTAAATAAAATATATTACCTTTTTACATGCATTCTTAAAGGCCTTAAAGCGCTTGAACCCTGATAATCACTGCTTGCAGCTATATTTTTAATTTCCTATAGTTTTTAATGGCACAAAAGTGATCATTTCAGTTTTACATTGAAGGAGGATCAGAAAAAGAATGTTAGACATTCAAAGTATCACAGTATTAGTTCAGTTATTTCACGTTTAGAGAGAAAAATTCCCTAGAAAATGTGTAATGTGATCCTATTCTGCATATCAAAGAACAGAGCTCAAATTAAAATAAATAAATAAATAAATAAAAAAATTACAATAATTTTGAAAGAATGTACTGGGGGAAAGCACTGGAAAAGATAAGCTCTCCTTTTTGAAGGCTGAGTATCAAGTCTCTCCACGGCATCAATAAACAGACAGAGAAATGCTTTTAAAGAGAGACAAAACACTTTCTCCATTACAGTTCACCTTTGTGGTTCAGGAAGAGTATTTACAGTGCATGTACAAGAATTACAAATGGAATGCCTAGAATGTCTGTCAGGAAAGAAAAAGCTTAAACATCTTCTTCCGGTATTGATTCACAAGACACAAATGCAGTAATGAAAATATACCTGTCCAACTTTGGATCTGCCCTCATCTGTATGTGTGAATGAGGATGGTGATAACAGACTGTTTTCCTCACATTTATACTTTCAGAAAGACCCAGAGGACACTGCTGAAACATTATCTCTCTAGGAACACTGAGACTATACAGACATGTGACCAACAATCACTGGGAGTTTGGGAGTCAAACTGTTGGGAGTCTGTAATAGTCTCTTATGCTCACAGAGGATGCATTTATTTGATCAAAAATACTGTAAAAACATATTGTGAAATATTAATAACTGTTTTCTATTTTAATATATTTTAAATTGTAATTTATTCCTGTGATCAAAGCTGAATTTTCAGCATCATTACTCCAGTCTTCAGTGTCACATGATCATTCTTTAGAAATCATTCATATCAGAATGATTAAGCATATTAAGAATATTAAGCAGCACAACTGTTTTCAACATAGAAAACAGTTGTGCTGCTTAATATTACTGTGGAAACCATGATACTTTTTCAGGATTCTTTAATGAATAGAAAGTTCAAAAGAACAGCATTTTGTTTGAAATAGAAATTTACTGTAACAATGTAAAAATATTTGCTGTATTAAAGGTAATCGTGATGTTTTATCTCACTATTCTGCTTTTATTTTCTCAGAACTGCACGATATAAACTTACAATTGCAAGAAAAAAGTCAGAATTGCAAGAAAAAAAGTCAAGATTGCAAGATATAAATGTACAATTGCAAGAAAAAAAGTCAGAATTGCAAGGAAAAAAGTCAGAATCGCAAAAAATAAACTCACAATTGTGAAAAAAAAAATCAGAATTGTAAGAAAAAAGTCAGAATTGCAAGATATAAACTTACAATTGCGAGAAAAGTCAGAATTGCAAGAAAAAAGTCAGAATTGCGAGAAAAAAGTCAGAATTGTGATATAAAGTCGCAATTGCAAGAAAAAAGTCAAGATTGCAAGATATAAACGTACAATTGCTAGAAAAAAGTCAGAATTGCGTGATATAGTCGCAATTGCAAGAAAAAAGTCAGAATTGCGAGAAAAAAGTCAGAATTGTGCGATATAAAGTCGTAATTGCAAGAAAAAAGTCAGAATTGCGCGATATAAAGTCGCAATTGCAAGAAAAAAGTCAGAATTGCGAGAAAAAAGTCAGAATTGTGCGATATAGTCGCAATTGCAAGAAAAAAGTCAAGATTGCAAGATATAAACATACAATTGCTAGAAAAAAGTCAGAATTGCAAGAAAAAAAGTCAAGATTGCAAGATATAAATGTACAATTGCAAGAAAAAAAGTCAGAATTGCAAGATATAAATATACAATTGCTAGAAAAAAGTCAGAATTGCAAGAAAAAAAGTCAAGATTGCAAGATATAAATGTACAATTGCAAGAAAAAAAGTCAGAATTGCAAGGAAAAAAGTCAGAATCGCAAAAAATAAACTCACAATTGTGAAAAAAAAATCAGAATTGTAAGAAAAAAGTCAGAATTGCAAGATATAAACTTACAATTGCGAGAAAAGTCAGAATTGCAAGAAAAAAGTCAGAATTGCGAGAAAAAAGTCAGAATTGTGATATAAAGTCGCAATTGCAAGAAAAAAGTCAAGATTGCAAGATATAAACGTACAATTGCTAGAAAAAAGTCAGAATTGCAAAAAAAAGTCAGAATTGCGTGATATAGTCGCAATTGCAAGAAAAAAGTCAGAATTGCGAGAAAAAAGTCAGAATTGTGCGATATAAAGTCGCAATTGCAAGAAAAAAGTCAGAATTGCGAGAAAAAAGTCAGAATTGTGCGATATAAAGTCGCAATTGCAAGAAAAAAGTCAAGATTGCAAGATATAAACATACAATTGCTAGAAAAAAGTCAGAATTGCAAGAAAAAAAGTCAGAATTGCAAGATATAAACATACAATTGCTAGAAAAAAGTCAGAATTGCAAAAAAAGTCAGAATTGCGTGATATAGTCGCATCTGCAAGAAAAGTCAGAATTGCGAGAAAAAAGTCAGAATTGTGCGAATTAAAGTCGCAATTGCAAGAAAAAAGTCAAGATTGCAAGATATAAACATACAATTGCTAGAAAAAAGTCAGAATTGCAAGAAAAAAAGTCAGAATTGCGTGATATAGTCGCAATTGCAAGAAGTCAGAATTACAAGAAAAAAGTCATAATTGCAAGATATAAACTTACAATTGCGAGAAAAGTCAGAATAGCGAGATATAAACTTACAATTGTGAAAAAAACTGAATTGCAAGAAAAAAAGTCAGAATTGTGTGATATAAAGTCAGAATTGCGAGAAAAAAGATATAAACTTACAATTGCAAGAAAAAAAGTCCGAATTGCATGACATAAGTTTCCGCCACTGAATAAAGAATAAAAAAAAAAAGGTAATTGTGACTTTCATCTCACAATTCTGACTTTTTTTCTTTTTTCAATTGCGACTTTATATCATGCAATTCTGAGAAAAAAAGTCAGAATTGTGAGATCAGAATTGTGAGATACAGAGGAGAAAAAAATTCAATGATGCAGGACAGGACTAAAATGACTTCATTGTCGGTGTTCCTTATTAACATTAAACAGTAACTAGACAGAGAAAAGCATCATGCAGTTTTCTTGCACTGTGAGGACTGAGGATACATAATACACTGGCCTGCTTTAGTTGGCCATGCAGGCGTGAGTACAGCTCATCACAATGGCCCTTCAGAGTGTCGAACACCTCTGAGGCCGAGTTAGCAATCTGTCTTCAACTACCCCTGCAACATCCACTCTGATTCCCAGACTGCTTCCTATATCGCCTATAGCACAATGGGAACCGGCAAGGAGCTGTCGGGCAGCATATCAATCCCTCCCATCCTCTGCAGAGAAGCTCAGGCTCCATTAAGATGCAGTAAAGGACTCCGCTCCTGAGCCGGGGCGGGGGACTTCTCTGTTTGGTATTCATCTACCTGCAGAGCTATCAATTCAGCTCTTTCAGCGCAGGGCTCAGACGTGTCATCAGGGGATGTTGTTCTCGCCTATTGGTTGCCGCAGGTTCGCAGGGCCCTGGTTAATGCCGCTAAAAGCATTAACTCTAATAGATTCCAGCGATAAAGGCAAGAGGGCGGTTTGATGATGATTGACTTCTTCGGTAATGAAAATCCGACGCTACCGAGAGTGGAGCGGCCCTACGGAGGAGGTTTGAGAATTGAGGCTGATGCCACAAAAGTAAATGAGAAGAAAGAGGTAAAAAAAAAAAAAAAAAAAAAAATGAAAGAATGAGAGGGATGGGATTAGAAAACACTTGCGGTACATGAATGTGTGCAGGGATGCTGTGTTTTATCAAAAGCTACATGACTTAATAGCTAACAAGAGCTAAATGACTTTTGACACAGGAGACATTTAATGATGGGCAATTAATGAGAAATAGAATTAAAATTCTGTCATCATTTACTCACCATCATGTATATGGTTCAGTATATGGCTTTGTTTTGAAAGACTTTTGAAAGATTGTTTCAACTGTTTTGTCCATACAATAAATCAATTGATCATAATAGAAATATATATAACGGTACATGTATTTGTCTCGAACCGTACAGTAGGGATGTTATGGTTCAGTGCATACAGTCAGACGACGAATACATTCAATCACATGCAATTCACACTCTGATCCAGGAGGGGGCGCGTGTGGTAATACAATGCTGTTTGCTAACTGCCACAACAGGAAAAAGCGCAGAAGAAGAAAGACAGACGATCTATGCATAGATATGTTTAATCTCTCAACCAGTGTTTCAACCGCAGAAAGACATCAATAAAACAGCTTGAGAATAATATTTCACGTAGCATTACATTTACCTCAGGCAAGTCATTCAGTGTCCACAGCATGATAGTTCACTAGAGAAATGAACTCTTTCACTAAATATATGCACTATATTAGCTTATATATTCATTACATTTACTTTACATTGTGTTATGACAGTAACGGTGTAAATGATTATGTTTTAAAAAATGATGTTAATGCAAAATTTGCAATGTGCAATTTAGTTTATATATATATATATATATATATATATATATATATATATATATGTATATATATATATATATATATGAGGTCATTGTACTATCAGAATATCCTGTAAGTTTCAGAACTGAAAACTTCCTTGTTAGTCCAATAACAGCTTTTATTGACACCAGCGAACGACTGATCCTGGAATGTGCCTATAGATAGGTGAAACTCCGCCTCCGCAGAAGAAATCAACGACCACTTCATCATTGCAACGTTAGCCCCGCCCACTGGTGTGTTAGTGAGAGGAGGAGAAGACTAAAATAACATTACCTTTCAAAGGATCCTAATGCTAGGAATATGGTTATTTATTTTCAACAATGTGAATGTCTCAGTTGA
Source organism: Elopichthys bambusa (assembly GCA_037101425.1). Lineage (NCBI taxonomy): Eukaryota > Metazoa > Chordata > Actinopteri > Cypriniformes > Xenocyprididae > Elopichthys > Elopichthys bambusa. The sequence continues at coordinate 1,294,701 of CM074437.1, read as the reverse complement.
GCTTTATTTATTTGTATTTGGTACATTTCACTGTGGATTCTTTGGTAAATCAATCGTATTTCGGCGCAGGCTTTGCAAATATGGACTCGACAGTAATGCAACAACATGTGAGTAACTGTGTTCATTCTAATGCCTGATCTGATATTAATGATTCATGTACAGTCAGATGTTCTTTATCTTTGTGTCAGTAAATCAAACCAGTGACTAAACGCTCAACTTCACGTCGTTTCTTAGTAGGGTGAAAATAATCTGTTAAACAGTGATTAAATTATATACAGAACGTGAACAAAAAAGCTCCCTTTGCAATCGCTGGAGCTGTCAATCAAACAGCGAGAGTTTATTAGTGACTGAGTTCTGGACTTGCACCAAAGCTCCCATTATATTTAACGAATCTCTTAGTTACATCGTGTTTGCACTGTTAGTTATGATGAAAGCATTTAGTTATAATGAAAGCTGTTAGTGTGCAGAAATTGAGTTGAATGACGAGATCACTGCTTTCATGCGCTCAACAACATGTCTGTGATCGACTACAATGTTCATCACTGCAACCTTTCATGCCACGATCTAAATATAATGCTTTTCAGTTAACCTTGAGAGCTGTAATAGTAAAAACATGCTAAAAAAGTTTGAATACCTAACTATTTCAAATGGAAATATGTCAGCCAATCACAGCAGTGGGCGTTTACACTGAAGTCTTACAGCAGACACGCCCCTTAAAACAGAGCGTTCAAATCAGAGGGCTAAAATTAGGGTAGGAAAAATGCCTTTTATTTTTTTTAATTATGACAATTTTTGATGTAAAAATCATATTAACATTATAAGTGCACCCCATGGAAACATTATAAAACAATGCAGTTCATGACCCCTTTAAATTAGTAGGCCAGAGACCATCACAAACTATATGTGAAATGACTCACAGTACAAACAGAACCAACACATAGTCTGAATATACATGTACTGTAGACCAGAGCCTACTGATGCTCATGTTGAACACTAACGCAAATCATTAGTGTTCTGTAGCTTATCCAACACATTAAAAGACCGACAAATTACAGATAAATGTGAATGATGTGTGCATACACCAATTCAAACCTGAATATGATGGAGATGTTATGAATAGGTCTTCAGTATTCAATAGTACTGCAATTATTTTCGTCTGTGTGGTTGCCATTTCAAAACAAGTAAAACTCTAATGGCAGCATCAGCTCAAAGCCCACCACTTCAAATAAAACCAATTAAATCAGAAGCACAGACTGGCATGCAATGTATAGTTATAAAGCTATTAATCAAACTAAATCCATTAGAAGAGGTGGCCAGCCTTGTGCAGAGTTTAACCATTAGTCTTACGCACATATTACATTCAGTTCTCCCGTCTGAACACAGCCTCACTGAGTAATCTATGGCCAAATGGAGGATGATTTAAAAGTGTCTTTCTCTTTGATCACTAAACGACAGACAACCAATCATCTCAGCTTTCCCAGACCAGAGGACTCCCATTGGGCATAAGCCACTGCTTTGTGTCATAGTGGATAAAGGAAGAGCTCTGTCACAATACAAACCACGTCTAACCACTGCAAAACAGGGTAATGCTTTCAAAGACAGGGGTATCTTTCAAAGAGTCAACTATGGGAAGTAGATGACTGTTTGACAACACAGAACCTAAATCTTTTTTGTCAGTTGAGACCACAACTAACTCATATGCAATTGACTTCAACCCAGCATGATTTAGTTTTCTCCAGAAATTGCTGAAAAGTTTTACATCTCACCTCCTGTCCACTCAGACCACAGTTAGTATCCCATCAATTAATGATTTACATGATAAGTGCAAAATATAAGACCCTACACAGTGTGGACATATGCTGCGACTAGGGCTGAGTATCAATACAGATGTCCTGATTCGATTCCGATTCACAAGATCTCAATTCAATTCGATTCGATTTTTTTTGATTCGATTAAATTATTGCAATGATTAAATTTCCACTGGCCCCACAACAAAAAAAAAGTAATAAACTAATAAAATAGTTATTGTTTTTGTTATTTTTGACCCATGTATCCTTGTATTGTAATGTAATAAGGTTGACACAATTTTAGATACCAGTGAAATTTAACAATTCTCTATTCCAATTTTGATACATAGCTAAAACTACTAACTAATATACATTTCAAAGATTATTAAAGACAACAAAACAGTCAGTAATTAAAAAAGAACACATAACTACAAGCAATAGCACAAATAAATACAATAGAACAAAGATACAAATGATATAATCATCAGTAGTTTTTAGGTACAGAATTTGAATAAAGTAATCAAATGTAAAACAACACAATATAGTCTTCACTGTATTAATTAAATAAAGGTTAATCAGTATTAAAGTTCTAAAAAATGTATTCAGTGAAAAGCAGTAGGTGATTTCTTTGTCTTTTGTAGTTTGATCAACATTAAAAACACAGACAGCATCAGGTTTATTAGGCTGCTGTCACTTTAAGAGCTGCACGGATCCAATATACTGATACACACGTGTTCTTTCTCTACTGTTTACATTCACTTAAGCCATAACCGACTATGTTTACCAGGATACTTACCAATGTGGGCATTGAGATATATTTGTGCGAATTTGTCCGTTCAAGTGCAAGGAGACGGGAAAGAAACGTCTCTGTTAAGACTGTAACCTTAGTTCCCTGAATAGGGAACGAGACGTTGTGTTGAGAATGACACGGTGGGAACGCTCTGCGTGATTGCGTCGTGAAGCACCTGTGAAACAGTCCAATGGCGTGACGGAAGGTGGATGACGTCATGACCAGGAAGCTATAAAGCGCACCCAGACCAAACAATGTCAGCTTCTGATAGGCCGAAGCAAGTCGATCACAGGCATGCCAAAAGTATGGCAGGGCGACGCGACACAACGTGTCGTTCCCTCTTCAGGGAACTAATGTTACAGTCTTAACCGAGACGTTCCCTTTTCGAGGGAACTCGCGTTGCGTCGAGAATGACGTTGTGGGAACATTTATACTCACGCAGCCATACTGACCAGTGCCTGTCTTGTGTGAAATCAGGTGAGCACATCTAAGACAAAGCAACTGGGACCCAGGGGTGAAGCCCAAATCTAGGTTGTAAAACCTGATGTGTGTTGAAAGGACCAGCCAGCCGCATCACAGACCTCCTGTAGGAATACCCCTATTAAAAGGCTTTCAAAGCTGCCATACTCCTGATCTGACGCACCACAAATGAAACACCAATGGGTTTCCCCCCAAAGACACCACCCAAAGGTACGTGGTAAGCAGCTAGGCCGCCATGTAAACCCTTAGAGTGGAAGGGTGACAACCCTGCAGAGAATCGATTCTGCAGAAATTCCAGCACTGTACCAGCTGGGTATTAACTGGATCCCGCTGATGATTTCCGCCAGTTTTCTTGTGCAGGGAGCTCTGGAGTTAGTGTGGTCTTACAACCTCAGTTGAGAGACCTGAGTCTATGAGTCTATGAGTTGGGCCTCCTCAGAGGCCAAACCCACACTTCCATAACTCTGCTCTCCAGAACACCTGGGAGTAGAATGATCAGGGAAACCATGTACAGACACAGCCTCAGCCATGTCTGCACCTCCATATGAGCTCCACCATCTTGGGGTGGAGTCTCCATTCCCTGGGCCTCAGCCCCTGTCTCGACAGGATGTCTACTCCCTAAATCTGGTGCCCAGTGATGTAGAGCCTGAGTCATCATTACCAGGCTGGTGCCAGGAGAAATGATAACCTGTCCACAGACCCGTCCCAGCCCGTGAGGGAAGCATCTGTCGTAAGCATACACAACGACAAGGAGCTCCCATCATAGGACCCTGGGACAAGAACCAAGACCTCTTCCACATAACCAAAGTATGAAGCACCTGCTTGTAAACTTGATCATGTGGAATGGGTTTCCCCTCAAGGAGAATCCCTTAGTCTTGAGCCACTACTGCAAAGGTCTTATGTACAGCAGGCCAAAAGGTATCCCATTGGACGCAGCTGCCATCAGACCAAACAGTCTCACAACTATTTGAAAGTGACTGGTCTAGTTATCTTGCTCATGGCTGTGTGGATCGAACCGATATGAGCAGGAGAAAGACATGCCTGCATCGTCATCTAATCCCACACCACACATGAAGAAAGTGGTCCTCTGAAATGGAGAAAGCACACTTTTCGTTGCGCTCAGCCTTAACCCCCCATACTTTCATGCGGGCATGGATGACATCTTGATGCCAATCCGCCATCTGCTCACACGTTGAGCCAGAAACATGAGGTGACAAGACTAGGCCGAAAGGAAGAACCTAGTACTGGTATGCTTTGTCCCCAAAAGCAACCTGAGGAACTTCCTGAGTTGAGGAAGGATGGAATATGGGAGTATGCGTCCAAATGTTCTATCGTGACAAACCAGTCCTCGGATCTGATTATGTCCCGATTCACCTCAGCGCACAGATCAAAAACTGGACTCAATCCCCCATCCTTTCTTGGAACAATAAAATACTGGCTGTAAACCCAGACTCTGTCGGGAGGAGGAACACATTTTAATGATCCTCTTCCCCAGCAGAGTTTTATCTCTGGTTCCATAACCAGAGCCTGCTCAGGGCCTACCACTAAGGACAGGAACCCCCAAGGACAGGAACCCCCAAGTGCAGGACCCATTGAGATATATTGGCAGTCTTCCATGCTGTCAAAATCTACTAAGGGAACCAGTCTCTCGAGACTGGCCTCCGGAGTTCCTGAGTAGCCAGTTCGGTGCCCTGAAACGGATGACCGGCAGGGAACAATCAAAACTAGAGACCGCTGCGCCCCGAAGTACACAAGGTGGCGGGGTTGGCAGAACGGCCCCCTGAAGGCACTGAAGGGAAATGAGCACCGTGTAATGAGGTGTCGACCACTTCCCCCTGGAGGGGACTGCCCTCACACAGCCTTTCTGGAGATAATGACGGTCCTCAGATTCATCTCACCCCAAAAAGACTTCATACTAAGAGAACCAGCCTCTCGAGACTGGGCTCTGACATAACTTAAGTAGCCAATTCGGTGCCCTGAAACGGGAGACCGGCAGGGAACAACCGAACTAGAATTCGCTGGGGACCTCTGCGCCCCAAAGCACCGAGGTGGCTGGGTTGACATAATTGCCGAAATGAGGTGTAATCCATTTCCCCCCCAAAAGGGGATGCCCTCTGAGGTCTGACTCCACTGATGGCAGAACCTCTTCACCAAAGCCTTCTTCGTGATAATGACGGTCCTAAGATTTGTCTTACCCAGAGGAGACTTCAGCTATTAGCGCCAAAGGGAGATGGGCAGCGTATGATGAGGTGTTATCCATTTCCCCCCGGGAATTCATCATTCAGTTCCTCAGAATTAAATGCAGCCAGAACAACCAGACAAGTAAACACGGTCTGGACTAAAGGCTGAATATAGTGTATTAATACAGACGTCTGATTCCCCCAAAACAGATGAATAATTAACATTTAATTCCTCAGAATTTATTGTAGCCAAATATCAACCAGACAGGTAAAAATGGTCTAGATGAGAGGCTGGATATAGTATTCTCATACAGACATAAAATTTTCAAAGCAAACAATATTTAATTTAATTCTCAAATGAAATGCAGCCAGGAAACAATATATATATAAATTACAGCCACGTAATCTACGCGCTGCCTCGGCAAACGCAAGATCCGAGCCCTTGATATTATAGCAGACCAGTAATCCACATACAGACCAGTAATCCACTATATTCTTATTGCAGACCAGTAATCATGCGCTGCCTTGGCAAACGCGAGATCCGAGCCATTGATCTTTATTGCAGACCGTAATCCACGCGCTGCCTCTGCAAATGCGAGATCTGAGCCTTGCATTAGACTTTATTCCCTCAAGAATAAAGCCAACAGGAGCAGAGCTAAAAACTCCTGATAGTGCATGCTTTTCTTACACTTTGGGACATTTATATGAATGAACACTGTAAGCCCAAATGTGAGCTGATATGCATGCTCCACTCCCAAACAAATAACACATAAATCACGTGTATCTCCACTCATAGCAGCGAGTGCAGGGAGGAACACATGATTCAAACCGCTGTTTGCTCGCCATTATACTCCTGTCTAGATGAATATAAGTTTGTGGACAAATAACAATAAATAGACAGAGACCGCCAGCATAGAGCGCTTGCTGAAGGCACAGAAGCTGACAGTGTTTGGTCTGGGTGCGCTTTATAGCTTCATGGTCATGACTTCATCCACATTCCATCACGCCATTGGACTGATTTCACAGGTGCTTCACGACGCAATCACGCAGAGCGTTCCCACCGCGTCATTCTCGACGCAACACGAGTTCCCTCGAAAGGGAAATGCATTTTATTATTTGCACAACTTTCTGTGCGCACACAAAATTTCTCACACCGCTCTCTCTTTCGTGTCTCCTTCGCTTTTTTATTAAGGCTTGAAAATGCTTGCAAATGATAAACGTTCGTGACCATGCAGCACCGGCCGAATCGGGACAGGTAAATAAGAGGATGACATCTAGTGGAGAAGACTAGTAATATGATTAACGTCAATCAGATATTATGTTCAATGTTTGAGAAAATAAATACAGAAAAAAATATTGATTCGTGGCTTTTGAGAAAAAAAAAAAAGATGAATCAAAAATCGATAGTCATTACTGCATGCTGCCGTTTTATTATGTACATTTGGTTTTAAAGCACTATATAAAACACCTACACAAAACATAACATAACTGTTCTTCTTTTGCAAGTTTATCCGAGTAGTATATGTGCAATTGACAAATATTTGTAGCATTGCAATTTTGTGGATTGCTTAAAAATCGTTAAAGAAAGAATCATAATAATTCTTTTATCTGTTTTGTTGAAATCAGTGTAAAACTGACTGCAAGTTCATCCTCTATGTTGTTTTTGACATGCCTCCATGTGCACAAATTTGTGTGAGAACCGAAGTTTGGGATTTTAACTACAATCACAGAGGGGAAAAAATCTTGTAACTGACACACCTAGTGTGTGATTAGTTGTGTAAAGTGTGCACCAAAATGACGGAAAAGGCCTTAGGCGAGTTTGCTTACTCATTTATTTAGCACAAGATTCTCTAACTTTCGCAAGAAGTCAAGGTCTCCAAAATTTGTTTTCCTTCATTGCCGAGAACACAGAATGGCATCCAGCGAGGAAACCGGTCTCCAGCTTCCTGCTTTTTTAAGTGCATTTCTAACTCCTCCAGAATAACAAAAAGGCATGTCTCTGGGTTTGTGCTAGAAATAATTTCATCAGCTGCATGTGTTATGTTAAATAGAGATCCGATAGACCACTGGTGGTGGAATTCTCCACATACTCCATTTCAGGATGCAGATGTCAGCTGTAAAGCTTTGCTGGAGGTTGAGGATACGCTATAACATTCCTGTGCACATGGAAGGCATTTTGTATTGCTGTCAATATTTCCTCATTCATGGCAAGGCGATAGGATCGGTGACACCCATTCCAAATGTGGCCTATCACAGATATCGGGATTTCACGAGCGTCGGCAGGCATAAACCGCAGTTAGCCTTGGTATCGCGGAGCAGACACAATTTCCATCCCTCATCTTTTATTCAATTCACTCCTCTGGTGGAAAGGCGGTGTGAGAGTGAGAATGCAAAGCCAGAAAATATAATTTATCTCTTATGCAACTTGATGAATCTTCACTAGGTTGGTAAACTATTTATGAGTTGCACAGCTAAATTCTTTCATGCATTTCTTCCCTTCCTTGCCTTCGTTCCCAAATCTAATTCGGCCACCAAACGTTATTAGCATTTTTCCTCCCTGTACAGACATGCATATTTTATGAAGCAAGCAAAGTCATTTAGTGATGCAGGTTTGCTATTGTGGAAAACAGATCATAAGAAGATGAGAAGGGAAGGAAAATTTAAAGATTTTATGGCTAGGTTGGCCTAGTGTTTGATTTGCTTTTCACCCTTTTCATAATACTAAAACAATAATCATCATCATTATTAATGTTAAGACTGCCATTTTGAAGCAAAACTTGGCAAAGCATCCTATAATAATACAAATTTAGCTGTTTTACCTTAGCCAGTTCAGTTTTGGATGTAGTATTTCCAGGTTCTTCTTTGGCATTTTTATCTTTAATGGCACCAGGCAAACCAAACTTAAATGTGATTTTCTGCCACCTATTGGATTGGAGTGTACGAAGTGGCCCTGTAGCTCCAGGCTGCGTTCCACTCCAAATATTTATGCCCTTCACTGGCTAACTTCCCTTTGTCTCGTGGACTCGGATATGCGTCATTGCTTATGTTGCAGGAGCCCTTGATCACTTGGAATTTACTATGGAGATGATTTATTATTTAAACAGCTTTTTGTACTTGAATTTGTTTTATGCAACATTCTATATGCTTATAAGTTGTTGGAGAAAATATTTTAAATCCTACAGGTATATGAGCTGTTAAAGAAAAATAAAATTACAGAAAATGAAACAAAATATCAATAGTATATACTTTGACTGTGAACATAAGGTAGCTACAAGTATTATGCGATTAAATCTCAAAATAATCAATATATCATACACTTCAGTTAAGCGTGATCTGCTGTGATCAAGTTGAATTGTGGGATATAGAGCTGTTGGAAGTGTACATCAGAGTAGACTTGCTGCCTCTGTCAAAATCAAGGGGACGAGGGTCTGTCCATATAAACTTCCCTCGTCCACTTCACGAAGTGGAATGCACTTAAAAATGGCGGCAGGGATTCCCCCGAGAGGAAGTGCTTAGGGAAGTTTGCGAGTGTATGTCTAAAACTGGAGTGGAATGCAGCACCAGTCTAACAGGAAAACAGACTATACCATCTCAGACAAGAAGGAGGGTCCCTCGTTCACCTGTTCACATCAATCTCAACAGTGACGCTAGAGACTGTGGTCTATAACGTCCTTGTTAACGTGCCCGCCTCCCATGCCAGAGATGCCCGCTTGGAGCGGATTGAGTACGACACCTGTTACATTGGTGTCGTGACCCAGATGGGAGAGAGGTTTAGGGGGTGAGTGTAACAGAGGCAAGCTAGTGAGATCGGTGTGTGTAAACCTCACTCCCTTTGGCCTAAAGAGGTGCGTTAGCGACTGACACTAGAGACTGCAGTCTTATGATGTAAATTTACTTCCTATAATCCTGAAAATAGGTTAAAATAAATGATAATGTATGCCACCCCCCCCCCTCAAAAAAAAACACCCCCAAGTTACCATATTCTACAACCACCACTGTTCATGAGTTGTTCATTGCTTCTTTCATTAGTTTTCATTACATTTTTTGTATGCCTACATGTTTAAAAAAATAAATAAGAGAGAAAAATAAATTTAAACAAATGCAAACTTCTATTTTAAATGTCATTACCAGCGCAGAGCCTACATATAGGTTTACGACCTGAAACAGGCATCCGAGTTCCCAGACTAAAAAATGAAGCATTCTTTGCCTTGCGTATCAGTCCGAGTCCTATAAAAAGCTATCACGGAGAGTGCTGCTATTTCTTTCTATATAAGACAATGAAAAATGATGGAAATCAGAGGACAGATAATCAAATACTAAAACAATCATTTAAAAAATGATACAATAATCTCAAGTCACTGTGGATTGGGGGCACTTAGCGGGAGGTTGAGTTGTGTCAGGTCGGTCACTGTCCTCTCCTCCATCACGTCTGGCTCACGCCGCACTCCAGCGCTGCCTTTGGGAGCTCTAATGGCATTTATGTAATCAGCGCCGAGCACGGCATAAATCAGCCATCAGATCAGCCCGCAGACATCCAACATCTATCAATCACTGTCACCCCAGCCCAGATGCTAAAGATCCGTCATGCTGTCACTGGCTCATTAAGTTTGCTAATTTACAGACACTACCCTACAGGAGATTGCTTTGCTTTGTTTTTTTCTTTTCTTTTCTTTTCTTTTTTCTTCTTAATTTGTTGCTGCTCCTTTCCGAGGCTCACCAGTGCCCCTATTTTTTTTTGTGTGTGCTATCATGTACAGTTCATTCTGGGCATGACTTCTTTGGTATTTCTATTGGTAGATCGGCTTGAGCTAGTGAAATGATTGGTCGATCTGTCATTTATTATTATTTTGGATGATTCTGAAGTTGGAGGAGAAAATGTGATGGAGTTTTTTTAGGCCTACCGCAAGCGTGACCTTTCCAACATGATTACGTAATGCGTGGAGCATTGCAGAACACTGCAAACGAGCATTTGTGGTTAAAAAGTATTTTTTTTTAGAAAATGAGCGATGGTTTCTTTAGATAAGACCCTTATTCCTTGTGTAGAGCTCTTTGAAGCTGCACTGAAACCTTCAACCCGTTGAACCCCAGTGAAGTCCACTATATGGAGAAAAATCCTGGAATGTTTTCCTCAAAAACCTTCATTTCTTTTCCACTGAAGAAAGAAAGACATAAACATCTTGGATGACATGGAGTAAATTATCAGGAAATTTTAATTCTGAACTGAACTAACCCTTTAAAATGAGGCCAGATCAGCAAATGTTGGAAAAAAATACTGCCTTTTTGCATTTTCTTGCCAATCATAAGCTAAATGGGCCATGAAATGTAATCAATCACAGCAGCGTTTAACACTGTAATCTAAATGGACACTGTTGTGATTACCACCTGCTCAAGTGCTGTCTGAGCACAAGTGACAGCATGATGCAAGTCTCATATGCACATGTGTAACAAGTTTCATTAATTCAAAACAGAACCTCAAAGTACATGCAGAAAAAAGATATTGCAATGAAAAAAAAAAAAAAATTACATTACATACAATTTACTTTACTTTTTTTTTTTTTTTAAACACCTTCCAAAGTAATGGTAAATAAAGAGTTTTTACACCCTTTATTGAGAACTTTCATTACTCTGAAGTAGTCAAAGAAAATGAATCACTCTGTAAGTTCCTCAGACTTCTAAAAGTAGAAGTAGCATCTTATCTCATTGGCTAATTCTTAATAAAATATGCAATTCCAGATAGTATACAATGAATGAAGACATAATTCTCAGAATGATAAATTCCTTATTATGGCACTAACACTCCACGTACTTTGCAACAGATCTAGTGGTAATTCAAACACCAAATGTGAAGCAGAATACCAAAAACTTAATTCTGGTTAATGATCTGGACTACTCAAATCCCCCAATTATCATGATCGTATAAGACCGGCGACTCACATGAGTGAAAATGAGAAGCTTTGGAGACAGATTATTATATATAACAGAGGCAAATTGACGTCAAAAAGTAAGGTTTCACCATTTGGTGGGTTCAGAGTTCTTTTTATGTAATAATCATGGTATTCCAAGATTATTACAAGGAATTCCAGCAATCTTCTTAAATTCTATTAGTGAACTGATAATGAAATTTTATTAGACACAAAGTGAACACGAGGTGGCAATTTTATATGAATTTGCACAATGTGAATTGTATGAAAACGTAAGATTTTTAGGGAAAATCCACAACCAAAGATGACTACCACTGCAGATCAAATAAGATTGTAAGATTTCATACGAATTAGCCACCAGTTCGCCAAAAATGTAGTTGCAAATAAAAAAAGTATATGGCCATCAACAATTATTGCGGTGCACATGTGGGAACTGTGTTATCAACAGTACCAAAACAGTGCATATTTTAGCCAAGCACTAACGTGAATGACTGATGTAACATTAAAGTTTGTAAAACAAATTTTGCCCCATCCTTTATCATTACTACAGAGAGTCTGCATTAATGGACACAATTTTAGGTAATAGTGGCCCACGGCTGATTTGCAGAAGTATTTCAAGAGGTATGTTTTATGCAATTGTTTTGAATGAGAGAAACAAGATAGATTTCTAGTTTCATTATTATTTATTCTTCAGACATTCTTCTTTAAACACAATAAGTATCAGCTGTTTGAAAAGTTACCTACATTTGGTTTAAAAAACCAACAATTTGACCTTAGAGTCGCCTTGAGATCCCCATATCTATGGGACTAAACTACACAGGGCCTTGAAAATGAAGATGCCAAAAGAAAAGTTTATTAAGAATGATAATCTAGAAGGATATTGAGAAATCTTAAAAACTTTTAGAATTACGGGCATGCAAACTTTGGAAAAGGATATATTTTTGGCACTCAGACAGGTATGTTCTATGCAACTGTGTTGAAAGAAAAAAAAAATGTTTAGTTTTAAAATGTTTTGCTCTTCAGATATTTCTTTTTAAAAGACAAAAGTATCAGCTGTATGCAAAGTGGTTTTTGACCACAGAAAATGTGTGCAATTTACCAATTTACTCATGGAGCCACATTGAGATTCCCATATCTATGGAAATTAATCACATTGGGCCTTAAAAATTAAGATACCACAAGAAAAGTTAAGAACCAGAACCTAAAAGGATACTAAGATATCTTTAATACTTCTTGAGTTACAAACATGCAAACTTGGGGCAAAAAACACAAGAAGTGCTTTTTGCCATTTTTGAACTGTCACCGTTGGCATATAATGAAACAAAGATTATAGTAAGACAGTGATAACATGAGTTAACTAGGGACATACACAATATAAAACACAAAACTACGTATTTTGAACACCCAGTAGAAAATATATACATAATCATACTTACAGGCTGTGATTCTGAAGAGAAAGTTGGTCCAAATAAAGTGGCTATTGTCCAATCTTTAATGGCGTATTGTAAATCCCATTTAGAGATTTGAGAAGCAGTTGTGAAAAGGTTATACTGCTGTTGTATCTCTGTGGTAATTTTAACCACTGACTCTTCACATCCTCATCCTTTGGGAGAGTTTACAAAGAGAATTTGCTTTTGCAGAGCAGAAAGCAGCATCTTCTCGACATGTACATGTATACAACACAAACCAGACGTCAAAATAGACGTTGTTGGGCATCAGGCAAATGTGTTACTTGTGGGATTCGAATTCTTAATGACTCGTTTAGGCTATCGATTCTTTCCTTTGAAAGACAAATTTTATTCATCGTGCACTTTTGACTTCACAACTTTGCAGATCGTTTACATTCACAGACAGCTACATTACACATTGCATGAAAGGTAATATTTGAAAAAGAATAATAGGGGCACTTTAAGGCCTTTGCTTCCAGTCATTTAACCAACATGTACTCTTATAAGTTACTCTAGTAGCTGGTTGGCTAAATCAATGGAAACAAAATACAAAACTCTCAGCAAATCAATCACGGAGGCACACCTGTGTGAGCAAAGACAAGTGGACATGAACACAATTAATCTGCGTATTTAAACAGGCCTCAGACAAGCAGTGAATATCAAATAGGCTCACAATGAGAAGCAAACAGCACTCAATGTCATCCTGGAATAGGCTTTCTTGTTCAGCGGTGTGGGTAATGAGTTTAAGGTTGAGTCTTTAATTGTTTTGTTTGAGGAGGCTCTAGTTATCGCTATGGAGGAATGAGGGGGAAGGTGCAGGGGTTTGTGGGATATTGATTTCCTGTGGCGGCTGACGCTGAGGCTCCATGATTTGCATTAGTTCTTAATCAACAGAGAAAAATACAGAAAAGAAAAGAAAAAAAAAAAGGAAAAAAAGGAGAATCCAGAGAAAACTTATATTGCTAAGAGGTTGCGCTTTCATAGCTCACGAGATCTGATGTAATCTCAGATATGTTCTGACTTTGACTTGGATTTCTGGAAATAAGATTGGGAAATATGTTGACAAAGATAAATTATGAATGAGACTTCTTTAATGTCACAATTATGTCTTCTAGACAGTGAAGAGACAGATGCAATGAATTCATTTGCAAATTCTCTCCTGATTTTTAGGGGAATCTATAAGAGACCTATAAAATGAATGTGCTATAGCGCAGCTCAAGCTGATCTTGGAGCAGTTCATGACAAGTAATTGAGCTCATATTGAAGTCTCAGACTTGACAGATTTTGTAAGCTTGCATTTAAATAGAAGAGTATTTACAGTTTGTACAAACAAGATTGTGACAGGAGATCTCAGAGGAGAAAGGGGAAACTTCAGCAAATGAGTTCCATTCAATCTGATCGTTGTCCAAGAGAAACAATTAGTGACTTTTCTTTCCAGTGAACAACAATATTAATAATAAGTATTATTTATTTAAAAAATAAATAACAGACAAATCCATAAGGGTCATTCCATGTCAACTCAACCAGAAGTCCCTGGCTAAATTTTTTGATTTTTATTAAAAAAAGGGGGAAAAATCTGGTGAAAGTAATACATAAATGAAGAAGAAAGCCAAAATATTAAATGTCATGGATGTATATTTACTGAGTAATCCTCTATATTGAAGATGGGGGTCAAAATTACAATTTTTATCTGAGATTTGGAGCCAATTTACAGGGGTGTAAAAATGACAGATGGCAGCATCATTATTTTATTTTTACACAGATATTGGTAGGTCTGTTAGTAAAATCTGCTGACTTTAACAATCTTTGTTGCATTATATGCCAACGGTGACAGTTCAGATATGGGAAAAAGCACTTCTTGTGTTTTTGTGCCCCAAGTTTACATGTCTGTAACTCAAGAGGTATGTTTAATGCAATTTTTTTGATAAAGGGAAACAAGATACATTTCTAGTTTCAACATTATTTATTCTTCATACATTCTTCTTTAAACACACTAAGTATTAGCTGTTTGAAAAGTTACCCCATAAAAGTTCGACCATTGAAAATGGGTAAAAAATCAACAATTTGGCCTTAGAGCCGCATTGAGATCCCCATATCTATGGGACTGAACCATCAAGGGCCTTAAAAATAAAGAATTTCAAAAGAAAAGTTTATTAAGAATGAGAATCTAGAAGGATATTAAGATATCTTGAATACTTTTAGAGTTGCAGGCATGCAAACTTTGGAAAATGAATATTTATGACACTCAGACAGGTATGTTCTATGCAACTGTGTTCCTCTTTAAAAGACAAAAGTAGCAGCTGTATGCAAAGTGACCTACATTTGGTTTTTGACCACAGAAAATGTGTGCAATTTACCAGTTTACTCATGGAGCCACATTGAGATTCCCATATCTATGGAAATTAATCATATTGGGCCTTAAAAATTAAGATACGACAAGAAAAGTTGGTTAAGAACCAGAACCTAAAAGGATACTAAGATATCTTTAATACTTCTTGAGTTACAGACATGCAAACTTGGGGCAAAAAAACAAAAGAAGTGCTTTTTTCCCATTTTTGAACGGTCACCGTTGGCATATAGTGAAACAAAGATTGCTAAAGTCAACAGATATTACTAACAGACCTACCAATCTCTGTGTGAAAATAAAATAATGATGCTGCCATCTTTATAAAGTCATTTTTACCCCCCTATAATCTGACTCCAAATCTCAGGTGAAAATTGTCAAAAAATTATTAACAATATCAAAAATATGAGCCAGGGAAGTTTCTGAAATTTGGTTGATTTAAAACGGAATGACCCATAAGCAGACTCACAATACATTTAAACCAGTTTCCACACAGTTGGAACACATTCACAAAGTCCTATGTGTCCCCAACACCTGTGAGTGTTTATTATTAAAATATTTTGGCTAATTTGATTACACTTCAGCTATCAGTAAGAGTGTACCCTAAGCTCCGTTCAGTACATTTTACCAGTCCCTTTTGTACAATCCCATAGATTTTTCCCTTAAAAATGCTATGCAATGCAATGCAAAAAAAACAAAGAAACAAACAAAAAAACTGGCTACTCAAAAGACATAAAGAGATTAACTTATAAAAGGAGGGAAAATGAGAGCTTTTCATGCCAGTGATCAAACGTCTTGTACTCCGTGCAGAGAAGGCCTTGGGGCGGCATGTTTTTGTTTCAACCTCCCTCCTCGTCCTTCTCTTCCTCTCTCCTCCCTCTGGAATATTTGTTTGTTTGTTGCATCTCAGAATTGATAAACGAAAGAGGGGGTGCAGGATACGGAGGGGTGCAGTGACATGGAGAATACCAGGCAGGCGACATGGTGCGTGGCAGAGGTAATGAATTCTTCAGCAAAGCAGAAACGCAAGGCGACACAGCTTGAGGATCAATTTTTAATAAGGAGCCTGGCTCTCCGAGGCAGTGCTAAAAAACAATATTTTAATCAGAGCCCTCCTGCCAGTTCTCTTTTCACCATCTGATTAAGTCAGAGTTGGCGGATATGGTTCCTCATATTGAGAACAGGAAGAGACCACTATACGTGGCTCAATTACAGAGCCAGGCCGTGGTCCTAGGTCCTGATTATCAGAGCGAGTTCATATGTTACATCACAAGAGGCCGGTAGCATGCACAATAATCCTGTTTTCCACAGGCAGAGCTGAATTTTAGCACTGGAGGTGGTGAGTTGGTGCCAGTGATGACAACCAAACAAATGCCCCCTTTTTTTATTTACATGTGCTAGGACCAAAAATGTGTCACTGTGAAATGATGACTTCACAGTAATAGTTATTGTTTTGAGTCAGAAGTTACAATGAATGAACCGTTCGGGAAGAAACACAATTATAAACAAATGTTGTCATTTTTGATAAAACAATTAGCCTCATCTTTTAAATTGTCGATTTTATCACAAAATTTAAACGATAAATATCATTTTGACATTCTTTAAAGGTGCAATAAGCGAAGATGTTGATATTTGAAAACGGTGCACTGAGCTCTCTTCCTCCGCATCATTAGTAGACACGCCCCTTACTGCTGATTGGCTACAAGTGTTTTGGTGCATGGTCCTTTTCAAAAGCGTTTTTCAAATATCGCTTACTGCACCTTTAAAAGGATAGTTCACCCTAAAATGAAAATTAAATCATCATTTACTCACCCTGATGTTGTTCTAATGCCAATTCCCCTTCTTTCTTTAATGGACCACAAAAGGATCATTTTTAAATGTGACCTATTATGCCCCTTTCACAAGATGTAATACAAGTCTCTGGTGTCTCCAGAATGTGTCTGTGAAGTTTCAGCTCAAAATACCCCACAGATCATTTATTATAGCTTGTCAAATTTGCCCCTATTTGGGTGTGAGCAAAAACACGCCGTTTTTGTGCGTGTCCCTAAATGCAAATGAGCTCCCGGCCCCCTTTCCAGAAGAGGGCGGAGCTTTAACAGCTCGCGCTTCGGTCGCTCAACAACAACAAAGCTGGAGAATCTCACGCAGCCAAAATGAGGATTGTCAGTAACAATGTTCATCCTTACATTGTTCAAACCGGAGTCGACACTGATGGAGAGACTCAGGAAGAAGTTTTATGATTTAATATATGTCTAATATATGATTTAAAAGTTTGGAACCTTTAGTGTCGATTTTCTCAAAACAAGTTTTTAATAATATTATTATTAGAAAGAAGAGACTTTCCTTTTTCATCCAGCACATAAAACTCAAAATGTGTTTCTAAACAAGCGATTGTGGTTTTAAAGACTGCGGGTGGAGATTATGGCACAGTGTGGAGTGTAAATGCTGTGTGAAGAGCTCGATGGCCAAAGGAAGAGGATTATTTTGGGGATTCAGTGCAGCCCTGTGTATTATTAATTTATGTAAATCCATTTATTGCAGTTTGGATCCTCTCTTGAAATGCTCAAGGTTATATAACTGTTTTAATACAAAATTAACCAGATGGATATTCTTCCAATGCATTGAGATGCAATAAA
Organism: Elopichthys bambusa; assembly: GCA_037101425.1. Lineage (NCBI taxonomy): Eukaryota > Metazoa > Chordata > Actinopteri > Cypriniformes > Xenocyprididae > Elopichthys > Elopichthys bambusa. The sequence goes on along the minus strand of CM074437.1, from coordinate 1,277,115 downwards.
ACGTTTAGGATAAGTATTTCAGTAAGTTTTCCCTTCAATGCCTGGAGCGAACTCAACAGAAAAACGAAAATGCTTGTGATGGTGGTCACAGAGTGCCTTGTGTTTGACCTGGTTTGATGTACCACAACTGCCCTATTCAATCTGTGTGAAGATAAAACAACAAAGAACTGGATGTGGGAACACAAGTTATTAAATCACTGAAAAACAGCCCCACAGCCAAAATCAAAAGGCCTATATAAAGTTTGGAAAGAGATCTTCAATTTCTCTAAGCTTTATTGACTGAAGTCACTGCGATATGAAGGACGACCCACATGTGAGTGAGTGTTTCCACTGTGCCCAGCCGGACTATAAAGTCCCATCACACTTGACTGGACAATTGACGTCAGTCAACTTTCTGCAGAGATGGTCAATAAAGGACATGCTTTTAATTAAGTGAAGATACAATATAAAAGTTTACGAGTCTCTTTGAGAAGTGGGCGTTCTGCAGTGAGAACAGAAAATAAATAATAGGCGAGGAGAGAACTAATTGCTTAACCTCGTGAGATAATTTCCTAAACATTTAATCCGCTCAAATAACAATACCCAAAAGTGCTTTGCACATGCACTGCTGTCTTTATCTATTACATGATCAGTTTGCATTGTTTGCTTGGCCTGAGCTAAATATAATCCTGACTCGGAGGATGCATTGCTTCTTCTGTTCCTTGCGTAATCCTCTCCTGCTGTAAAAGAGACTCACATCTTCTTTTGTAAATACAACAATTCTCTCTCCAATTTTCTGTAAAGCAAGGACACTGAAAAGATGCCTTGTAAATGTTATTGTAACCATGGAAATGTGAAGAATTATGGCTTATGGGCAAATGAATAGCTTTATCACAAAAAGCACATGAAAATGGAAGTCTAGTTTAGTAAGTTTTGCAAATGTTTACCCTTGAGAAACTTCATTCTGAATTCAGTGCAGACACATCGGGTCGTGTTGTCCAAAACCTGGAAGCAAATGAGAAAAGAGAGAGAGATGTCGTGAATAAATCAGAAGGGCTTGAATGACATTAGGAAAAGATGTTCCTATATGATTTAAATGGGTCTTTTATTATTTGAATATGTTCCTTGAGGTTCACTTATGTTGTTAAATTATTATAGCTTGTCAAATTTGCCCCTATTTGGGTGTGAGCAAAAACACGCCGTTTTTGTGCGTGTCCCTTTAAATGCAAATGAGCTCCCGGCCCCCTTTCCAGAAGAGGGCGGAGCTTTAACAGCTCGCGCTTCGGTCGCTCAACAACAACAAAGCTGGAGAATCTCACGCAGCCAAAATGAGGATTGTCAGTAACGGTGTTCAGCCTTACATTGTTCAAACCGGAGTCGACACTGATGGAGAGACTCAGGAAGAAGTTTTATGATTTAATATATGTCTAATATATGATTTAAAAGTTTGGAACCTTTCCTTGAGGTTCACTTATGTTGTTAAAGCGGTCATGAATTGAGAAATCAAATTTTCCTTGAACGTTTGACATGTAAGAGGTCACTGTACTATAAAAACGTCTTTAAGTTTCAGAACTCAAAGCAGCTTTTATTGAATCCAAGCTCTGAAAATGACTCGTTTCGGATTTTGTCACGTTATGACGTAATAGTGCGACGAAAGACCGCCTCTGCAGAATCATATCAACGCCTACTTCTACATTATCACAGCTTTGGCTCCGCCCATTGTCGTGTTAGTGAGATGAGAGATACAGGATCACTGACTAAAAATAACATTACCTTCCAAAAAAAAAAAAAAGTGTTTATTTTTTTAACTCTGTGAATGTCTCAGTTGAGCATTATTTGTATTCGGTACATTTCACTGTGGATTCTTTGGGAAATCAGTCGTGATCTGGTGCAGGCTTTACAAACAGACTTTTACTATGAGATATGGATCTGACAGTAATGCAACAACATGTAAGTAACCGTGTTAATTCTAATGCCTGATCTGTGATCAGTGGTATCTATTATATAATGATTGTGATGATGACGTTCTTTGTCTCAAAATCGTTTATTGCTGTTTATGTGAAATGGTCAACTTCATGTTGTTTCTCTTAGTAGCATGAACATAATCTGTTATTTAAATTGTGATTAAGTTATATACAGATCAAAGAATGCTACCTTTACAATCAATGGAGCTGTCAATCACACAGCACGAGTTTATCTGGACTCGCACCAAAACTCTCATTATAATCAATGCACAACGAATCTCTTATTTACACCGTTTTTGCACTGTTAGTTATGATTGAGTGTGCAGAAATCGAGTTGCATTTACAAGATCACTGCATTCATGCGCTCAAAAGACATTTCTGTCATCGGCTACAGTGCTTATCGCTGCAACCTTTCATCCGACAGGATTACATCTAAATATAATGCTATAATCAACACATTTCACGATTAGTTAATCTTGACAGCTGTAATAGTAAAAATGTAGTAACAATTTTGGAGAGAGGTCCACATGTAATATTTATTTCATATGCAAAGATGTTAGCCAATCACAGCAGTGGGCGTTTACAAAAGTCTCACAGCAGACACGCCCCTTGAAACAGAGCGTTCAAATCAGACGGCTAAAATCAGGATGGAAAATGGCCTTCTATTTCTAAATTATAACCATTTTTTAATGTAAAAATCATACTAACATTATAAGTGGGACCTCAGGACATATTATAAAATATTTTTTTTTAAAGGTGCAGTAAGCAATTTCAGAGAAACACTATTAATATTTTTAATCAACCAAACAGACACACCCCTCCCTTCATTGCTCCACCCCCAAAATGCAGGATGCCTTCTTATTTCAGTGATGTTCCTCTGAGCTTTTCTCTTTTATAATGTCTCTCAGCAATCTGTCTTTCTACAGTCTTCAAATCTCCCTCTTTCTCACTCTCTCTCCTCCCCCATGAGTGTACACGCCCCCTACTGCTGATTGGCTTACTCTCTCCCCTCCCCCATCATGAGTGGACACGCCCCTAATGCTGATTGGCTCACTCTCTCCTCCCCCATTCATTATGAGTGGACACACCCCCTTACTGCTGATTTGGCTCACTCTATCTCCTCCTCCTCCATCATGAGTGGACACGCCCCCTACTGCTGACTGGCTCACTCTCTCTCCTCCCTGATTATGAGTGGATACGCCCCTACTGTTGGTTGGCTCACTCTACTCCCCCATCATGAGTGGACACGCCCCTACTGCTGATTGGCTCACTCTCTCCTCCCCCATTCATTATGAGTGGACACACCCCCTTACTGCTGATTTGGCTCACTCTATCTCCTCCTCCTCCATCATGAGTGGACACACCCCCTACTGCTGACTGGCTCACTCTCTCTCTTCCCCCATCATGAGTGGACACACCCCCTACTGCTGATTGGCTCACTCTCTCTCTTCCCTTATCATGAGTGGACACGCCCCCTACTGCTGATTGGCTCACTCTCTCTCTTCCCCATCATGAGTGGACACGCCCCCTACTGCTGATTGGCTCACTCTCTCTCTTCCCCCATCATGAGTGGACACGCCCCCTACTGCTGATTGGCTCACTCTCTCTCTTCCCCCATCATAAGTGGACACGCCCCTACTGCTGATTGGCTCACTCTCTCCTCCCCCATTCATTATGAGTGGACACACCCCCTTACTGCTGATTTGGCTCACTCTATCTCCTCCTCCTCCATCATGAGTGGACACGCCCCCTACTGCTGACTGACTCACTCTCTCTCTTCCCCCATCATGAGTGGACACACCCCCTACTGCTGATTGGCTCACTCTCTCTCTTCCCCCATCATGAGTGGACACGCCCCCTACTGCTGATTGGCTCACTCTCTCTCTTCCCCATCATGAGTGGACACGCCCCCTACTGCTGACTGGCTCACTCTCTCTCTTCCCCCATCATGAGTGGACACGCCCCTACTGCTGATTGGCTCACTCACTGTCTTCCCCCATCATGAGTGGACACACCCCCTACTGCTGATTGGCTCACTCTCTCTCTTGCCCCATCATGAGTGGACACGCCCCCTACTGCTGATTGGCTCACTCTCTCTCTTCCCCCATCATAAGTGGACACGCCCCTACTGCTGATTGGCTCACTCACTGTCTTCCCCCATCATGAGTGGACACACCCCCTACTGCTGATTGGCTCACTCTCTCTCTTCCCCCATCATGAGTGGACACGCCCCCTACTGCTGATTGGCTCACTCTCTCTCTTCCCCATCATGAGTGGACACGCCCCCTACTGCTGACTGGCTCACTCTCTCTCTTCCCCCATCATGAGTGGACACGCCCCTACTGCTGATTGGCTCACTCACTGTCTTCCCCCATCATGAGTGGACACACCCCCTACTGCTGATTGGCTCACTCTCTCTCTTGCCCCATCATGAGTGGACACGCCCCCTACTGCTGATTGGCTCACTCTCTCTCTTCCCCCATCATAAGTGGACACGCCCCTACTGCTGATTGGCTCACTCACTGTCTTCCCCCATCATGAGTGGACACACCCCCTACTGCTGATTGGCTCACTCTCTCTCTTCCCCCATCATTTTGTGCTCAAAAAATGATTGGCTGCATCAGAAATCGCATACTTTCCTACTATAGAGTAGGTAAAAAAAAAACAGTAGGTGACAAAATAAATATGTCTGAATTCACAGTACTCATAAAAGAGTAGGCAAAAAATGACCTTCTACTTCCGGCGAGATTCTGAAGTGTGCATACAATGGACACTTTACTTTCCCATAAGGCCATGGGAGAGGATTTGTGAATGGTGGTGACGTGACACAAATGACACATGGTCACATGATAATAACAACAAGGCGAATGTAGTCCAGATTACGTTCATACTATATAGAACACACTTTTTTAGCAGACGTGAAGTAATTAGTCAAAATAAATACCTACTCAAGAGAGTATGCGATTTCAGATGCAGCCATTATTTTAAAAAAAACTCTGATTTATGTGGGCGTGTCCCACAAGGCTTGTCAGTAAATGGCCACTGCTTTGATTGGCTAATGTCACTAAATTGTGTCATTTGGTAAAGTTATGGATTCTATCAATTAAGGGTCAATTGCATCTATTGAAAGGGGTAAAAAAAAACAAAAAAAACACTCTGTGTGATGACTAAACCATGTTCTGGTTGTAAAATAGCACAGCTGTCAGAATGTTCCTACTTTTATTAAGAATCATTCCACAAGTGATGAATTAAATGTACCTTTGGCCACAGATCCAATCTCAGAAGATTACAATGAAGGAGTCATTATGCAAATCTTTTAATTTGCATGTGAACTACCCATGAACCTTTTCAATTCAGGTAGAAGGGTTATATGTCGCCATTTAATCACACATTTCTGGCATTTCTATTTCTCCAAATGAATGAGCATCTTGATCCCCTGATCCCCCTCTATGAGCTTTACATGCTTCAGAAAAAACTGATCACCAGTACCAGTGCCAAATGTTTGTCATTATCCGCAAAAACATGTATTGTTTTGGACTTTGCATGTTTTCTGTGCCACAAAAAAAAAAAACTTTAAAGCACAGCCTAAAATTAAACATTAAATTATGTTAAATGTTTGATGTTTATGTTAAAAGATAAATGTCGTGCATACTGATATTGCAGCATACTGTCACTGCAGCGCAGGAAAAGCTAAGTTAAATGACCCAGGCTAAACAGGACACTTTCTTGATCTTTTACTCTACTACACTGTATTGGCTTCCCTCCCAGTAGGCTGGTTAACACAGCTGCTAGCTGACTTTTTGTGGGGACACAAGCCTTAACAAAATGTAACGCCGCAAAACTGGCCTACATTTGTCAGAGCTATGACAGATCTTGGCCATTTCATACCGCAGTAAAGATCACCTTTAGCTCATTAAAGGTAAAAAAAAAATGCTTTGGCTGGTATAAGTGGAAATGGTAAACAGCTGTGTGATCATCTGTCTCTCAGTGTTTGTGTGTACAAGGTCATCTGCCTGAAAAAAAAAAAAAAAGTTACAGAAATAGAAGTATATACACAATTGGTAAAACAAGTAAATACAATAAAAACCACACTATACTCTTAAAAACAAAGATTCTTTATTGGCATTAATGGTTCCATGAAGAACCTTTCCATCGCAAAAAAGGTAGTTTACTGAGGAAAAATGTTATTTAGATTTCTAAAAATTAAGGGGTAAAGGGTTCTTTCACCGCTGGCAAAATGGGCTTTCAATAAAACTTGGCTGCCTATACAGTAGAAAGGCGTAAAAAAAATTAAATTGGTGCTACCTGACTAGAGAAAACAGAGAAAAAAGGCTGTTTTTTTTTTTGCCAAATAGATAAGAAAACTCCATTACCCATAATGCACTGGGCATGTTGCCGTCCAAGGCCGCGCCCACCAGTCTGCTATAGATACGCTTACCAGAGTCAAACACCGCCTTGCTTTAGTAGGAAATACTCCTTAGCAAACTTTTAGTCATAATGGTGTTGACTTATATCGTTCCCTGGTGCAAGAATTCAAAGAGTAAAGCGGGAGTGAGTAACTTTCGGTTTTTAGTTAGCACTGGATCATGAGACTGTTCATGTTCTCGTACTGGGAATTATTCGTTTCTATGGCACAACTATCAACGCCTAAATGAGTCTGCAGTGGTCAGGTGGTACAAGCAGGACCTCTCAAATAATTCCCATCTTACAAGCTACCTCTACAAGGACATGAACGTTTTTTAAATCACGTAATTGCAGTAATTAAGACATGGCGTGAATGTACCTTTTCACAAAAGCCCTAGAGCTGTTAAAAATCTTAGCATTTTGCTGACTTTTGCTGATCCAGTTAACATGGAGAACGAGTAAACATTCTTCATTTACATATGCTACCAACACTGTAACTATATATATAAAATAACTATCATGGTTTCTACAAAAATTTAAAGCAACACAACTGTTTTCAACATAGATAATAATAATAAATGTTTCTTGAGCAGCAAATCGGCATATTAGAATGATTTCTGAAGGACCATGTAATGGCTGCTGAAAATTCAGCTTTGCCATCACGAGAATAAGTTACATTTTAAGACATATTAAAACACAAATCAGTGCTTTTCAAAGAATTCTTTCAAAAACATTTTAAAAAAACGTACCGACCCCAAACTTTTGAATGGTAACGTATATTAAGACAAGAGTCAACTTTATGATGAAGTCAAGTCAAGTCACCTTAATTTATATAGCGCTTTTTACAATGTAGATTGTGTCAAAGCAGCTTTACAGTGATAACTGGTACATTATTTTGGCTGCACAGCAGCTCTTAAAGAATAGTGTCAATGCAGGCAGATCAAAGCACTGTTGAATATCAAATATCAAGTGTCCCCAACTAAGCAAGCCAAAGACGAAAAAAAAAAAAAAAGAGAACTAGCCTCAGCCTCTCCTATACAAAATATTTGGGCCCTGTAAATGGAAAACAGTTAATCTAATTAACTGTTCAATTAAGGTGGTACACGGCTCCTGCTGAAAACATGCTTTATTTCACTTCATTTGTCACTGTATGTCACATTCACTTGAGGAGAGACTACAGCATTGAGTATTCGTAGAACAAGGGCTTTACCTTTCAGTTTGAGGTAGGAAACAAATGCATCTCCCTCATCTTTCAGCTCATGAATATACCGTTCCTCTGCGGCCTCCTTGGCAAACAATAACGGAGAGTGATTGCTCAGACAAGCAGCCTTTGTTACACACCTTCCTTTACAAGCTCCAGAGCCGTCTCTTATTCTGTTCCAGCACACAAACTCGTTGCAGGGTGTCAAAAGATCTCATTTGCATTAACACAAGGACATGAGCTAAGGTGTAGCAATTAACCCTGCACAGAACGACATGGACGCGGGGGCCGAGGCATCGGTGGACTGGCCACACATGAGGGTCTCACACACACAACACAGAGTAATGTGAGCTGCTCAATAAGCCATGCAGACCCTAATAGTTCAGTCTAATTAATGTCGAAGAGCTCTTGTTCCGGCACTTTAATGTCGGATGGTAATAGTCCCCTTTTGTATGTTGGTGTCTCTGCAAAGGTAATGGCCAGTGAATTATTTTCAGTCCTTAAAGGAATAGTTGAATATTCTGTCACACTCTCACCTTATATTGTTTCAAACAAGTATACATTTCTTTCTTTTTTCTTCTGTAGAACATAAAAGAAGATATTTGGAAGAATGTTTCAAAAATAGGTTTTCGTTCATGCAATGAAAGTCAGTGCAGTCCAAAACAACATGTATGAGTAACTACACTGGAACAAATGACTAACAACATATGAACATTCTAGTAACTAGTACTGAAAAAATCTGATTAACCAATTAGATAATTAGCTAATCAATAACTACGATTTTTCGTACCTCACAGAGGACTGCTAAGAACTAATATACACAGGTTCGTAATTAACGTGAATAATGCATAAAGTATAATTAATTCTAAAGTGAAGATCATGCACTCTAAAAAATGCTGGGTTAAAAATAACCCAAGTTGGATTGAAAATGGACAAACCCAGCAGTTGGGTTAAATGTTTGCCCAACCTGATGGGTCATTTTATTTAACTTAACTGTTGTTTAATAATTGCGGTATTGCTTGCTTAAAATGAACCCAAAGTATTTTGGAAATGAACATTTATTAATAAGTTTAATAATAATTAAACAATAAACATTTATTAAATTGCTTATTAATAAATGTTCACTTTGTGACTACTATTGTTGTCTGACTTTTAATTTCCAACCTATTTTGGGTCAATTTTAAGCCAGCCATATAGTCATTTTTAAACAATAGTTGGGTCAAATAAAATGTTTCAACCCAACATTTAACCCAACCACTGGGTTAAAACAACCCAGTCGCTGGGTTTGTCAACTTTCAACCCAACATGGGTCGTTTTTAACCCAGAATTTTTTTAGAACGTTTCATTACTACTGGAGCTGCCAGTTTGCTAAGTTTCAAATGATTATTAAACAGCAAGCAAAAACTATGCGGAAGCGTCTCTCAATGTTCAAATTCACTCACTTCAAGTGGACTATATTAGTGGACTAATGTAGGGAACGTAGGGGACGATTTCGAACACAGCTCCAGTCTGTCAGTAAAGTCTATTTAGTCCCTGTCTCTAAGAAGCCCCTCCTTCTGAAAAGCACAATGATTGGTCGGCTGAAGCAGTGTGTTGTGATTGGTCAACAGCTTTGAGAGTGTTTGGTAAATGTCCCGCCCCTTACCATAATCGCCAGTTTCGACACACTACTAACTAACTCAACCAGGCCCCGCCCCTTTATTCTGCGTATGAATTATTTAAAGGGGTGGTTCATTGCGATTTCACTTTTTTAACTTTAGTTAGTGTGTAATGTTGCTGTTTGAGCATAAACAGTATCTGCAAAGTTACAGCGCTGAAAGTTCAATGCAAACGGAGATATTGTCTTTTAAAGTTATGGCAGTTTAATGCCTACAAAAACAACCGGTTTGGACTACAACGAGCTTTTTCCTGGGTTGGTGACATCATAAACCCTGCAATTAACGTAAAAGTGGGCGAGGCCATGTCGCGCAGCATTATGGAAGAGTAAGAGTTGCCTGCGACGTGTCAAAAGATAATAGAACCCATTATAATCAGTGATATTGTCTACACTGGATGCGGCGCGGAAGACAGCTTCCAGAATCTACACGAGTTCAATGCTGGATTTGCACAAAGGCTATTACTGAAAGATGAAGCAGTTCCCACTTTAAAAGCATTTTTTTTTTTGGTTGCATCAAGGACGTTCAGAAACACTGACACTGATATAGACCCTTTATATAGTGCTTTACAACTTTGCCTTTAAAACATGAGCAAATACCAAATATACATACATAAAGTATAACTTACTGCCAGCCTAATTAACACAGTCATGTAGCTATGTAAGCTAACCATAATGTTTGCAGTGCCCTTGCTTTCCCTGATCATGCACATATTGGTTTGTTGCCATTGTAGAAAAGTCTTTCTGCAGTCATCTAATGTATATTCAAATGTATGCTCTTGTCTCGAGCTCACCAGCAGGTTCAAAATATAATTACATGGTGTGTGACCCTGCAAACAATGCACAATCTAAAGATTTCCCATCTCAGCATATTACTGACTTAAAGCAAGGCCAGGGCCAAGGTAGTCAGCTTTAATACATGAGCTAAGCGGTATTCCCAGGCAATATGGAGACACCCCTTTATTCAATTTGCACCTATAAATGAAAAGTCTGTGAGAACTATTTGCATCAGTATAGTCGAAAGAATGCGTATGCAAAAGAGCTTTCTGTCAAATATTTAATGAGATCTTTTTATAGCTACGGCACATGTGACGGGTTAAACTTTAAAGCAATGGCATGTTTTCTAGCGTTCAGCATCATTTTATGTCGCTTCTAAAATAAAATCTTGAGCCCAAACAAAATAAACCAAGTGTATCGTCTCCAGAGTTAGCCATTGATTTTCCCGTAATGAAAAACACAATTAGCATTTCTTAATTATGATTCACAAGCGCTGATGTGTTTTCCTGCTTTTTCATCATTCTCCCATGACTGCAACATATGGGGTGAGTTAATCAAGCTAATGATCTAATTCAGTGACTTCATTATTTCATGTAATTCATTTTCCAGGAGGGACTCCTGTTTTCTGCTGAAAAAAAGATGTGTGGGGAAAAAAAGTGTATAAATAAACACCCATATACAAGTAATCAGCCATCACTGATTGACAAAAGCACGCAGGCTTAGACAGGTATTTTTGAGACAAATAAATGGAAAGCACATGTTGCACAGATACCATTTTATCGATACGCTTTACTTTGCTTGCTGCAACTAAACGAAAAAAGAAAGTATAGCAAAAAGTGGCAGCATTTAACTAAACAGCCTGCCATAAAATGAAGGCCTGAAAGCGTATTTGAATCAGTGAATCGTCACTTTTAACTGGCTCACTTTAATGAACTGCCCAAATGATCCGATTCACTAGAATAAATCTCCATATGAAAGAAAGAGTCAGTTAGGGCGGTTTATTTGAATGCATTGGACTTGACAACACTAAATATGAAAGAGACACATCCTGTACAGATTTAATTGAATAAACTGGATTTTCTATCAACCTTATTTTTAAAGTAAGAGCAGGTGTGACTATTTGTAACTTGTTTGTGTTGAGACTTAAAAGGATAGTTCACCCAAAAATTATCCCATAATTTACTCACCCTCAAGCCATCCTAGGTGTATCTTCTTTCAGACGAACACAATCAGAGTTATATTAAAATATATCCTGGCTCTTCCAAGCTTTATAATGGGAGTGAATGGTGCCCAAAAAAGTGTATCCATCCATCATATCCTATCCAAGACCTTCTGAAGCAAAGTGATGGGTTTTTGTATAAAAAAATAACCATAATTGTAACTTTATAGTCTATAATCACTAGCTTCCGGTAACGGCCGTCCGCGTGTTCACGAGAGAGTCCGGTTGCGGTGTATAACACAGGACGTAGGACTAGTGTAAGCGTCCTTCAACATTTCTCAGTAAATGAGAATTTACTGTGTCACCATTTCCCTCCAAACTAATTCACTCAAATAAAGCGGAGTTGCTATCGCTGTATTCAAGTCACGTTGGAAAGAACGTGTTTACAAGTTGATCGCAAATGAACTTCATAATTAAATGTGGAAAACTTTCTTGAAGTTTCAGAGTTGAAAATATGGCAGCGGCAATAAATGCAGCGTTTGTACTGATTTTTAAATTAATGTTTATTTATTTATTTACAATAAAACTTGCCGCAACTATAGGATATCTAAAGATTCAATTTACAGCACCATCATAAATTGAGTAAAAACATAAAAAAGTAAAAGCACACCTGCTCTTGAACCGGATGTCGTAACTGCGACTACCCAACTCGTAAATACAAACTTTGCACCAGAGAACAGAGAAACTTTGTTCACACGTCAATGGCAGTTCGCCTGATTTAGCAAGTTGAATCGGTGTCAGAGAGAGATCACTCTGGGGTGCGTTTCCCAAAAACATTGTTAAGCCCAAAGTATACTTCGTTTTTGCACAGTCAAACGCACAGCTTTGCGAAGTATGCGTTCACAGGCGGTTTTGAGCAATCTCTCATCACGGGTTACAACCCATGTAAACATCTTGCTGTACAAATGAAGGTACTTTCTAACTTCTTCACACAATCTCCCGTCTATGTAGGCCTCTATTGTCGCTGTAGCTTGCATGCGTTCCGGTCTGTTCTGTTTATGCAGTACTACCCAAAAGGATCACACCGCTGTCTTGATAGCTCCGCCCCCAAATTCACAAACATGCTTTGCAGCATGGGCACCTCCCCCCTCATGAGTGGACATGCCCCCTACTGCTGATTGGCTACAAGTTTGTTGGTGCTCTTTCCAATTCACTTTCAACAGCATTTCTCAGAAATCACGTACTGCATCTTTAAAGCTGCATTCAAAATTCAATATGACATCAAAGAAATGGCGTTTAGTAAGGCAATAATGCAACTCGTAGGTAGAAGTAGCTTACGTGTATGCTTGAAAAACAGACAAAACTCTTACACGACTAGGCTACAGAAAATGATTTAGTCAGTCCCCATCACCGCCTGGCTTGGTTTTGGAATGATAAGAAGGATTTTTTTGTTTTGATTTCTTTCACTAAGTCAGTTTTACAGTTCCTGATAAAAGCACAGTAAACACACACTCTCCATCATACTTCAGTTATACATGGGTGGGCACACGTTTCAATGATGTAGCAAACTGCGATTTAAATAAAGCCTACAAAATGTCTTTTGGGCATACTTGAATTCTACATGCACCTGAAGAGCATCTGAACATTCAGGGGATGAGAAAGAAATGCATTTGTCAAGGGACTTCAGTCCTGTTTAAAGTAAACATGCACTTAAAGGAAGTGAAATTAATTTAGCAAAAAGAGGACTCTCAGAAGAGACATTAGCCACGGCAGAGAAATGATCCCCTTCATGTTCAATCTCCCGCCACGTGTCTGAGAAATGGGATTTTTCACTTCGGCATTCAGTGACGTTCTATCCATCGCTGCTCAGAATATCTGACAGAGATAAATACTCTGCTAAATTTCTTTCTTTACCTCTCTTTTTCTCTCTCTCCTTATGCTTGCAAAAATGGGAGAATGAGTTATGTACACCGGGTAATACTCAAACAATGCTTTCTTAAAGGGGTGGTTGATTATGATTTAACTTTTTTAACTTTAGTTAGTGTGTATTGTTGCTGTTTGATCATAAACAACATCTGCAAAGTTACGACGCTTAAAGTTCAATGCAAAGAGAGATTTTCTTTTACAGAAATCGCTTTTTAAAGACTACAACAAATGGCTGGTAGGGACTACAACAAGCTTCTTCCCAAGTTGGTGACATCACAAACCCTAAAATTTACATAAACCCCGCCCCCGAGAACGCGCAACAAAGGAGGCGAGGCCATGTTGGGCTGCTTTAGAGAAGAGGAAGAGTTGTTGTAGTCGAGTTGTTGTCATGCCGCCATTTTACGCCGGACTGCTTCACAAACGAGGGTCAATTCAACGCTGGATTTGCACAAAAGATTAACATGGAGTTGAATCAACTCCACAGCAACTACATAAATTTATCCACTAACCATTCAGAAACGTCTAAAAGTTCTTCTTCCTGAGTCTCTCCATCAGTGTCGACTCCGGTTTGAACAATGTAAGGCTGAACACCGTTACTGACAATCCTCATTTTGGCTGCGTGAGATTCTCCTGCTTTGTTGTTGTTGAGCAACCGAAGCGTGAGCTGTTAAAGCCCCGCCCTCTTCTGGAAAGGGAGCAGCAGATCATTTGCATTTAAAGGGACACACACAAACACGGTGTGTTTTTGCTCACACCCAAATAGGGGCAAATTTGACAAGCTATAATAAATGATCTGTGGGGTATTTTGAGCTGAAACTTCACACACACATTCTGGAAACACCAGAGACTTTATAAAGGGCATTATAGATCCCCTTTAATGGAACAGTTGTCCAAAAATGAAAATTATAATTATTTACTAACCCACTTGATATCCCAATTTTTTTATTTATTTTCTTCTTTGGACCACAAAAGCTAAAGCTTCAAAAAAGTACAAAGAACATAGTAAATGTAAATGGTACAGAAGTTGCCATTGTACTGCTAAACTTGATTGTTTTGCGATCAAGAACGATCAGGTTTAATCGGTTAGCCATAAAACTTTCAGGATAATGTGGCATAAACCTATGAAAACAGCCAATGAGCAGGGTGTGAAGAGTCAGGTAATTTGCTTTGATTATGGATAATCTTAAAACTTGATTTGATGAATGGAAAAATCTTTCAAAACTTTACCGGCCAACCACACTGGATAAACATGACCCGGGACACTCTCTGCATCAGATAGTTCAGCAATAATAAAACATGCTAAATAAGCTGTTACCTCATTATAAGAGTAAACAAAGTATTCAACGGGGAGCAGATGTCTGAATCATTTCACGAGCACAGCTGTTGTTATTATCACCACATTGCACTAGTCCAGACTTTTTACAGTGACTCATCATCTCTGTCATCATCATCACTCCTGAATTCCTCTTCATCAGCACATACTGAATCCCATTCTTTCCATCCCCGTTTCTTTGCCGGTCTCCTGAAAGTTGCATAAATCACAAAAAGAGAATCGTACGTTGTTTTACAAACCATTTAGAAGCGGCATGAGGCAGTTTAATGTTCCATTGCTAATGTCCCTACCCAGTCATATTCAGTAATGATATAAAATTACTGCCGTCAGCCTGATGATGTTTGCTTTAGGCGCACTTAGAAGGCACTGCTTACACTGTAATTATGGGAACAGCACCTCCACCAGGAGGATGAGATGAGAGGAGTGGAGCTCCTGACCTTTCCTGTCCACATGGTGAATTTTCTTCTCTCCAGCGTATGTCAAAACACAGCTGTACTTTTATTTTTATTACAGAGTACAGCTACCTGTATTTTCATTGCTTTTTAATTTTTAAAAATATGAATCTGATTAGTCGGCTTAGCAGATAGATCTTTCTTTCAGTTATTTTCATGCCTAATTATGTCTGTTAAAATGTATTGTAGGAGCTACTGTTACAGAAAACTTCTTGAAAACATCATGTGATTACTGAACCACCTTCCTGTGTCCAGTTCATGTTTTTACTTGGACATAGAATTTAGTTTTAATCCAAATGATGCATGTGTGCTAAGTGAACGATCAGCAACCAAGAGCATGCAACAGAAGTTCACTCTCTCTCTCTTTACTCTGGGTTAACGCAGTAATATACTCCTTTTATTTCCTTTGCTATTGCCATATCCGGCCGAACTACAAACTTTCCAGCGATGTCTATGAAAAAGGGATACGAGTCTGTGCCGCTGCACACTCAATCACTTATCAGCTCATGCACAGCAGCTATATAGAGCTAAATATTTCATCTGTTTTACATTCTATTAATTCGATACATTTACTTCATAGACATCCTTCTCTGATATATCTATTTATCCCTAATGAATGGATATATCAGAGGTGCATCCCTAAATTAAATCAAGTGGAATTTGATGCTGTGATGCAAATTAGTTTTTCTCAGACCTGACTTCATTTTTATAAGCCATTGTTGCATCTACTTTTAACTGGTGCCAAAGGGGAATTTTAGTGAATGTATGAAATCAGTTTCTCTCAAGTTCACACAGGTGTAGTTTCATCACATTAACGATGAAAGTGTCCAAATATACTTTTTGGGGGCCAATGTATATTACATCAGTGTGCAAGTGTGAGCTATCGTGGTCAAATTTTAATTTTTACCCCGCCCAAGGTGAGGCTTGGGCGGCTCAGGCATCTGCCAATGACCCCCTGGACCTCAGAGATCCAGGGAGCTCAAATTCTCAAAGTCCAGACTTCCAGTGATCCATCGTCGTCAAATTTGAATTTTTACCCCACCCAAGGTGAGGCTTGGGCAGCTCAGGCATCTGCCGTTGACCCCCTGGACCTCAGAGATCCAGGGAGCTCAAATTCTCAAAGTCCAGACTTCCAGTGATCCATCGCGGTCAAATTTGATTTTTTACCCCACCCAAGGTGAAGCTTGGGCGGCTTAGGCATCTGCCGTTGACCCCCTGGACCTCAGAGATCCAGGGAGCTCAAATTCTCAAAGTCCAGACTTCCAGTGATCCATTGTCGTCAAATTTGAATTTTTACCCTGCCCAAGGTGAGGCCTGGGTGGCTTAGGCATCCCCACACCATAATGGCCTGTTTTTTGCCCAATCTACAGTCGAGAAGATCCACCCAAGGGTGGACCAATCTGACTTTGACTGGGAGCGAGCCACCTCACCGGGCTGGAGGACATGGGTGGGGAGCATGGAGCCTCGAATGACTGCAAGATTTTTAGCCCTTTTTCGACTTAGTCATTTTTTGAGGAGGGGATTCCTCCAGGGGTGTCTCCAAGAAACTGTGCACTTAAAGAGGCCTAATTAGAACATGCTGTGACAATCAATCATTTTTTTTTTTTTTTTAATTTTAACACCTTCAGCTATTGTTTTCCTGTTTTCAAACACTCCATTGCTGGACTTCTCCATGCATCTTCCTCTATTCTTTCACCACACTGTGTTTCCAGATTAGGTGGTTTCTATATATGATAGCTTCCTCCCAACTCAAAACAGAAAAAAAATCATTAAAGTAGCACAATACCCCAAAGAGAGCCGCAGTGCTTTGATGTGACAATAGTCTGAAAAGTGCCCTTTAAAGTCTATCTTTCATGACAGCTACAGTGGAACGCTTTCATTCTGCAGCCAGAGTTTCCCCATAAACTCAGATAAAACTTTGACTCTGTTTCCAAAGAGCCAGAGAGTGTTTTACTCTTTTAAATCCTTCTCTTTTTTTTAAATTTTTCTTACAACATGGAATACATATCACATGACCGTGGGTTGTAAAGTGACCAATGCACTCATTTGATTTGTAAAAAGAACTGTTCTCAATCAAATGCGACCTCTTTCATACAAGGAAAATTTCAGTGGGAACTGTACCATAAATACTATGGCCCTTTTTTCCCATTAAAAGCTATTTAAGATCTCTTCCTGAGTGATATGGCTAACATTTTATTGTTTGGTTTATTGTAGCTTGTAAAGAAGGTCCTATTTTCGTTTGATCATTTTAAGGTTTTTATCCTTTGGTAAGGAAAAGGCAATTACCCTTTAAAGGTCAAGTTGGCAGTAATAGAACTTCCTCTGCCTCCAATGTTTTAATGATACAGATTTTTTTTAAATGTCCAAAGAGGGCAAGCGTGATGGGACTGCTTCTATGTACGGCCTGACTAATTTAGCATTGAGCAGTACTGTTGAGATATGCAGTTTTCTTTACAAAAATACAGCTGTGCTCTTTCTAAGAAATTCTCAAATGTCTCAACGTTTGTCTTATGCTGAAAATATAAAAAATAATATTCAAAATATTAATAAACACTATAATAGTATTTGAACTAGATGAGTAAAGTTTGATGACAAACTTTGATGTTGGCTTGACAAAGCCAGGTCTGAAAGTTTAAAATAAATTTGAACAGCTTGAAGTTTGAAGGTTTTACATTTAAAAAAAAAAAATGTTACTAGCATGTTTTATCATGTTATTAGCATGATTTAACATGTTGCTAACATGTTTTAATATTTTGCTTGCATGTTTTAACACGCTGCTAGCATGAAATAACATGTTGCTTGTAAGATTTAGGAGGATGCTAGCTTGTTTTAACACGTTGTTAACACAAATTAGCATGTTTTACCACACATAGATGAACCCTTTGCTACCATGAATTAGTATGTTGCTAGCATGTTTTACCACATTGCTAGCATAGTTTAACCCTTTGCTAACATAATATTTTGCTAGCATGTTTAACACATTGCTAGCATGAATTAGCACATTGCTACCATAAATTAGCATGTTGCTAGAATGTTTTAACACATTGTTTTCCTAGGACAGTTATTAAGCTTTGTTAACGATAGACAGCTTAAATTTTCACTTGCATTACATTTAGTCATTTATCACCCGGTTTCACTTAAGACTTAAGCTGGTCCTAGACTAAAATGTATGTTTGAGCCGTTTTAACTGAAAACACCTTGTACTGACATATCTTAAAACATATATCAGTGCCATTGTTTCGTCTCAAGATGCACACCAGTAATGTTTCTTTCTAGGGTTCATTTATAAAAGCTATTTAAATGTCTGAATTGAACAAAGGCCTAATCCTGGTTTAGTCTAAACCCTGTCTGTGAAACGGGGCCTATAAGTGTTATTGTACAAAAGTTTTGACCCCCTCAATGAAAGTCTATGGGACTTTTAATAGTTTTACAGTTAATGTGGATCTCAGTGTCTTTCTCTCTCAACTCATACACGCCTCATTGTCATGGCAGTCACTGTATAAGCTGATTACCTGCAGCTAAATGGATTTCTGGTAGGTGATCACCAGCTTTGTACCAATGTGCTTAGCATTCATAGTCTTCCTTGTTGGGAAATAAAACAGGCCACGTAGTTTTTAGAACATGATATCTAGTTTAGTGCTGGTCTAAGGTGGTCTGCCAACCATAAAAGCTTAATAAAATTGATCTATCAGGTCTACCTCGGTCACAGCAGCTGGTGGTCCATCTACCATCTAGACCAGTTACAGACGTTTCCTGTAACATTCCCCTACAGGCGTTTTTTCTAACATTTTTCAATGTGATATAGTTGGCATTAAAAGGGTAAAGATCCTTCATCTAGACTGGCCATGTAAAACCAGCTATTCAGCTGGTCATCAAGGGCTTGTTCGATCACTGCACCACCTGACACCAATCCAAATTCTCAATCCATCACACCTATTTCATTTGAAAACATTTTTAAAGCAGCATGTTTTGCTAACTCGAGTCCCAAATTCACAACCAATAATTTCCCAAATGGCTTTTTGGCCACACATTTCAAATTTGCAGCTGCAGCCATGCCACACAAGGCTCACTTCATTCCACAATCACAATCAGAGAGAATCTCTGGCAAGCCAGAGCTCTCCAATCACTTCTCTGGTTCAGACACGGATATAGAGCTTTGATTGAAGAGCTCTGGTAATCAAAATGCTTTGACATTCTTTCCCCTCATCAGGACTGGAGGTTTGGGCGTTCTGTGTTGGGCCTGCAGGGCTGAAAGCAGGCAGACCCTCTGATTACAGCTCCGCAACATCTTCAGTCTCATGAATCAGCCGTGACGACTAATGATGACAGACAGCCAGGGACTGCGGGGGCCCAGGTGGCGCTTTTAAACAAAATGACAACCAATAAGAGTTGAGTCAAAAACTCTTGACACCTGGTTGTGCACAAATGTACACTGCCATTCAAAAGTTTGGGGCCCGTTTTTTTTTTTTTTTTTTAAGATATGAATACTTATATATATAGCATGGATGCATAAATTGAGAAAAAAGTGACAGTATTTTTGATCAATTAAATGCAGTCATGGTGAGCCTTTCAAAAATACTGAAAAATCTCACCAACCCCAAACCTTTGAACAGTAGTGTATATGCGCATGGTTACAGACATTATGAACAGAAATAATTTTGTTTTATTTGCATTAAGTGGTTAATTGTATAACAGTGCAATGATATAGCAGCAGCCATATCACCCTGTAGCCCAAGACTGGTTTTCCACTGAAGCTAAGCAGGCTTGAGCCTGATTAGTACCTGGATGGGAGACCTCCTGGGAAAACTAGGTAGCTGCTGGAAGAGGTGTTAGTGAGGCCAGCAGGGGGTGCTCACTCTGTGGTCTGTATGGGTCCTAACACCCCAGTATAGTGACGGGGACACTATACTGTAACAACTACCGTCCTTCAGATGACACGTTAAACCAAGGTCCTGACTCTCTGTGGCCATTAAAAATCCCATGGCACTTCTCGTAAAGAGTAGGGGTGTAACCCCGGTGTCCTGTCCAAATTCCCTCCATTGGCCCTTACCAATCATGGCCTCCTAATAATCCCCGTCCATTGAACTGGCTCTATCACTCTTTCAAAATGGCTATTACATACCAAAATTTTACCGAATGTGCGTTTGCTAAATCTATTATCCAACAGGCCGCATGGCCTAATTGACATTGGTGCAAAAGGAAGCTGATTTAGGAGAGCAAGTTATGTATTTATTTATTTTTTTACAATGACAGCTTCTTTCTTTCTTTTCTTTTTAACACACGGCTAGCATGAATTAGCAAGTTGCTAACATGTTTTAATGCATTGCTAACCTGAATTAACATGTTGCTAGCATGTTTAATCACAATTATATATGAATTAGCATGCTGTTAGCATGATTTAGCATGTTGCTAGCATGAATTAGCATTTTGCTAATATGAAATAGCATGTTGCTAGCACATTTTAGCATTTTTTTTAGCATGTTATTAGCATGATTTAACATTTTGTGAGCATGTTCTAACATATTGCCAACATTTTGCTAGCACGTTAATACATTGTTAGCATGAATTAGCATGTTGTTAGCATGATTTAACACGTTTCTTGCATGTTTTATCATGTTGTTAACATGAATTGACATAGTCATTAAGCTTTGCTAGTGACAGACAGCTTTTAAAAATACTTTTCATAGATTTGATCGTCCGTTTAATGAAAATCGTAAGTCAGTTTGGAAAGATCAGTTAGAAAACAGAAAGGATATCTCAGGAAAGTTATAGCACACTGAGTCAGAACAGTCTGAAGGTTCTCAAGCCAACATAATATGATGTGTGTATACTCCCATGCCCTTAAATTCTGTCATTTACTCACTTTTATGTCGTTCCAAACCTATATGTTCTTCTGTATGCTACAGACTGTTCAAGCTAGTTGAATGCAGAATAGATGTCAAACTTGATTTGTCATAAAAACTTGTCAGACTTGTGCATTACAGTCTGCAGAACAATTGCATAATTTAAAATGTTTCACCAATTTTAATTACTTATTTAAAGAGGGACTGACTGACTGAAAATTACCACTATCTTTGGAATCTGTTAGCTTCACATCTCTGCGCTACTATCATCCTCTCAGTTCTGCTAATGTGTCATTTGAACAGATGTAGCTGGACGTTGTGCTGTCTGACCCCTGCTGTCACAGCGATCCCTCGCTCTTGTGTGATGATGGCATTAATCTCTCAGTGTCGTGAATGAGGATCACAAAGGCCTGAAATTAGCGGCACGCCTCCAGCTACACTCAGTGTCACACTTAACGGAAACACACACGCGCGCACATAAACACTTTGCCAGGCATCATTAATTTTAGAGCTAAGCCTGGAAATCCAGCTATGGCCTTTCATACCCGGCTAATTGCCTCTAATTGTGCTCTTAGCAGGTGTTGCGCTGAAGTGGCGAGTTCTGCCTGTCATTCCAGAGCCAGGCTGGCCCTTCACCCTCACCGAGAGACAGAGGTGCTCTCACTGCATCCACAAACATCTGGACAGATTGCTATCCATCATAACTTTGCTGTTTCTAGTGACTTTGAATGTGTCATTTGTTGTATTAGGACTGTGATAGTTTTTGGATAATCTTGCAAAGGTTGTTCAGCAGTGCCACAGTATGTAACCATACACTTTTTAAGTAGTATTCCACACTGATGCTACATGAACTATGCTGCATGCATATCAGAGTGATTTTAGTATTATTATGTTGGCTTGACTTAATATTGACAAATGCTAGCAAAGTGTTAAATCATGTCAACTAATGTTAGCAACATGCTAACCCAATGGTAGCAAAGTGCGAATTCATGCCAGCAACATGTTAAAAAATGTTAGCAACATGTTAAATTATGTTAATTAATTAATGCTAGCAATGTGCTTAATCATGTTAGCAACATGCTAATACATGCTAGCAATGTCTTAAATGATGCTAACAATATGATAATTCATGTTAACAATTTACTAAAACATGTTAGCAACATGCTAAATCATGTTAATTCATGCTAGAAATATGAGCAAACATGCTAGCAACATGTTAAATTATGTTAATTAATGTTAGCAATGTGCTTTAATCATGTTAACATTATGCTAATTAATTATAGCAACATGCTAATCCATGTTATCAGAATGATAAAACATGTTAGCAACATGTGCACAACAATAATGCTAGTGACATGCTAATTCATGTTAGCAATGTCCTAAATAATGCTAACAACATGATAATTCATGTTATCAATGTGTGCAATGTGTTTAATCATGTTAACATTATGCTAATTCATGATAGCAACATGCTAATCCATGTTATCAGAATGATAAAACATGTTAGCAACATGTTAAATAATGCTAGTGACATGCTAATTCACGTTAGCAATGTCCTAAATAATGCTAACAACATGATAATTCATGTTAGCAATGTGCTAAAACATGCTAATTCATGTTATCAGTGTGTGCAATGTTCTTAATCATGTTAGCAACATGCTAATCCATGCTATCAGAATGTTAAAACATGCTAGCAACATGTTAAATCATGCTAGCTACATGCTAATTCATGCTAGCAATGTGCTAATGGTGTGTTCAAGTCCTCCTGGGAAGTTTGTATGTACGAGGTGAGAAGTAGTGTTTACGACGGCAGGTGCGTCGGAGTAAGATGGCGGTGTGCCTTCTCTTAATTAATTACACAAAAATACAGCACTTCTACTTATAGAAAGAACAAAAGAATTTTTGTTCTTATAGAAGAACAAAGAAT
This sequence comes from Elopichthys bambusa, assembly GCA_037101425.1. NCBI lineage: Eukaryota > Metazoa > Chordata > Actinopteri > Cypriniformes > Xenocyprididae > Elopichthys > Elopichthys bambusa. The sequence goes on along the minus strand of CM074437.1, from coordinate 1,254,496 downwards.
GTGCATCAAGTGTGTTTAGCTTTTTTATGTTTTTAGTTAATTTACGGAGCCACTGTAAACTTTATCGTTACATATTATATTGTTATATTATAATGCATCCATATTTTGTGCAGGCAGTTAGCTTACTTCGTTGTAAATAGAAAAGCCTGACAATGTCAGAGCTAAATGCATATGATATTGTGATATTTCGCCATGGTTCTCACTGACACGCCCCCAACTCGTACAGATCAGGGCTTAAAGAAAATCCTGAACTTCACACTCATATCATATTGTGGTGGCGTTCATGTGCGTTCAGCTCGTAAATACGATCTTTCTGACATAACTGGAATGCACCATAAAATATGTTAGCAACATGTTAAGTCATGCTAGCAACATGCTACTTCATGCTAGCAATGTACTAATAGTCAAGTCAAGTCACCTTTATTTATATAGCGCTTTTCACAATGTAGATTGTGTCAAAGCAGCTTTACAGTGATAACTGGTACATTATTTTGGCTGCACAGCAGCTCGTAAGGAATAGTGTCAATGCAGGCAGATCAAAGCACTGTTGAATATCAAATGTCAATTGTCAAGTGTCCCCAACTAAGCAAGCCAAAGGCGACAGCGGCAAGGAACCCAAACTCCAACAGGTGACATCAGGTGGCAAACAGGTGTTAAAATGGAGAAAAAACCTTGGGAGAAACCAGGCTTAGTCGGGGGGCCAGTTCTCCTCTGGCGAACAGTGCTTTGTTACGACTCAGGTTGCTATCATAAGCCCGATAGGATCGCAACATTCAAAGTATTTATTCCAGTTCAATCCAGTTGAGGATCGTATTCATCACACCGGTATGGACAGTTGTTGAGGAGATGTGCCACTGGCTGTCGTGTCGATGAGGCCTTCATAGTGGATGATCTAGTTGACTCAATCTCTGCTGATACTTCAGGGCTGCGTTGTGGTCGTGTCAAGGCGCAGGTCATTGGTGTCACCTGGATATGGCCCGGATCCGGTCGACTACGGTAAACCTCGGAATAAACAGAAAGACTAATATTAGCGTAGATGCCATTCTTCTTCTGATGTAACGAGTACGTCTGGTGTCATTGGAAGTGTTCCCGGTTCCGGCTGACCTAATTTATGCAGCCTAATAATCCTTTAACGGATTTGAAAAAATAAATTGATAATGTGTTATGTGTATGCCAGGTTAAAGAGATGTGTTTTTAGTTTAGATTTAAACTGACAGAGTGTGTCTGCTTCCCGAACAATGCTAGGAAGATTGTTCCAGAGTTTAGGTGCCAAATAGGAGAAGGATCTACCACCTGCAGTTGATTTTGATATTCTAGGTATTATTAGCTGGCCTGAATTCTGAGATCGCAATAGACGCGAAGGACTATAATGCATTAGGAGCTCGCTCAGGTACTGGGGAGCTAAACCATTTAGTGCTTTGTAAGTAATTAGCAAGATTTTAAAATCTATACGATGTTTAACAGGAAGCCAGTGCAGTGTTGACAGAACTGGGCTAATATGGTCATACTTCCTAGTTCTAGTAATACATGCTAGCAACATGCTAATTCATGTTAGCAGTGTGTTAAAACATGCTAGTTCACTTTTATTAAGCTTTTATGGTTGGTAGACCACGTTAGGTCAACACTAAACTAGCTATCATGTTATTTTTTGGTTTTGTTTTGTTTTTTCTGGTGATACCTGTAAATAATGAAAAACTCCCAGACTTCCCAGACTGTTGTACCATGAGAACTTCCTGCTAAATGAATGGATGTAAATTGAAAAAAGCGCAAGGTAAACTTTTAGAAAATGAAAAAGCACTCACTCTCCTACAGACATATACAGTCAGCCCATTATATGAATTTGAATAGAATATGTAATCTCTGCTCATTTTGTGTGGAATAAATGGCGGTATAAATCAACAGCTAGGTTGTCTGCAGCATGATGAATGCATGGGTAGGAAATACTGGCTATACTTAATGGGGCGACTCAATAATATAGGCTATATTAAAGTTTGTTAGGTCATTAGAGCCCATTCTTTAAAATAATTTACGGCTTAGATGCCTTTCCTGATAGTCCTTCAAGCAAAATAAGACATGTGCACATGAAAAGAATATATTCCTGTCTGCAAAGCCGGAGGAACGGAATCAAAAAGAGACAAAAGCCTTGCTATTCATTGTGCATGGCACACAGATCATAAAAAAAGGTGTTTTAAACACACATACTGTTAATGGAGTTCCATTTGGTCTTCGTCGTGTCCGAAGGAGATGTGCATAACAGAATGATAGAATGGATACCCACAATTCATATAAAGGAATAATAAATTGATTAGATTTGCCATTACTCACCTTCAAAGCTCTTTGAGAATATCGCAAACTTTCAAAAAGCTTGGAGCCTTGCTCTCGCTTTCGGCAGCTAACTCATAACCATTCCTCTCTGGCCAGCTGAGCCTTTCCATTAATACTGAGGGGAAAATTGCCAGAATATGACATCTGCTTAAGGGCTCTGGAGAGGAAACATGAAATTTCAGCCTTGTTCATCAGTCACTCTCAGACTGTGACTTCGGCAATCAGAGCTCCTCAGCTCGGTTCTTCACGCCGAGAATCAAGCGCGATTATGCAAAAATGCATTAGACGATGTGAGAGTGTGTTTGAAGGAAAGATTTTAATCGTATAATTGAGACGAGTTTGTTTGTGAGACTGCAAAATGGAGTAATTCCTTCAAGTACGAGGCACTTTGTGCCATTTGTTTTGCTTTTCGGGTAGTTTGAATGGCAGGTGAGTATAAAAGGGCGGTTTGTTTTTCCAGTTTTAACCTAAGATGGTTTGCTTAGCTGGTTTCCCATCTTGTTTTAGAGTTGTTTTGGGTACCTGTCAACTGGGAAACCAGCTTTTTAACCAGCTCAAGACAAATACGGTGACACAATTTTGACATTGATACCATGGGGAAAAACTGTCATATAGATATTTTTAATATTATCTCATAATTTGTCAGCAGGTTTATTAGGCTGCTGTCACTTTAAGATCCATTATACTGTTACACATGCGTTTTCTTAACATAACTGACTGTGTTTATGTGAATACTCACCAAGAGCGGCATTTTGACATTATTTTGTGTGTGTTTGACTGTTTAAGAGCAATAAGCAGCGAAAAAGAGCTCAATTTAGTGCTGAAAGGAGGCTTTATGTGGCGCACTTTGGATGTGAGAACAAAATCTGCAGGAATGAATAAAATTATGTGCAATTCATGCAATCCCACGGCAAAATTCAAGCCCTGTAACACCAACAATATTCATCCGGAGCAAATGAAACGAGGCGGTTTGTGTGTCGACTCGCTGTCAGAGAGATGAGAGAGAGAAAGAGCAGCTGGTGTTGTGAATCTATTCTGCTGAAAATGAGTATTGGAAGTGTTTTAGATATTTCAGTATCGATATGCATTGATAGTTTTGACAACACTACATTGCACTTAGTTTATTATTCCAGATGCCTTTTCGAAAGACTACAACTGAAAAATGTATATATTATATATCAAATTTAACCTGCCAAAGTGGCTAGAAGGAGTGACTGCGTTACATGCCACTGCTGAAATACACACGCATTTGACGGGGTGATGGGTGTTAATGTCAAGCCCTGCCTGCATGGGTTGACCACTATACCACAGCTCCACAATCTTCCTTGAGGTTTTTTTTTTTTTTTTCGTTCTGGAGTAGGAGGACAACAGCACACACACACACACACACAATTGTCAAGGTGAGATGACCACGGTTACACAAAATGGATAGCGAGATGCTTCGGTGGCCACCTGCCTCTATAGCGTTACCTCTCATTTCCTGACACGCGGCACACACACACACAGCAGGTCAAGGCCCCGACATGTGCATCCACACTTGCCTTGGAAGGTGTACAGGGTGCAGGGTGTTTCAGAGCTCAGTAATTGATAGTGACTGGACAGATAGTGGTGAAGCGGCCGGGGGGAGGATGCTGTCAGATCCGGAGACAAGAACTCTGCTGAGGAGAGCAATACTTCACTCGACTCGCCCTCCCACTCTCATCTCATTCATTAGCAGCCACCTGATGGAAGGCCACTGATCGATCCACAGGGCTTCCTCTGCGCAGAACCAGAGGAAAAACCACACTTTTATTTCATGGGAGCCACGGAGAGGAGACCGTTGGATCAAATGGTGAGAGAGAGTTATACAGTGGGGATCAAAACTCTTTGAGACCACATTGATTTTTTTTTTTTTTATCTTTAATTTAAAGTTTTAAGATTTTGAACTATTAAGAGGCCACAGCCACTAGGGAATACTGTTTCCATGAAAGGGTGTACATGGTCTGCAACAATGCTTAGGTAGGTGGTACGTGTCAAAGTAACATCCACATGGATGGCCGGACCCAAGGTTTCCCAAAGCATCACACTGCCTCCGCCGGCTCGCCTTCTTCCCATAGTGCATCCTGGTGCCATGTGTTCCCCAGGTAAGCGACGCACACACACCCGACCATCCACATGATTCATCAGACCAGACCTTCTTCCATTGCTCCGTGGTCCAGTTCTGATGCTCATGTGTCCACTGTTCATGCTTTCGGCGGTGGACAGGGGTCAGCATGGGCACCCTGACTGGTCTGCGGCTCCATACGCAACAAACTGATGCACTGTGTATTCTGACAGCTTTCTATCAGAACCAGCATTAACTTCTTGAGCAATTTGAGCTACAGTAGCTCGTCTGTAGCTACAGGAATGCCAAACTTTATGTTAAAAATGTCAAAAACACATAAAAATTTCTAAAAAAATAGAACTAATATCAAAATTAATACTGATAATATTAAAATAAAAGCCAATATATACTAAAATAGCACTGGGTCTCAGATGTTTAAAGCCTTCATAGGACTATGTGCTGTGGATGTAACATATTTGGCAAAAAGTGGAGATACCGACTAGTGCATTTTGTCATAGGGTAAAAATAAAGGCCCATTTTAGTCCTTCACGAATGAAAAAATGGCCAGGCATGATCTTATCTTGTGTGGAAATGTACATTACTACTGTTGTATTGGTAGTGGACGAGAGAGAGGCCCATGAGGGGTTTCCATCAGGGGGAAATTACACTGATAGAACATGGGACACAGAACAGAGAGAAACAGGTCACAGTGCCTGGGGTCATAATGGAAAGCAGAACAGGCGAGAGGAGCATTAGTAACCCCAAACCTAATGGTCTGCGCAAAGCTTGCTGCAGGCGAGAGAGAGAGATAAAGAGCAACGAGAGGGTGAAAAACAGAGGGCATTGTGGGGACAGTCTGTTTCCGCTGCAGGCTTTAACAAGTGCTGTGAAAGATCTAAGCGTCAGTGGTTTGCTGTGATGTATACGAGGGGTATAAACATTGAGAGTTTGCTGGAAATTAGAAAGGAGGGTTGACAGGAGCAGATTGGGTCCGTTTCAGCAATCACAGAGGGGAGAGAGTGGCGTGATGCTGAAGGCAATGTACGGTTCACCTGTGTCGACAGGGGTGATTAACGATGCTTCATCTCCAATGGAAACCAGAGCATATGGAGACGTCAAGCTGACGAGTGACGCACAATACAGCATGGTCAAGCGGCCATTTGCTGTGTGTCACTCAGTGTTTTATCGTATTCGTGCCAAACTGCCTTAGAATGTAAATGCGCGTCAGGATACTTTATCTGTCAGTTTATTTGGTTGTGTCAAGTGTCTTCGCATGTATATGAGCCTCAGTATAAGTTAGTTGGCTAGCAAACTAACAAATACTAACACTCATAAACTAACTGACACTAACAAACTAACTTGTACTTTAAATTACTTTACATTTAAGAAATTTGGCACAGTTATCTAATTTACTAACTTATACTGACGCTCATTTACATTCTAAGACTTGGCTAACTCAATGTACTACCTTTGCAGAAATGTATTTACTTGGCACAACTAAATAACTAACTAGTTTACTAACTAATTTATTAACTTTTACTAAAATTAATTTACTTGGCACAACTAAAAAATTAACTAATCTACTAACTAATTTACCATTTTTTACTAAAATCCGTTTACTTGACACAACTATATAACTAGCTAGTTTACTAACTTTTACCAAAATCTATTTAATTGGCACAACTAAATAACTAATTTATTAACTAATTTACTAACTTTTACTAAAATTAATTTACTTGGCACAGCTAAATAACTAACTAATTTACTAACTTTTACTAAAATTAATTTACTTGGCACAACTGAATAACTAACTAGTTTACTAACTAATTTACCAATTTTTACTAAGATTAATTTACTTGGCACAAATAAATAACTAGCTAGTTTACTAACTTTTACCAAAATCCATTTAATTGGCACAACTAAATAACTAATTTACTAACTTTTTTTAAAATTTGTTTACTTGGCACAACTAAATAACTAACTAGTTTACTAACTAATCTACTAACTAATTTACTAACTTTTCCTAAAATTAATTTACTTGGCACAACTAAATAACTAACTAATTTACTAATTTGTACTAAAATTAATTTACTTGGCACAACTAAATAACTAGCTAGTTTACTAACTTTGACCAAAATCCATTTAATTGGCACAACTAAATAACTAATTTACTAACTTTTTTTTAAATTTGTTTACTTGGCACAACTAAATAACTAACTAGTTTACTAACTAATCTACTAACTAATTTACTAACTTTTCCTAAAATTAATTTACTTGGCACAACTAAATAACTAGCTAGTTTACTAACTTTTACCAAAATCCATTTAATTGGCACAACTAAATAACTAATTTATTAATTTTTCCTAAAATTAATTTACTTGGCACAACTAAATAACTAACTCATTTACTAACTTGTACTAAAATTAATTTACTTGGCACAACTAAATAACTAGCTAGTTTAATAACTTTTACCAAAATCCATTTAATTGGCACAACTAAATAACTAATTTACTAACTTTTCCTAAAATTTGTTTACTTGGCACAACTAAATAACTAACTAGTTTACTAACTAATCTACTAACTAATTGACTAACTTTTACTAAAATTCATTTACTTGGCACAACTAAATAACTAACTAGTTTACTAACTAATCTACTAACTTTTACTAAAATTAATTTACTTGGCACAACTAAATAACTAACTAGTTTACTAACTAATCTACTAACTAATTGACTAACTTTTCCTAAAATTAATTTACTTGGCACAACTAAATAACTAACTAGTTTACTAACTAATCTACTAACTAATTGACTAACTTTTCCTAAAAATTAATTTACTTGGCACAACTAAATAACTAACTAGTTTACTAACTAATCTACTAACTAATTGACTAACTTTTCCTAAAATTAATTTACTTGGCACAACTAAATAACTAACTAGTTTACTAACTTTTACTAAAATCCATTTAATTGCCACAACTAAATAACTAATTGACTAACTTTTACTAAAATTCATTTACTTGGCACAACTAAATAACTAACTAGTTTACTAACTAATCTACTAACTAATTGACTAACTTTTCCTAAAAATTAATTTACTTGGCACAACTAAATAACTAACTAGTTTACTAACTAATCTACTAACTAATTGACTAACTTTTCCTAAAATTAATTTACTTGGCACAACTAAATAACTAACTAGTTTACTAACTTTTACTAAAATCCATTTAATTGCCACAACTAAATAACTAATTGACTAACTTTTACTAAAATTCATTTACTTGGCACAACTAAATAACTAACTAGTTTACTAACTAATCTACTAACTAATTGACTAACTTTTCCTAAAAATTAATTTACTTGGCACAACTAAATAACTAACTAGTTTACTAACTAATCTACTAACTAATTGACTAACTTTTCCTAAAATTAATTTACTTGGCACAACTAAATAACTAACTAGTTTACTAACTAATCTACTAACTAATTGACTAACTTTTCCTAAAAATTAATTTACTTGGCACAACTAAATAACTAACTAGTTTACTAACTAATCTACTAACTAATTGACTAACTTTTCCTAAAAATTAATTTACTTGGCACAACTAAATAACTAACTAGTTTACTAACTAATCTACTAACTAATTTACTAACTTTTCCTAAAATTAATTTACTTGGCACAACTAAATAACTAACTAGTTTACTAACTAATCTACTAACTAATTGACTAACTTTTCCTAAAATTAATTTACTTGGCACAACTAAATAACTAACTAGTTTACTAACTAATCTACTAACTAATTGACTAACTTTTCCTAAAAATTAATTTACTTGGCACAACTAAATAACTAACTAGTTTACTAACTAATCTACTAACTAATTGACTAACTTTTCCTAAAAATTAATTTACTTGGCACAACTAAATAACTAACTAGTTTACTAACTAATCTACTAACTAATTGACTAACTTTTCCTAAAATTAATTTACTTGGCACAACTAAATAACTAACTAGTTTACTAACTAATCTACTAACTAATTGACTAACTTTTCCTAAAATTAATTTACTTGGCACAACTAAATAAATAACTAGTTTACTAACTAATCTACTAACTTTTCCTAAAATTCATTTACTTGGCACAATTAAATAACCAACTTTCTAACTAACTAATTAACTAAGTTACAGTAAACTGGAATTTATTTACAATTTATGACACTTGGCACAATTATCTAATTAACTAACTGACTGTATACTAATACTCAGTTACATTCTAAGAACTTGGCACAACTAAACACACTGTCCCACTAAGTTATACTGAAATTCACTGATATAATGACTAAATTATCTAATTATCCAAGTGATACAAATACTCATTTACATTCAAAGACACATAGCACAACAAACTAACTTTTTAAATAACTACTTTAATGAAATGCACGTACAAACACTTGGCACTATTATCTAATTAAGCAACTTCTACCGGCACTCGTTTAAGGTCCATTGCTGATACCTTGAAAGATTCGGTGCATTTTACTGCTGGCTGAGCCCAAAAAAAAACAAAAAAAAATACCCATGTTCTTTGCTGGGCTCTGTACTAATCTGTGAATTCAGTCAACACAGATCTGCACCAAACTTTATCTGCCTCACTATTTCCCTTTGCACCTCTCCATCTGTCTTTCCAGCCTCATTCTGTCGCGTGAAGTGACCCATTCTCCTCTAGTCCATTCAATCACGCTGAGCCCACACAACAATAACTGCAATATTGGATTTTCACAAGCTCTATCCCTCAGGACAGAAGCTTCAGCATGAATATAACACAAACCAGACCAGGTGGGAGGGCAACTGGCCACACACTAGCAAAAGTTATTGACTTGAGGAGGAGACTTCAGGGGACGGTGACATTCACAGAAAAATATGAACCACAGGAACGGAACAGACAGAATGAAAGAGTGATAGATGTATTTAGGGCTCCATCAATGTCACTGATGTGATTTCTAGATAACAGCTTCACTGATTAGCCGTTATCATCACAACATTTATGTGCTGGAGATCCTGATGTTGCTGTGCCATTCACTAAAATACAACAAAAGAAAAATACATCCAGTGGCATTACATAGAAAATAATCTTGTAATCGCTGCACAATCCACATTCTCAGCAACATCACCGATAAGATGAAGCACGTCAAGGTGAATGCATTAACAGGAAGGCGTTAGTTTTTTATGTGCATGCATACGAGATTATCCACTTCAGATACTGATTTTGTTGTGAGCTACTTCAAAAGACTGTTTTTTTTTTTTTTTTTTTTCACAGCAAACACCAGTTTCTAGGCAACACGACACACGTATAAACATTTTCCGTCATCCAACAAGCTATCGTTTATGACACCAAGACTTATGATACTCATAACTCACACTTTGTGAACAAAGCACCACAACTTAAATAATACATTTTGTTTATGGAGGAAAAACGCCGGCTGAGAAACAACGCAATTGTGAGTTGTAGAACACAGAAAACAGGAGATGGGAAAAATAGGAGATTTATGTCAAGGCTTCAACTGATCCCGGGGCATTATAGTCCCAGTGAAAATAAGATGATTCGATAAATTAATAAGTTTTGATACCAATTGTTGAGAAGTTGGATAGTGAAGATGTCTTCTCTTTAGCTGGTTTAGCTAACTTGAAAATCCAGAATTGCAATCCATTTTATCCAGGTGAAAACTGCACCAAAATGGCATGCCTCTTTTCATGCAAATTAGCCTTATTATAGATTGTGATTTGTTCACAAAACCTTTACAAACCACCTATGGGAAGCAAAATAAAAAAAAATAAAAAAAATGAATTGATCGAGCATGGCAGAAGTTAAACAATTGACAATAACTGTTTTCTATTTTAATATATATTTTAAAAATATCAAATTTATTCCTGTGATGTTATTCTTTGATGAATATAAATCTAAAAAGAACTGCTTTTACTTGGAATAGAAAGTTTTTATAATATAATATGTCTTTATTCACAAGAAAAGTCTTTTACTTTTGATCAATTTAATGTGTCATTCATCACTTTTGATGTCATTCATCACCAGATCCTCCTGTCAACCCTCATGATGAAAGGCATCTCAGGAACCACAGTCCAATGGTTCAAGTCTTACCTCTTTCTTCCTTCAGGGCGTCGTGGAGGGGTGAGGTGTCTAAGTCGCAACATCTAGCTACCGGGGTACCTCAGGGCTCAGTGCTGGGACCGCTTCTCTTCTCCATCTACAAGTCATCACTAGGATCTGTCCACGGAAACATGGTTTTTCCTATCACTGCTATGCTGATGACATACAACTCTACCTCTCATTCCAGCTAGATGATCCGACGATAGCTGCTTATGTCTCAGCCTTGCATATTGTTGCCCTATTGTTGGTTTGATTGCTTTCTCATTTGTAAGTTGCTTTAGATTAAAGTGTCGGATAAATGATTAAATGTAATGTGAATTTGTTTTAAAAACATTACCCAACCTCAATGTTTCTGCGTTTCCTTGCAAAACCTTTGCGTGAGAACTTAAAAGCATTGACAAAAAATAAAGAAATAAAGAAATTCTCCCATCTCAATTTTTTTTTTTTCCCTTTACCATGTTCCTTTAGGGGCGAGGTGCCTCTGGGCTCAGTGCTTGGACCATTTTTATTCTCTGTAAATGTAATGCAAATTTATTTTAAAAACTTTACCGACCCCAATGTTTCTGCGTTCGATTGCCAAAGTTTTGCATTCCCCCCAAAAAAACTTTGCAAGAGCACTGACCAAACATTTTTTCTCTCATCTCATATTTTTTCCCTTCACCATGTCCCTTTAGGGGCTCTGTACTATCCTATTTTAGATGTGTTTTGTGTTTTTCCGAATATCTACAATTACTATTAAGATCATCTTGATATATATAGAAATGATTGAAATGTCTGTGCAAAAACAGCCTAGTTTCCTCTGCGAGGTGAGTTATCTGAGGGTGTATGTGTGTTTCTGTGTGGCCGCTATCACAGAGGCCCTGTGGAGAGGACAGCAGTCGGGTTATGCTATTCCCCTCTGATGTGACGAAAAGGTCAGTACGCCCTTCCTTTGAAGCCAAGCCCACACACACTCTCAGTAGGGTACAGTTCTGTCCACATATCCTCTGTCCTATCTGATACCTTCAAAGACACGCACGTCCTGCCCTTTAATGCCCTACATGGGCCGTGAAAGGAGTTCTGCTTTGGACAGACAGGTACATGATAAGAACAAATAAAAACCAGCGTGAGACAGCAGACTGGCATGCTCGCTCGCAGGAGAACACGTGTAGAATGGTCATTTTGTCAAATCGCTGTTAATGCGCACATGAGAGGGAGGAATGAATAATTATACCACGCTATAAGAAATTTAATTAGCATAGAAAGCTAAATAAAGAACTTAAAGGATAGGAAAGTTCACCTAAAAATAAGAATCATAAACTCACCCTCACGTTGCTCAAATCCCCAAAGAATTAGTGTCTCTGGAATTATTTATTATTTTATAGTATGTTATCTTAGGGTTATCATCCTCTTTTTGGTATCCTATTATATAATACAACAAAAGAAGATGGTGAACATGGGCTGTCAAGTTCAACTAGAAAGTGTCCATGCACCATGAATATATTATTTGAGGGGGGAAAAGAAAGAAAATCTGTTTGCATTAAAAAATGCATTAAAGGGATAGTTTATTCATCATTTACTCACCTTCATGTCGTTCCAAAGCTGTATGCATTTGTTCCTTCTGCAGAAAACACACACACAAAAGATATTTTGAAGAAAGTTGATAACCAAACAGTTTTGGTTCCCATTGACTTCCATTGTATGTTTTGCCCATATCATCAACACGGCTAGTTCTTTTTAAAAAATGTTCATATTGATGAAAAGCAACCTTCATCCACATTTGAGTGCCCAATTGATCCAATTGACTGAATGACAGTTGAATGTCAACCGTCTGGATTCCCATGTGCTTTTCTTTTACGTTTGTGCGATGGCATAATCCACACCAGCCTCTCTATAAAACAGCAATCCTCGTAAAGAGACGCTGAGCTGTATATAAAAGCCCACCCTTATCCTGCTTTAGCAAACACGCAGCATAAATAATTGTCAGGCACAGAGAATACATCTCGCTAATGATGGAGAATAAATACAAACAAAAGCAACTGCGCCCAGGTCTGCTCCAAAACATTGGATTATATTACATATATGGTTCATTTGTTGTGCTGAGTAGTGTTATAATTGCTAAAAATCTTTTTGAGTGAGGAATGACGGCTTCCAAATGCCTTCTCTTGCTCATCAGATTAACAGATTCCTCTTACAGTAAGTAATCTTAAAATGAGTTTTACAGCAATACAGTGGATGCCTGCCAAGTATGAGAGTTACATTTTAAAGTCGTTCGATGTCACGCTGGTCTTATTGAGCATGCCAAACAAAAGCTTTTCTCTGGTTCACTTAACTTTTGACAAGCACATAAATGGGAGAGCAAACACATTAGATGCGTACATAAGCAATAACTCAGACTTTCTCTATAGATCTGAAGAAAAATCAATATGCAAACAAAATGGTGCAGAGTTACTGCAGTGATGGAAAGAAACTTTAATGAGAAACCGAACTTTTGTGGTTGTGCAATCTCTACATCCAAATATCTCACATTTTAGAGTAACCCAAGTTGAATTTAGGAGGCGGTTGGGGAAGATTCAAGGAGCACTTTAAGAAAATACAATGCTACAGCTTCCTGATTAGGAAGAAGTTGTGATCACTTACCCGGCTGGGCTTTGATCTGTCTCAGCGAGTCGTTGCCCTCCTCCAGGAATCTTTGCTCTCTCTCACTGGGCCGCTGATGCACAGATCAATTGTTGTTTTTTCTTCAAAGTCAAAGTGAGTTAGTGCTAATTGAATGGAGAACGGGAGTAAGAAGGCCTCTTGTGCTCCTCTGGGATGATCCCTCTACCTTGCTGCAATCACGGCTCCGGAATAGCAATGCAAGAATACTGTAACCTTCAACATAGTGAAAGATATATATTCAGACACAAAATTTGATGGATTTGTATTTGATCAGGCATCAGAGTGCTGATAACGACAGTTTGTTTAGACATCTGTTTAGCAGATGTTGAGCATGAAATTAAATTAAATGATGGTCACCGCTACATTTGCATTATGCCTCCACTTTCGTTTTGATTTTTATAGAAATAAAAACCATTTAATTCAGTTAGATAACAGTCGCTTCAATCCCATCCAGCTCATCCACATCAAGATAAGACATTTGTCAGATGCTTAAGCTCAATTGTGCAACGAATCCTCCGCCATGGTCTTGTCAGTCATCTCGCCTTACTCTCATCACGTGATCAGTGAACTCCGATTCCTGCTGCATTACTTACATCGACGTGGATTTTAGCATGTGAACGCTCTAAGATCAAATCTGTGCATAGGCACGTTTTATATTTAAATGAGGCCCCTGGTTTCGAAGTCTATATGAACATATTAGGACAAAATATATGCACAATATAGAGCATAAGACATTTTTGGTCAACATTTACTGATGACTGTGTCCTGCTTAAAAGGGATAGTTCACCCAAAAATGAAAATTATCCCATGATTTACTCACCCTCAAGCCATCCTAGGTGTATATGACTATCTTCTTTCAGACGAACACAGTCGGAGTTGTATTAAAAAAAATATCCTGGCGCTCACGATTTTAAAGCCCCAAAAGAGTGCATCCATCCATCATAAAAGTAATCCATAAGGCTCCAACGGGTTATAAAGTTGTAAAATATGGATATTTTTCTTACAAAAACCCATCGCTTCGCTTCAGAAGGTCTTTATTAACCCCCTAAAGTCGTATGGATTACTTTTATGATGGATGGACGAGCTTTTTTGGGCTTCAAAATCTCGACCCCCCATTCACTCCCATTATAAAGCTTGGAAGAGCCAGGATATTTTTTTAATATAACTCTGATTGTTTTTGGCTGACAGAAGAAAGTCATGCCTAGGAGGGCTTGAGGGTGAGTAAATCATGGGATCATTTTCATTTTTGGGTGAACTACCCCTTTAAAATCTCCTTATGAGTTCAGTAGAAGAAAGGAAAATATACGAGTTTGAAGAGTGAGAAAATGATGACAGAATCTCTCTTTTTTTAGGTGAACTATCCATTTCGGATTATTTAATAAGAAATGAAGAGAAACAATGAGCTGATTCATATCCTGAAAACACTGAAACAGAATTAGGATGAACGCCAAAATGAGAGCTAACAAATCTGATGGATAAGACGGCGGCATAGACATCTCTACAGAGAGAGAGAAGCTATTTCTCAAACCGTTTCAATCCACTGAGTGGAAGGAGAAAGAAATCTGTGCTTGTCACTGCCAAGTTGATTTCTTATAAACAGGCTTCTCTGGGTATTTTTTCAATGAAGCAGACTACTTTACTACACTAATACTATTATAATAGATTCCTTCATGACAGACAGAATGTGAGTGCAATCTGCAACTAATATAGTATCATTAGCCATTCAGAATGTCAATTATATTGTTCTGAGACAAACAGCCAGTGGCTCGTATATAACCGCCTCATAGAATTCAAACTGGTCTGGTAACAAGCGTGTTTTGAAAGGCAACACATCACTCTACAGCCACTTTAACCATCTCTCGGCTGTCCAGGAGGCTCTCCATGAAGATCCAAGACGAGACTAAAAAATATGTTTAATAAAGAATCAACACTACCTTATCTGCATGTTCAAAGTGATTATTTTTATCATGTGGCGAGTCCGAGTGCTAGACTGCGATCCGTGAGCTAATGAGCATATAAATGACCCTTCAGAGGGACAGGGTTCAGCCGAGGTCACACATGTGTATTATTTTATGTAAAGTACATGGAAGCAGGAGGCTTTCTAAAGTGATGCTGCAACCAGAATGAATGAATCTCGAAGTGATGAAACACAAGCACGGACACCCTCAAAGGTATCATGTGGATATATATTTTTCAGAATTGCCTTATTTTGTTTCTGTCAACACTATTACATGAACATTTATTTCATTTTCAGACTGCTTTTATAGTATGCATTTCATTTCATTATGGTTAAATTTTGTATAGAATTATAGATTAAGTGGCATGTTACTATGTGTATGTCAACAGAAATATCAGATATCCTTCGCATTAGAGAGCCTGATTTTGGGGGGGATCGACTGTATAGAGCAATACTCTAATAGAATTGGTGGGCTAAAGTCAGTCACACCTCGACTTTCTTCCAAATAACGCACATTTCATTCATAATATTATAAATACAGGCCTATAGTTCCTGCATCTTTTTTTTTCTATGTTCTCTCTGTATGATTATTAGGGCATCCATGTCATGAATGAAGGGCTGGGTATAACTAGCCTTTTTGCTATGATGCTTGCTACGCTTATACAACAATAATTCGGTTTTAACTCAACAAACACCATAATATTGTGCTTTGCAACAAAACTGTTACATGTTCAGTTATTATTTATTTCCATCAGTTGGGTTAACGTTAGATTCTCTCTTTAGTGTGTTTTCACATTTGTGTGATGGAGTTGTGCTATTTAGAATATTTATTCTATATTTTAATATTTTACATTATTGTTGCTCTCTGCTCTTGTGATTGTATATATTTTTGGCACATTTATGTCTATAGTGTATATTTATTTAAGTTCTGATAACTCATATTTTGTGCAGAATTGTGTTCATTGTCTTTTGGCAATGTTGGAGGTGTGTTTTTCTGTTGTAATTGCAATAGTTAAATAACTAGATTCTTTTAAGTGTGTTTTTCAAATGTTCTAATGAAGGATTTGTGCAACTGAGAAATATAATTCTCTTTCACGTACGTTGTTATAATAAAATATAACTGTTTGTGCACAGTTGGTAATTCCCAGGGTGTAATTCAATGTAGAACCGCCACTGCTTTCAGAGAACATGCAGAATAAGCCAAAGACATACTTACAGTATATGATTACTAAAATAAATTACAATTTTTGCGTGCACTTGTCAATCCAAAGCAAATCAGACTGTTTTGCTAACCTGTTTGACCAATTCAAAAGAGTGATTCGTTCACATTAGCACTACACTAGTTCTCATTCTAAACCGTGACGGAAAAAAAAACAGACACGTGACTTGTAAATAACTACTTTATCATTAAAATAGCTTTGCTATTTGCAATAACTGTGCTTTTTGTAACAAGACAAATGCCTAAAACTGATTGACAGCGCTGATACAATATGGGTAAATGTATGCTTAATTTAAAGCTGACTATTTAAACTTAAACACAATACAGTTTTGTGATTGGAAGGAAAATAAAATGTTTTAGCGTGTATGTAGACGTCGGTAAATGACAATAACATTTACATACGAATACTCATGAGTTCATGTTGAAATATGGCAAACGTTTTTGTAATGAAAGGCTCTGGATCATCTGTGCCGGTTGTTCAAAAAGTTTAATCTGGATCAGAATGATCTGGATTTGGATTTCCCGTGTTTTGCTATCTAGGATCAGATAATCCATTTTATTTTGTGCCGTTTTTTTTTTTCAAAGCAAAATTGAACTGAATCACTCCGATCCAGATACACACTTTCTCAGATTACCAAATCTGGATTACTGGTGCTCTACGGAGCCCCTGATGGGACATTGTGATGGAAAAAATATTAGATGGGGGAAATATATATATATATATATATATTTCAATATATTTTTTTGCATTCTCTCAGAAACGTTTTGTGTAGCATTCAGCCAAGAAACTCCTATTCACTCGCAGAGGACTTTTGACTGGTTCATCTCTCATGATTTGTATATATTTGATATTTACAGCTGTTTGGGGATTATTTTATGTATTTTTAACTTTACTGTAGGCTTACTTCTCATTTATTACTTTAACAGTTAATCTAATCAAGAGCAAAAATCTAATCAAAAGATCAAACATATCCCAATCTTACTAAAAACTGACGATTTAATTCAGATCAAAACCAAGATTGGATTGTGTGATCTAATCTGATTTAAGAATCCTTGTTTTCTTTTGAACAACCCATTTTCATTTTCGAGATTTGATCCAATCCGATAGCCGAAATCTGATCAGATGACTTTTGAACAACTGGCCCCTGTATCAATGTTGACATCTTTTGCTTCACTTTATTGAAAAATGCTCGTAATATTACTTTTTTGATTTATTCAAATCCCATTTCAAGTGCTTCCTTCATTACTTATAATAGAATGATGAATAATGTTTTCATTGAAAACATCTGAAATTTGGCTCAAAAGACTTCTCTCAAAACCTGAGGACTTTATTGAGATTTTCTCATAATGGCAAGAAGTCTGAGAGCACAAGAGCATAATTCTACTTATGAGACAGATATGCACTTGTTTTATGAAAGCGTTGCGTAACTTACATCTTTATTGTGCGAATTTGCCTGTTTTTGACCATGTTCTGTAGCTCCAGCAGTTGTTAGAAGCAGTCGTTTCAATGCGTCACATAAATTTTATTCTACAATGTAATTGGACTGACCTTAAAAAACAACTGTATAATTACATAATCACGTAATAATGGCACTCCGAAAGCAGAAAAAAGAGTGTGGTTTCACTAGAAGCAGCAGAGGGAACTTGATTATGTTTGCTTTTCCTCTGCAGCAGGCCAAAGGTAACTAATTTTATTAATTATCTATCTAGTGCTTGGTATCAAAATACTACCTTACAAGACAAATCTCATAACGATCAACCAAATTTCTTGCACCAGAGTAACAATCAAAACCAATCAAACCACACAAATAAGTCACTTTGCATAAAGTCATAAGCAATAGTGTTCTTCATAATAAGTGATTTTTAAAGCGCACGTTATGTGCAGATTCTTGGTAATCAAGCATTCATTGAGGATGCAAAGTGTTTGTGATTTGGCTCTTTACAAGCGCTTTATTTGTGTTGGAGAAGGGCCTCGTATTTCTCTCAGCCTGGGATAAAACTGTGAAAAATCCTGGCTCATTTCATTTAGATTAGTCTGTCCCATTCTACGGTCCCCCGAATCAAATATTACAGCCTGGTCAAGAGACGAGCCGCTGAACTTGATGTAGTTTCTCTAGACAGAGAGAAAAACTGAACGTGAGATAGCCGAATAAAATGAATCCACTTTATTATGTCAAACAATAAACCTATTCTACTAATAGAACTGGTACGTTCATCTTCTTTTAGTGAAATTGAAAAATGGCTTCCTGTTTTTCAGATGCAAATAGCATATAATATGAAAAGTATTAGGAAGGAAATATGCTCTCAACAAATCTGCCTCGTAGTTAGATTCACCCCTCTAACAAGTGTTATCCACATGACTTGAATCTATAATAGGCCTCATTTGTGTGATAAATCCATGCTGTATCTCTGGCATTCGATCATTATTCATTTGTCCATAGAATATTGCAGAAATGTAAGATCGAGCTCAAGTGGGAAGCAGGTAACTCATGAATATCTACATGCAATCAATAGGATCCCTACAATATCCCAGCATCCATACATATACGGTAAGCTTTGTCCACAATCTCCCTGGAGCCAACGAAATAGCCTACAGCACACACCGAATGCTTTCTGATGAGAGATGGAGAGGAGATGTGGAGGTCAACACATACCAATCTAAAGCTGAGTTGCCGTAACCTTGAAAGGGAAGGGAAGACGGAGAGATTGGTTCATCTTGAGGTAATTTCCGATGTCTGCATCTGTCACTGAGCCTGGACTCTCGGCCGGCTCTTGTCACCTAATCATTCAAGCAAACGTTCAGACTGTCATTTACCGGCCGCATGTGATCTCGCATGGCCCCGTTGAGTCATTTCTTCTCTAATTCTCAGATCTGAAGGTAAAGGGTAGAGAGACGGGGGCAATCATTCCCGTCTCCAGCTCGCCTAATTGGAAATATAAAATGTTAAAATTAACAGCTTGCTCTGAGTAGCAGCGTTGTAAATTTAGCCATGAGCTCCTGAACGCTAATATGGACCTTGGCTCTGAGTCCGGTGTACGTATCCAACAATGACCTCAGAGAATTACCTTCACCATTTAGGGACTTCTTTAACAAATGATTTCTCTGAAATAATGCACTCTTAATCACTTCAAATGACTCGCCTTTTCTTCAGAGCTATTGTTACGAAGCTGAAGCAGCCTGATGCTGTTCACTAGATAAAAGTAGAACTAACTAGGATGGATGAATGGATAATGGGTAGGTGGATGGATGGATATATGGATGGATGGATGTAAGGATGGATGGATGGATGATAGGTAGGTGATGGATGGATGGATGGATGGATGGATGAATGGATGGATGGATGGATGGATGATAGGTAGGTGATGGATGGATGGATGGATGGATGGATGGATGGATGATAGGTAGGTGATGGATGGATGGATGGATGGATGGATGGATGGATGGATGGATGGATGATGATTAGGTGGATGGATGGATGGATGGATGGATGGATGGATGGATGGATGGATGATGATGAGTAGGTGGATGGATGGATGGATGGATGGATGGATGGATGGATGATGATGAGTAGGTGGATGGATGGATGGATGGATGGATGATGATGAGTAGGTGGATGGATGGATGGATGATGTTGAGTAGGTGGATGGATGGATGGATGGATGGATGGATGATAAGTATGTGGATGGATGGATAGGTGGATAGATGATAGGATGGATGAATTATAAATAGATGGATGGATGGATAGATGGATGATGATAGGTAGGTGGATGGCTTATAAGTAGATGGATGGATGGATGGATGGATGGATGGATGGATGGATAGATGATAAGTATGTGGATGGATGGATGGATGGATGGATGGATGGATGGATGGATGGATGGAGGGACGATAGGTAGGTGGATAGATGGATGGATGATAGGTAGGTAGTTGGATGGATGGATGATAGGTAGGTAGTTGGATGGATGGATTGATGATGATAGGTAGGTGGATGGATTATAAGTAGATGGGTGGATGGATAGATGATACGTATGTGGATGGATGATAGGATGGATAGATAGATGGATGAATAGACGATAGGTAGGTGGATAGATGGATGGATGGATGAATGGATGGATAGATGATAAGTAGGTGGATGGATGGATCATAGGTAGGTAGTTGGGTGAATGGATGGATGGATGGATGATAAGTATGGATAGATGGATGATAGGATGGATAGATGGATGGATGGATGGATGGATGGATGGATGGATGGATGGATGGATGATAAGTAGGTGGATGGATGGATGGATGGATGGATGGATGGATGGATGGATGGATGGATGGATGGATGATAAGTAGGTGGATGGATGGATGGATGGATGGATGGATGGATGGATGGATGGATGGATGGATGGATGGATGGATGGATGGATGATAAGTAGGTGGATGGATGGATGATAAGTAGGTGGATGGATGGATGGATGGATGGATGATAAGTAGGTGGATGGATTAATGGATGGATGATAAGTAGGTGGATGGATGGATGGATGATAAGTAGGTGGATGGATGGATGGATGGATGGATGGATGGATGGATGGATGGATGATAAGTAGGTGGATGGATGGATGGATGGATGGATGGATGGATGGATGGATGATAAGTAGGTGGATGGATGGATGGATGGATGGATGGATGGATGGATGATAAGTAGGTGGATGGATGGATGGATGGATGATAAGTAGGTGGATGGATGGATGGATGGATGGATGATAAGTAGGTGGATGGATGGATGGATGGATGGATGGATGGATGGATGGATGGATGGATGGAATCCAGCTAATTTTGCTACACTCTGTTATTTTAACTACTTGAACTACTTTAAGTAAAAGTTTCCCCAACACTGATCTCACTCAATAAAAAAAAAGAAGAAAAAAAATAATTAAGTGTTAATTAATAACATTATATATTTAATTACATAAAAATAGGGTTAAATAAGGGATGAAGCACATGTTGTTGTTTTGCAGTCAAACTTTTGCAATTTAATCTATTTAAATTTGTAGCAATTATTCGTCCAACTGAAGGATCCTAACGTCATAGATATGTTCATCCTCCCATCAAGCTCATGTAATGCATGTTATTCAAGCAATTAAGTGAATTTTGAAAACACAGTGCCTAAATTAATTCACTCATCTAGTTTGTAAACTGTAGAAGCCAGATGCTCATTTGGGAGTTTACCAACTGTCTTTTCATTTAGCGTTTTTACAGAGACACACAGTCTAATATAGACTAATTAACACATACTGACAGTGAAACCATGGAGAAGGTATCTGGCCTGTTCTGAGCAGAAGACAAAACTATTTAAGCAAGGTAAACAAGCGCTCTCAGGTCAGCGCTGCCCATCTGGTTTTGAATAGACTGAATGACACGTTTTGCATGTAAACCATGTGTCGCCTTATTTCCGTAGGCGGGCTGCACAATGCAGGAAGAATGGGAACAGAGGGACAGCACTGATTACACAGTTCCTGTGAGACTCAGATAACGGTGGCGGAATTTCCTGAGTAAAACAGCACAGGCACATGACAGTAGAGAAGAGGAGAAGAGGAGTGACTGCAAATAAATAAATAAATAAATAAATACTTGTCTCATATGTAAAGCTGGCCCAAATTATTTACTGAGGAAAAAGACCCGTACTGGACTCATTTATTTACTCTCACAACACGAGTTACTCTTTATATCAAGTCTGATGTTCAAGAAAACTGTGAGAAAATTGACCTACAGCCTCTGAAACAGATCGACACAGTTTGTGCAGCGCCATATTTTTCAAAATAACGACCTATCATCCATTCATCCATCCATCATCCATCCATCCATCCATCCATCCATCCATCCATCCATCCATCCACCTATCATCCATTCATCCATCCATCATCCATCCATCCATCCATCCATCCATCCATCCACCTATCATCCATTCATCCATCCATCCATCCACCTATCATCCATTCATCCATCCACCTATCATCCATTCATCCATCCATCATCCATCCATCCATCCATCCATCCACCTATCATCCATCCATCCATCCACCTATCATCCATTCATCCATCCATCATCCATTCATCCATCCATCCATCCACCTATCATCCATCCATCCATCCACCTATCATCCATCCATCCATCCACCTATCATCCATTCATCCATCCATCATCCATCCATCCATCCATCCATCCACCTATCATCCATTCATCCATCCATCCATCCACCTATCATCCATTCATCCATCCATCCATCCATCCATCCATCCATCCATCCATCCATCCACCTATCATCCATTCATCCATCCATCCCTCCATCCATCTACCTATCATCCATCCATCAATCCACCAATCATCCATCCATCCATCAATCCATCTACCTATCATCCATCCATCCATCCATCCATCCATCCATCCATCCATCCATCCACCTATCATCCATTCATCCATCCATCATCCATCCATCCATCCATCCATCCACCTATCATCCATTCATCCATCCATCCATCCACCTATCATCCATTCATCCATCCACCTATCATCCATTCATCCATCCATCATCCATCCATCCATCCATCCATCCACCTATCATCCATCCATCCATCCACCTATCATCCATTCATCCATCCATCATCCATTCATCCATCCATCCATCCACCTATCATCCATCCATCCATCCACCTATCATCCATCCATCCATCCACCTATCATCCATTCATCCATCCATCATCCATCCATCCATCCATCCATCCACCTATCATCCATTCATCCATCCATCCATCCACCTATCATCCATTCATCCATCCATCCATCCATCCATCCATCCATCCATCCATCCATCCACCTATCATCCATTCATCCATCCATCCCTCCATCCATCTACCTATCATCCATCCATCAATCCACCAATCATCCATCCATCCATCAATCCATCTACCTATCATCCATCCATCCATCCATCCATCCATCTACCTATCATCCATCCATTCATACATCCATCCATCTACCTATCATCCATCCATCCATCCATCCATCCATCCATCAATCCACCTATCATCCATCCATCCATCCATCCATCCATCCATCCACCTATCATCCATCAATCCACCTATCATCCATCTATCTATCCATCCATCAATCCACCTATCATCCATCCATCCATCCATCCATCCATCCACCTATCATCTATCCATCCATCCATCAATCCACCTATCATCCATCCATTCATCCATCCATCCATCCATCAATCCACCTATCATCCATGCATCCATCATCCATCCATCCACCAATCATCCATCCATTCATCAATCCACCTATCATCCATCCATCCATCCATCCACCTATCATCTATCCATCCATCCATCAATCCACCTATCATCCATCCATCCATCAATCCACCAATCATCTATCCATCCATCAATCCACCTATCATTGCATCCATCCATCCATCCATCCATCAATCCACCTATCATCCATCCATCCATCATCCATCCACCAATCATCCATCCATTCATCAATCCACCTATCATCTATCCATCCATCCATCCATCCATCCATCCATCATCCATCAATCCACCTATCATCCATCCATCCATCAATCCACCAATCATCTATCAATCCACCTATCATCCATCCATCATCCATCAATCCACCTATCATCATTGCATCCATCATCCATCCATCCATCCATCCATCCACCTATCATCCATCCATCCATCAATCCACCTATCATCCATCCATCCATCCATCATCCATCCATCCATCCACCTATCATCCATCCATCTACGTATCATCCATCCATCCATCCATCAATCCACCTATCATCCAGCCATCCATCAATCCACCAATCATCCATCCATTCATTTTTCATATTTTAAAAATATTTATGATGCATATCATTGATTTAGCAACGTATAAACCCATGCAAATCAGCTAAATATTAGCCTGAATTGGTTAGCTAGCTAGTTTTTTTTTTCCAAAATGGCAGCTATGGGGCAAAGTGAGCCAAATGGCTTGGGGTAAATTGAGGCAGCATTTTAACATACCCCACCATATGGAACTAAAGTTAAATTAAATCTCTGAAGTATAAACTGGTGTAATTTCAATGTAATATTACACAATTTGTTTAGTTTATCTTGTTTTGTTTGATAGGAACCACCAAATCTTACCCCACTCTCCCCTACTGCTCAATGCTCCTTTTATAGTTTAGTTGCCTTTATCCTGGCTGGTTAAGACAACATTTTGAATAAACATGGAAAAAGTTCATTTTTACTTTTGGAAAGTCGGAAAGAGAAGCAAACAGTAGCTTCATGGCACCCTTAAGGATTCACAGTTTTTCTTGTGTGAGTTGTTTGGAAAGCAAATTTGAATTAAACTCTTGACTTCTCATCTCCATACCTCACAGCAGGGCTGTTTGGAGCTCCCAGTTGGTTTGTCCCTGGTTGAACGGCTGCTCGGCTCATCTGCATATTCATCCTGAATGGAACTTCATGCGCTTTTAGCAAAAACCAGCCCCGCCAAACTTCTCCCCACCTTCCAAATGAGATCCATCCATTTATGAAACATTCATTAATGTGATTCCAACTAATGAATCTGAGTCAACAATGAATTATGTATTGTTTTCTAATTATTTACTCTTTCCATAATCACAGAATCACACATTGAGACAAAGCATTAGATTACAAGTGTGTTTTTCTCTTGCTGTTTATGAAGACCATTAAAAAAAACAAAAACAAACAACAATAAATATAAGACCCGAATCACAACCTCAATGAGATCTTTTATTACAGCTGTAATTTGATGCAATCACACAACCAATAACAGGATGACATTTTCCTTAGAAGAGGCAAGAATATTAAGCAAAAGATTCTGTTTGTTCTCGTTGAATGGCAGAAACAGATATTAAAGAAATCTCATTTGTAATTGTTCTTTCCTGTGGAAAGAATAGAAATCAAACAGAATGTTGTCCTTTATAATGTTATTTGACAATCTGATGTTCTCCAAACACTGAGGGGAACGTTCCCCCCTCTCCCATGGTAGGGGGTGTATTGTAAACACCTGATGCCTGATGAGAAACCACATTTATCCTGTTCTTAAAAATCCCTTTCTTTGGGATATACACAGATCAGGCATAACATCATGACCACCTTCCTAATATTGTGTCAAAACAGCCCTGACCTGTCGAGGCATGGACTCCTCTAGACTCCTGAAGGTGTGCTGTGGGATCTGCACCAAGATGTTAGCAGCAGATCCTTTAAGTCCTGTAAGTTGCGAGGTGGAGCCTCCATGGATCGGACTTGTTTGTTCAGCACATCCCACAGATGCTCGATTGCATTGAGATCTGGGGAATTTGGACTCAGACCATTCCTGAACCATTTTTGCTTTGTGGCAGGAGCATTATCCACAGCCACCAGGGAATACCGTTTCCATGAACGGGTGTGCATGGTCTGCAACAATGCTTAGGTAGGTGGTACGTTTCAAAGTAACATCCACATGGATGGCCGGACCCAAGGTTTCCCAAAGCATCACACTGCCTCCGCCGGCTCGCCTTCTTCCCATAGTGCATCCTGGTGCCATGTGTTCCCCAGGTAAGCGACGCACACACACCCGGCCATCCACATGATTCATCAGACCAGACCTTCTTCCGTCGCTCCGTGGTCCAGTTCTGATGCTCACTGTTGGCTCTTTCTGCGGTGGACAGGGGTCAGCATGGGCACCCTGACTGGTCTGCAGCTCGAGTTTGATATAAAATCACATTGAGAGATATGAAGTCACGATAATGAGAAACAAACTCACAATTATGGAGATATAAAGTCACAAGTACTCTGTTATTTTGATGCAGCACAGGTTTATATACATGCCTGTGTGAGAATGACGGACTGAATCTCTGTGCTTTCACCGTTTCTGTGTGAGTACTGGCAACAGCATTGATTGGTTGGCGCTTGTGGACGTCTCTTAGCCTGATGAAGAGTGAGGTGTTACAGCTAAGAAACACTTCTCTAATCACATTTTCATTTTGTTTTACCTAATGGATATTTCTCGCTCTTGCTTTTTTTTTTTTTTTCTTTTTTTTTTTTTTTTGTGCGGCATTACGATGATTTAAGTGTTTCCTCTTGCCTTCAAAGTGTCTGCTTAGCATTTGCTTTCATGACTGGCTTTATTTATCTCCCTGTTTTCAAAAGTAATTTCAAGTCTTAATGAAATGCATCGGGTTGTCTAAATCCCTTTTTAAAGGGGAGTGATGGATGGATTGATGGCCGCGTGAAAGAGTGTGGCCATACGGAGGGGTGTCAATAACTCTATTAGTCTACTGGCCAACGCTTGCATGCATATAGTCATAAATCCTTCTCTAATGCATAAAAGCAACCTTAAAGTGCCAATGATTCTCTAAAAGGCATTGCAAAAGGCGTCTCCACCTTGACAAGAGCCATGACGAAATATCCATACGCTCATTTCCATTTCAAAATGATTCTTTGCGCTGGCAAGGACAGAGTGTTAGTCCTTTTAACGGGTATTTTAGATTTATGTTTTGTGAAAAAACACTGGTATTATTATTGTCATCATTCCAACATAAATCATAAACGAACCGGCACTGAACTAAAGGAGTTTTGTACACTAAATCCCATAAAAATGGTCTTTTAATCCATCAAGCTTGTGAAGTTATTAGCGGTACAACTTGTGATGGAAGGAAGTGAGATTTCAGAGGGAGGAATAAACCATGGGCTTCACAGAACAGTCTCACTTTCTGATTCATGTGCTCCTCCTAATGATTTCAGAAGAGTTTCTCAAAGCTGTGATGGACATGAAAGCAGGAAGGGTGTCCGTGGAGGTGGCGGACCCCCCTCTGATAGCTGGTAGTTTGATGTCTGGTTAATCTGAGGGACGGATGAGGTCTTCTGCCATGGCTTGTCCTTTGCAAAAAGGGGGAACAGAGTTAGACTTATACTTGGTAAATAGGGGTGTAACGGTACATGGATTCGTCCTGAACCATCACAGTTCAGGTCATACAGTCAGATCCACACTCCAGTCCAGAAGGGGGCGTGCGCAGTAATGCAACGCTGTTTACTAAACGCCACAACAGGAAAAAGCGCAGAAGAAGAAGAAGAAGAACAGAGGCTCTATGCATAGATATGTTTATGTGCAACCAGTGTTTCAAGACATCAATAAAACAGCTTGAGAATAATATCTCACGTAGCGTTACATTTACCTCAGGCAAGTCATACAGTGTCCACAGCATGATAGTTCACTAGAGAAATAAACTCTTTCACTAAATATATGCACTATATTAGCTTATATATTCATTATTTACTTTACCTGTACGTGATGTCTTCATTATTTAATATATGTTTAAATAAATTTTGTCATGAAAACAAGTGATGGCAGTAACTGTGTAAATGATCATATTTCAAAATATGCATGGGATTGACTCTTACAGACAGATACAAACCCAGGCTGAGAAAAACCTGTGAAACAGGCTATTAGTACTGATTTTTCATCTTTATAGGAGTCGTGTGCTTTCATTTAGCATCTAAGGGTAGGCAAGAAATGCATGTTTCATGCCCTCGTACACTTCCTCCTCTGTCTGTCACCGCATCACCAGTCTGATTCCATTTTCCCTTTCATGTCCTGCCAAATTTCACTTTTCCCCGAGCTCCACACACCTGTTAACCTGCATCTCTTCAGCAGACAGAAGCTCTTTATGGCGTTATATAACAAAAGCATGATTCTGAGATAAATTAAGAGGATGCAAACGATATCTGAATTGTGGTGATATCTTGATTAGGGATAAATGGAGAAATATGTTTAAAAGAAACAAGGTTTTAGATGAGATGTCTCAAACTGTGCTCAAAATATATATAAAAAAACAACAACTTGTTGAGAAGATTCAAACTACGACCGCTACAAAGAGTGCCTACTTAAAATAATCCACATAATCCCACTACTATGGAAGCTTGTTTCTGCCATGAAACAAACAAATTTCTCAAAAACTGTGACTTCTCACAATTCTGACTTTTTTTTTTTTTTTTTTTGGAATTGCAAGTTGTAAAGTCAGAATTGTGAGTTATAAAGTCAAAATTAAACGTTATAAAGTCAGAATCACGTTATTATATTATATGAAATTGTAATAAAATGTAATTAATGTCTAATAAAGGTTGGTTTAAGGCACTTCATTAATAACATTTTTCCCATTTTGCATGACTTAATCTAAATTTATTCACTCCTAGTGACCAATTAACAATTCCTTTACTACAAGCTAATAAAAACATTATCTAACTCTTTACATGAGCTAATTAAATAATAATAATTGTGTTAATTACAGTGACAATGAATGAAGAACTCGCTATTTGTATATAGCTACTATTATCTACAAGATTTTAACTATGAATTAACTACAAACGAATAATTTGTTAATGATTTGTAAATACTTATAATAAAGTGTAAACCACAAGCCATATCTTAGTATATATATATCATTATTTATTTTATTTTTTTTGTCTCTTCTAAGAAAAACAATAAAAAATTGATATTGAGCGATGAGAGATCAACTGTGAGCAATTAAATTT
This sequence comes from Elopichthys bambusa, assembly GCA_037101425.1. Taxonomy (NCBI): domain Eukaryota; kingdom Metazoa; phylum Chordata; class Actinopteri; order Cypriniformes; family Xenocyprididae; genus Elopichthys; species Elopichthys bambusa. The sequence continues at coordinate 1,225,537 of CM074437.1, read as the reverse complement.
TCATCCAGGTTGAAACGAGAGCTTAACATCCAAAACATTAACAATTAACACTCTTAACATCCTTCCCTCAGCCTAATCCAGTTCACTTTTATTTCCCAACATCGCATTGACCAGAAGCACGTTCCCACAAAGATACTGACAGGTTCACTGATAATACAGTTTTCATTGCAGACATGATTAATTCATCTAAACCTCCTGTTTAACCCTCTCTACGGTGTGGTGGGGAAATAAAAGATATTTCAATTCAACTCTCCTCAGAGTCGGGATGTTGTCCATTTCATTTGAGTACTTATAGCGCTGTTGTGCCGACAAGGCTGGATGGAGTCATTAGGCTGAGGCCCCGGTTCCTCCGTTCTGGAGCGAGAGCAGGACAGCCAGTACACTCACCAGGGAGGACACAGGGGATCAAGGGCAGGGAAAGCGTGCAAACACAAGCTCAGGGCTGAGTTATCAGTATTGACCGTGCTTCAGGCAGGACGCTGGAGGATAGAGGGGCTGTGTGTGTGGTAGACGTGTTCGCGTAAACCTCTTTATTCTTTCAGCACCTGCTGAAGGTCAGTCAGATGCAGTGTTGCCAATCACCTGCTAGGCGTGAGGTTGCAAAACACATCCCACGCCACAGCCTCCTTACCCATGTTAAGTGACGCTTGTCACTTCTTAGAGGATGTCAATCAATGCTAATCAGATTTTCTCTCTGGTTTTAATCTTGTTTTTATGCCAGATGCATTTACAACGTCCTTTTGTGTACCTTCGTCACAGATTGACAACTGGAATCACGCTGAGGAACCCCTGCCATGCCTTTGATTTTTCACACACACAATAAAAACACACTCATTTGATGAAAGTGACATGAACTTGTTCTCTGTGGACATCTGAATCAAATGATCAATATTTAATTGTGTCTTTGTTTTTGTGCAGAATTCGTGTTCTTTAAACTTATCGTAGCTACGGCAGCTGTACATATCATGTATCTTTTCAAACATGTTTACATCTGATCAGATCTAAAAATAGTGGCCCTGAAGATATTTTATGGTACATTTACATGACAATGATGTAAGTTTTTTCTTTGTATAGATGATCGGCGAAAAACGCTGTATTATGCATGCCAGGCCAGTAGATGGCGATGTCACTTTGTAAAGAAAGACTACACGCCTGCGCACATATACAATCTTTTACAGGAGCACCAAACGCACATGCCTATAGACGAAACATGTGATATGCATGAGCACAGATCCGTGTTTTTGTTGTTTACATGGAAATTGATAATGGTATCGTTTTCAAAAAGTTTGAATTTTCAGGACCCCAAAACGCTGTTGTCGTGTAAACGAACGCTCAAAACCCTTTCCATTTTTTAGTTTAAAATAGTTGTAAACGGCCCCTTAGATGCTTGAAGGGTTAGTTCAACCAAAAAGTCATGTCGTTCTAATCCCATTAGACTTTAGTTCATCTGTGAAAAACAAATGAAGATATTTTTTAATGAAACCTGAGAGGTTTCTGTCCACGTCCTTGTCGCTTTAAAAAGTGCATATTAAAAGAAATCCATATGAATTAAGCGGTTCAATTCAATCACTTCATATTGAGGCTTTTATTCACATATGAAGATTGATCAGTGCACATACACAGAGAGTAAAATCATTACAGAACTTTCAGGCACGCTTCAGATGCATGAGTTTCGTTTGCATTATATTAATAAATCACTGAATCAAACTGCAAACAAATGATGCTCAGAACAAACTTTGTTTATGAAGTGTGTTTTTCCTGAAAACTGTATTTCTTTCTTTAAAATAAACTCCATTTGTTTTGACATTTTGTTATCGAATGCAAACATTAAATGTGCTGTAAATACTCTTTGGAGCCACTGTATGTCAATAACTGAGGGGTCATATAATAATCTGACCGAGCAAGGATGAAATAGGGTGCCGTTACCTTAGCCTGAGGAGTGGGTCTGTGTATTTTCTCGCTGTTGAAACAGTCTCTGAATTAAAAAAACAAAACAAAAACATGATTTAAGGTAATTTATGATGCTTTGCAGGGAAATATGAACGTGGTAAATACGGCATGTAGGAAGATCTAGATTTCTGGAAGTCTTCACAGACCTGGTTAATCAGCAGTGAGATCCTGAAGTCAACATGCCGTTCTAACTTCTGACGCCAAAAGCTTCATGATGATCATAAATGGGACCTCTGCCACCATTAGTCTTGGCTAATCAAGTGAAAACTCAAAGACTGTACAGCCTGTCTTATCACACGCATCACTAACTAAATGCGTGAACCAAGGAAACACGGTTTGGCTGGTTAGCAGGTCCCCGTTAGCCGCTGCTGCGTAGTTATAAAAAGCATTTTCTGAACTGATTGACATTAAGAATTAGCCATGTTATGTCATAATAAAAACAAGCAACACATAAGTTGCTAATATTTTATTATAGCTGGGAATGCTAAACTTTATAGACTATTTATATGTGCTCTTGGTGTGGACACACTTTTGCTGGCCTCAGGCTAATGATCTAAACATAAAGCAGAGTCTGTGCTGTGGTTAAAAGTAGCCAAAGGCTAATTTAGACTGCTACAATGAACACTAACTTGTGAGGTTTTGTCAGATCATTGGCAGTGTGAAAATGACTCATCAAAATCCAACAACATTTAAAGTTTGAAATGTGTGAAGCATTAGCTGATGTGTGTGTGTGAATTAGCCACCAACAAGAAACGACACAGACATCCTTCACCCTGTCTAAGATGTCAATGCAGAGCAGTGAATGATTTGAAAACATATTTGTACTCCTAAAAGCCACTGAATGGATGTTCTCAGAAGAAAAGTGCAGTAAAAACAATCTCTTTGCTCCCTCTGCCATCATCTTTGTATCTGAGAGTCACTTTGAACAATTAACTATTAAATCCTAGTGTGTTCTTCATGTTCAAGGTTTGCCATCAGTGACTCGTAGAGTAAGAGCGCCACCCAATGGCTCAACATATTACTGCAGAACGAACATTGCTTGTTTGCTCATCCATTTTGAGACAGGTATAGATCGGATATATCTGTCAACAAAAAGAGCAGCCCGCTTTTAAAATTAAGGAATTCTTTAGGAGTCTTTTACTGAGAGAACTGACCAGCAGATAGGAAAGACAACAGGACAGACAGAGGCAAACTGTGAAGTGAGAATGACAGAAAGGTTATGGGAGGGTGTACCATCACCTGCTGACCCCACCTGCTAGAAGATGAAGGCTAGAAACAGAGGTCAAGGCACCTGTATGGATGAGAGACTTAACAGGAGGGCTGGGTCAGAACAGTCATGGCATGAAAGGCAATCAGATGACACATTTTGCTCCTCAAGATTTTCCACAATGGGCAGTCATCAGCTCAGAATTGCTCGTTATATCAGAATTGCTCGCCCGCTTAATGGATGTGTCCCAAACCTGTACACTGGGGTGGAAAGATATAAAGGCAACATTTGCACATCCTTCCTAGTCAACAGTTTTGTTATTGAACTAAAACAACTAAAAACTTGTTTTTATTCTTATTTTGTTATTTAATTTAAGCTGAAATTAAATCAAATGTAAATACTGGAACTAAACAAAAAAGTACTAAAATGACAAACTAAAAAGAATTATAAATAAAGTTCTGTCATGACAACTAGGAGTGTTTTGCATGGTAATGGATATGACAATGTTGATATGTTTAGTCTTGGCAGAAAAGATCTGCTGCTGCTCTTATTGTTGGTTATTGATGCTGCTGGTTATTGCTGCTGCTGTTGGTTATTGATGCTGTTGGTTATTGATGCTGTTGGTTATTGTTGCTGCTGTTGGTTATGCTGCTGCTGCTGGTTATTGCTGCTGCTGCTGGTTATTGCTGCTGCTGTTGGTTATTGATGCTGTTGGTTATTGATGCTGTTGGTTATTGATGCTGCTGCTGGTTATTGATGCTGCTGCTGGTTATTGATGCTGCTGCTGGTTATTGATGCTGCTGGTTATTGTTGATGCTGTTGGTTATTGTTGATGCTGTTGGTTATTGCTGTTGCTGCTGGTTATTGCTGCTGCTGCTGGTTATTGCTGCTGCTGCTGGTTATTGATGCTGCTGCTGGTTATTGTTGATGCTGTTGGTTATTGATGCTGCTGCTGGTTATTGATGCTGCTGCTGGTTATTGATGCTGCTGATTATTGTTGATGCTGTTGGTTATTGATGCTGCTGCTGGTTATTGTTACTGCTGTTGGTTATTGTTGCTGCTGCTGGCTATTGATGCTGCTGGTTATTGTTGCTGCTGCTGCTGATTATTGTTGCTGCTGCTGATTATTGCTGCTGCTGATTATTGTTGCTGCTGTTGGTTATTGTTGCTGCTGCTGATTATTGTTGCTGCTGCTGGTTATTGTTGCTGCTGCTGGTTATTGCTGCTGCTGGTTATTGCTGCTGCTGGTTATTGATGCTGCTGGTTATTGATGCTGCTGGTTATTGATGCTGCTGGTTATTGATGCTGCTGGTTATTGTTGCTGCTGTTGGTTATTGTTGCTGCTGCTGCTGATTATTGTTGCTGCTGTTGGTTATTGTTGCTGCTGCTGCTGATTATTGTTGCTGCTGTTGGTTATTGTTGCTGCTGTTGGTTATTGATGCTGCTGCTGGTGGTTATTGTTGCTGCTGTTGGTTACTGTTGCTGCTGTTGGTTATTGTTGCTGCTGCTGGTTATTGATGCTGCTGCTGGTTATTGATGCTGCTGCTGGTTATTGTTGCTGCTGCTGATGATTATTGTTGCTGCTGCTGATGATTATTGTTGCTGCTGTTGGTTATTGTTGCTGCTGCTGGCTATTGATGCTGCTGGTTATTGTTGCTGTTGGTTATTGTTGCTGCTGCTGCTGATTATTGTTGCTGCTGCTGATTATTGTTGCTGCTGCTGGTTATTGCTGCTGCTGGTAATTGTTGCTGCTGGTTATTGTTGCTGCTGCTGCTGATTATTGTTGCTGCTGTTGGTTATTGTTGCTGCTGCTGCTGATTATTGTTGCTGCTGTTGGTTATTGTTGCTGCTGCTAGTTATTGATGCTGCTGCTGGTGGTTATTGTTGCTGCTGCTGGTTATTGTTGCTGCTGCTGATGATTATTGTTGCTGCTGTTGGTTATTGTTGCTGCTGTTGGTTATTGATGCTGCTGGTTATTGTTGCTGCTGCTGGTTATTGATGCTGCTGCTGGTTATTGTTGCTGCTGGTGGTTATTGTTGCTGCTGCTGGTTATTGTTGCTGCTGCTGATGATTATTGATGCTGCTGCTGGTTATTGTTGCTGCTGTTGGTTATTGTTGCTGCTGCTGGTTATTGTTACTGCTGTTGGTTATTGTTGCTGCTGCTAGTTATTGTTACTGCTGTTGGTTATTGTTGCTGCTGCTAGTTATTGTTGCTGCTGCTAGTTATTAATGCTGCTGCTAGTTATTAATGCTGCTGCTGCTGCTGGTTATTGTTGCTGCTGCTGGTTATTGATGCTGCTGCTGGTAGTTATTGATGCTGCTGCTGGTTATTGCTGCTGCTGCTAGTTATTGCTGCTGCTGCTAGTTATTGATGCTGCTACTAGTTATTGATGCTGCTGATTATTGTTGCTGCTGTTGGTTATTGTTGCTGCTGCTGGTTATCAATGCTGCTGATTATTGTTGCTGCTGGTGGTGGTTATTGTTGCTGCTGGTGGTGGTTATTGTTGCTGCTGCTGGAGGTTATTGTTGCTGCTGGTGGTGGTTATTGTTGCTGGTGATGGTTATTGTTGCTGCTGGTGGTGGTTATTGTTGCTGCTGCTGGTTATTGTTGCTGCTGCTGGTTATTGTTGCTGCTGGTGGTGGTTATTGTTGCTGCTGGTGGTTATTGTTGCTGCTGCTGGTTATTGTTGCTGCTGCTGGTTATCAATGCTGCTGATTATTGTTGCTGCTGCTGGTTATCAATGCTGCTGATTATTGTTGCTGCTGCTGCAGGTTATTGTTGCTGCTGGTGGTAGTTATTGTTGCTGCTGCTGGTTATTGTTGCTGCTGGTGGTGGTTATTGTTGCTGCTGGTGGTTATTGTTGCTGCTGTTGGTTATTGTTGCTGCTGCTAGTTATTGCTGCTGCTGCTAGTTATTGATGCTGCTACTAGTTATTGATGCTGCTGATTATTGTTGCTGCTGTTGGTTATTGTTGCTGCTGCTGGTTATCAATGCTGCTGATTATTGTTGCTGCTGGTGGTGGTTATTGTTGCTGCTGGTGGTGGTTATTGTTGCTGCTGCTGGAGGTTATTGTTGCTGCTGGTGGTGGTTATTGTTGCTGGTGATGGTTATTGTTGCTGCTGGTGGTGGTTATTGTTGCTGCTGCTGGTTATTGTTGCTGCTGCTGGCGGTTATTGTTGCTGCTGGTGGTGGTTATTGTTGCTGCTGCTGGTTATTGTTGCTGCTGCTGGTTATTGTTGCTGCTGGTGGTGGTTATTGTTGCTGCTGCTGGTTATTGTTGCTGCTGCTGGTTATTGTTGCTGCTGCTGGTTATCAATGCTGCTGATTATTGTTGCTGCTGCTGGTTATCAATGCTGCTGATTATTGTTGCTGCTGCTGCAGGTTATTGTTGCTGCTGGTGGTAGTTATTGTTGCTGCTGCTGGTCATTGTTGCTGCTGGTGGTGGTTATTGTTGCTGCTGTTGGTTATTGTTGCTGCTGTTGGTTATTGTTGCTGCTGGTGGTGGTTATTGTTGCCGCTGCTGGTTATTGATGCTGCTGATTATTGTTGCTGCTGATTATTGTTGCTGCTGATTATTGTTGCTGCTGCTAGTTATTGATGCTGCTGATTATTGTTGCTGCTGCTGGTGTTTATTGTTGCTGCTGCTGCTGGTTATTGCTGCTGCTTAATTTTAGTACTTTAGTTGCCATGTGTTCTTTTTCAATTAAGTTTTTAGGTGTATGTTTTTCCATCTAATATATTTTATTTCAGCTTTATTTCAAACTTAACTATACTTAACAATAACAACACTGAATCACTTGATTGGTTTTGACTTACACTATGACAGATCAAATCTGCACAATCATATATAACCTGCCAAACAGATTGGATCATGCACTTTTGACAAATCTCTTTCCATTTGTGCATGCCACATGAGCTCAGGCTACTGGGCTGTTGAACATTTATCAATAAACTGTGAATTTACTGCAGCAAACGTGATGAAGGCCCAATCCCAGCTGGCAAAATGCTACTGAAACGGTTCTCCCGCTGGGCCGGGGGTGACATGGGTACAGGCGGCACACGGACAGCCTCCTGCCCAGACCGACAGCCGCTACCGAGATCAAAGCGTAAGGGCAGAAGGCGTTGGGATGCCCGGAAACCCAGACAAGGGACGTGGCTTAACAGATGTGGGTGTTGGTCATTACTATCAGTGATCCGTTTTAATGTGCCCACTGAGTAAGGGACGGCTGACCAGTGCCATCTGGACAGAGACTCCCTCTGTTTCAGCTCTGGAGACACGGAGTCTCCCCCAGCAACAGGAGGGCTGCCATTTTCTGTCCGTCTCGCTCTCTCTCGTCCAAAATGATGCCTCTACATCACTTCTCTCTCTCTAATGAGGCCTCAACAGACAGGAGATCCCCGTGACCAGCGAGCAGAGAGGAACAAGACCGCAGTGAAGGAGTAAAGGTCACGAAAGGAGGGAAGAAAGATAAAACCATGGGAAGAGAGAGAGTCAGGGAGTACGGTAAGGACAGACAGCACAAACTCATCTAGATGCAAATTCATCCTCCTAAAAAGAGGTCTGGAGAAAAAAAAAAAAAAAAAAAAAACGGCCAAAGCGGAGGACGAGCAGTCTGCGCCTAATGTACAGAAATAAATGGCATGCGCGTTGTCATGGTAACTATGAAGTGACAGAGAGAAAGAGAGAAAGAATGGATCCAGGCTAAAACTATCATCTACATGTAAATGATCCTCTTTCTGGCTCCACTGCTCTGCTCTCAATTGATATTGACAAACTTTTTGTTTTTTTCTTCCTCTGTAAATAGAAACATTAACCCTTTATGCTCCTTGCCAGGAGATCTCCCCGCTGAAATTAGGCTAATACTGAAAACCTCTCACACACTAAACGGAAAGATTTCGATTTGATCAAAATACAGTAAAATTATTCGATTTTAAAATGTATTTATATCCTGTGATCAAAGCTAAATTTTTTGCATCATTGCTCCAGTCTTCAGTGTCACATGATCCTTCAGAAATCATTCTGATTTGCTGTTCAAATAATATTTCTGATGTTGAAAATTGCTGTGTGGCTTAATATTTTTGTGGAAACTGATAAATATTTTCTGGACTCTTTATTAAATAGAATGTTCAAAAAAATCTTTTTTATATATATTTGTAAAATTATAAATGATTAAATGATTTTACTGCCACTTCTGATTAAAGCATCCTTGCTGAATAAAACTACACATTTAAAAAAAGTTCAGATATATATGTCTATGGTAGTGATCAAAATTAAGCAAATCACCTTTGACGCTTCAAATAAAGATTGTTTCAATTACAGAGTTACACCAGTAGGTGGCGACAATCTGTCATTCAATCATTCTTTCAAGAGATTCGCTCAAAAACGCAGATTAATCTATTATCTATTCATTGAGTCATTGAATTATTCACTCAAACCATTATTTTTTTTAAATAATTCATTAAAATTAAAATTGTTTAAATAGACTGCAGCAATTAACATTTTGTCTGAACCTCTAGTAAATTGCATGTCATTTTGTTCAGTTGTCTGTTCAGAATTGTGGGACAATCGTGTACTGAATCGTGAAAAAAAAAAGAAAAATAAAAGATCATGATTCTCAATTTACCCAGAATCGTGCAGCTCTACTGTACATTTTACATTTTAAAACAATATCATGTTGCATGTCCAAAAACCATGGTATTACGGAGTCCAAATAATAGCAATACCATGGTACTTTGCTGTTTGTGTCAAAGCTACAAATCGATCCTTCTGCACCCTTCACAATTCATTAAACCATTGATCAGAGTCAATGACACTTTTGTAGTGCACTAACAAGAGTTTGAGGAGTTTAATTGACTTCATCACTAAGGGAAAATGAGCTCTAATTTGTCTACATAACTGCATTGTTAACGGATTACAGTCCTGCAGATGCGAGACAATGTCTAAATAACAAGAAATTGCATCACAAATATGAGAAAGCTACAATAGTGAAATCTAAAGTTTCAAATATAAACAGTTTGGTATGAACTTTCCATGTGAGTAATAAAATTGCAAAAGTTACCAAGGCATATATGACATAAATTCACAATAAGGTGTTGAGAAGGCACAAACAGGACTGGGAAAAATAAGAATATTTATCACATCTTTCTTTTCTTTACATCTGAGCAAAGGCTGCAAAATGGTTGGTTTTGCTTGTGCTTAAGTTTTATAGCAGTTTCATGATAAACTAGGAGATGTTTAATTATTTACTCACCCTCAAGTTGTTCGAAATTAATTTCTTTCTTCTGTTGCACATAAGATAGCCAGACAGTTTCCGCTTCTCATTGACTTTCATAGTATAGAAAAGAATACTATGGAAGTCAATAAGGACCAGAAACTGGGTTTAAAACATCTTGAGAGTGATTAAATGACAAAAATTCCCTTTATATATTCCTTTAAGAGCCAGAGACAGAGCATCTAAAAACAAGGTAGTAATAATAATAATCATCATCATCATTCTCTCTCTCTGCATTATGGTCATAGTTTTACTACTGGATTGTGCTGCCATCATGTGGTAGAATAATGCATTGCAATAAGTGGATTTTTTTTAATTTTTTTAAAAGAGAGTTCAAAAGTAGTAATAATAATAATTGAATATTTGAATTATTAGCACCAGGCTGTAAAAAAAAAAAAAAAAAAAAAAAAAAAAAAATGAACGCTCCCATTTGGTACATCTTTTATTACAAAACATTGTCATCCCACAATTAATCTTACAGTAATTCCCAAGGATCATAGTTTTGAATCAGTAAAAGAACAGCAGATAAACCACACAGAAACTGTATGTACCTCTCCAACAGAACCAAGGCACTGTACAAGCTTTAAAATCGGACATTATACAGACTCTGAGATCTACTGGCCATTTCCAGGTAATAACCAGAGATGAAAAAGTCTGAACACATCTATATTACTTAAACGCAGTAAAACAAAATCCCAGCCCTTGGATTATGATCAAATGTATGAAGCTAGTGGTCATTCTTAAACCTACAAGAGCATTACCACAGAAATGGACGTGTGGAACTGAAATCCAGTGATTCTAAAAGAAAACTAACAACCTGTAAATATTACCTGCTAGCAGCGTCTCTGGAGCGAGTTGGTGTTTCTTTGCCCCCTCGAAATCTTCTAAAAACATCAATCTAATCCTGTAGGGCTAAAAGAACCATTGACTGAGTTTCATTAACCGAATGTCATTATGAGTCATTTTAATGTGAAGAAACCATGAACCAACATTAGACTGTGACAACACTACTGGAGCTTTGCAAAGCCCTCAGAGATTTATCCTTCTGCGGAACAGAAAAAAAAAAAAAAAAATTAAGCTGTGAGTAAATCGACCGAAATAGCTTGTTCCTGAGTTTAAAGCTCTTTTGATGAGTGGTGCGATTTTAACATTATGGAAACACCAGAATCAAAAGACGAATCTGGATTTTTACACTAACTGAACTGTGATGCGTCACATCTGTGCTTCGAAGTCTAACTATTATGACATCACTTTGTCGCCGTGGCATTTTCGACACCAACAGTCTGTGTCTCATGTTTCACGATTTAATAATCATCTTCATGAGAGCGAGTCAGTGCCTGAACGTACAGCTGAGAGGGACGTTTATCAAATCTGTTTTATATTAAAATTGCGCACATGCAGTTGCAGTTATTCCCTATGGTACTTTTTGCTCGAGTGGAACTGGTGTTGTTTATGGCAAACGCAAGAGGGTTGTAGGGGGTTAAACATCAAAAGTGCCTGGAAAGAGGAGACGTCCTCTGCCTGCGTTATTTACCCAGAACTTCCACAACCGCTCGGGTACAAAAGAAAGGATTTTGCATTAATTCTGTTCAAGTCAAGTTCAGCACGAATGTCAACCCATTCCTGGAGGATAGGCTTGGTTTAAAAAGGTTGAAGAAAAGATGACTCTTTGAACAGAGTTCCCTCTCCTTCGGTCGCAGAGCATCAGCTCAAAGCTCTATGTGTGCGTCACCACCTGACAGGAAGAAGAGCAGAAACAGGCGCAAATTAAGCAGATAATTAGAAGAACACTTTCCATGATGAGGCTAAGTGTTGTTGCTCTGTTACATTTCTAAAGAGAGAACTGGAGATGTGTTAGATAAACTTAATATTTATACACTACCATTCAAAAGTTTTTTTTTTTTTTTAAAGAAATTAATAATTTTATTTAGCATGGATGCATTAAAATTGATCAAAAGTGACAGTAAAAACATCTATGTTACAAAATATGACTGTTTTCACAAAATATTAAAATATTATGTTTCTTGAGCATCAAATCATCATATTAGAATGATTTCTGAAGGATCATGTGACACTGAAGACTGGAGTAATGATGCTGAAAATTCAGCTTTGATCATAGAAATAAATTGCAATTTAAAATATAAAACAATATCAAAATATTCAAAAAATCTTACTGTATTTTTATATAAAATAAATGCAGATTTGCACATTAAAATTCATACCGACTCCAAACTTTTGAACAGTAGTGTATAATAATGTAAACATTTTGATATATGTTGAATAGATATTCAATTCACTGCAAAGAAAAACTGAAATGTTGAGTCATTTTAATGATTAAAAAGTAAATGATTGTATAATTTGCCCCCTATCATTATTTTTTAAAGAAAAAAACACAATGTGGACCCTTAAAATATGTCAAATAAATACAATGTATTTATGTATGTTTTTAATATTCACATTCTACATATTTGATTTAATTTTATTTATTTCATGTTTATTGTAAAAACAATCATTTTAAACTGTGTAAAGACATGCAGCGTTGCAAAAAAAAAGAAGAAAGTACTGTATAATTAATTTCTCACATGAAGCTGACAAACAATGTTGTTAAGAATTTATATTCTTATTACGGACAATAATCGTGGAAAGTGCCATTCACAGATTACAACTTCCAGAAGAACAGAGCGAGGACAGATCGCTCTCACCTGGGTGTTTTGTGTCTGTTGTCTGACCTCTGCCTGTGGCGCTTCTCTTTTTCTCCCCCAGGAAGTTGTTGTAGATTCTCTTTAGCTCCTGGTCATAGTCGCTCCACTCGGCTACGATACGCACAGCCGCCTGCAGCTTCGGCTCTTTTGTCTGCGGGTTGTTGCACTAACACAGACAAATGCAAAAGTCACTTAATGTCCACAAACATGACATGAAAACCCTGAAAACATGAGTTTTAGTTGCTTTTTTAATGGACCTACCAAATCTATAGTCTTGGCTTTCTTTTTAGATGCATCATCACACCAGGTCTCACACCAGAGCCACTCCTGAGGAAGTGACTTGATTGGCACCTGGTGGATCATGTTGTTGGGCAGATCCTGAGAGGGGAAAAAAAACAAAACAATCAATCACACTGATAAAGCCTGTTCTATGTGGGAAGTGACAGAGGAGAACAGTTTAAGAACGAACGCCCCACCTGGTCCAGGTTGGACAGGCTGTTGGGGTCTTGACTCAGACCCTGGTACTGGCCTCTCAGTCGGTCTCCAGCAGCGATCTTCCTGAACTTCTTCAGATCCACTACATATAGAGCACTGAGCGCACACACACACACACACAAATCAAGTCACATTTGTTTATATAGTGCTTTATACAATATAGATCGTCTCAAATTAACTTCAAAAGAAATAACAAAGGGATAGTTCACCCTAAAATGAACATTAATTCATCATTTATTCACCCTGGTATTGTTCTAATGCTGTATGCTCTTCTTTCGTTTTCAGACATATCTGTTGAGCGCGTGAAATCAATGGCCAATCAGAGACATATCTGTTGAGCGCGTGAAATCAATGGCCAATCAGAGACATATCTGTTGAGCGCGTGAAATCAATGGCCAATCAGAGACATATCTGTTGAGCGCATGAAATCAATGGCCAATCAGAGACATATCTGTTGAGCGCGTGAACTCAATGGCCAATGAGAGACATATCTGTTGAGCATGTGAACTCAATGGCCAATCAGAGACATATCTGTTGAGCGCGTGAACTCAATGGCCAATCGGAGACATATCTGTTGAGCGCGTGAACTCAATGGCCAATCAGAGACATATCTGTTGAGCGCGTGAACTCAATGGCCAATCGGAGACATATCTGTTGAGCGCGTGAACTCAATGGCCAATCGGAGACATATCTGTTGAGCGCGTGAACTCAATGGCCAATCGGAGACATATCTGTTGAGCGTGTGAACTCAATGGCCAATCGGAGACATATCTGTTGAGCGCGTGAACTCAATGGCCAATCGGAGACATATCTGTTGAGCGCGTGAACTCAATGGCCAATCGGAGACATATCTGTTGAGCGCATGAACTCAATGGCCAATCACAGACATATCTGTTGAGCGCGTGAACTCAATGGCCAATCGGAGACATATCTGTTGAGCGCGTGAACTCAATGGCCAATCAGAGACATATCTGTTGAGCGCGTGAACTCAATGGCCAATCAGAGACATATCTGTTGAGCGCATGAACTCAATGGCCAATCAGAGACATATCTGTTGAGCGCGTGAACTCAATGGCCAATCACAGACATATCTGTTGAGCGCGTGAACTCAATGGCCAATCAGAGACATATCTGTTGAGCGCGTGAACTCAATGGCCAATCACAGACATATCTGTTGAGCGCGTGAACTCAATGGCCAATCACAGACGTATCTGTTGAGCGTGTGAACTCAATGGCCAATCAGAGACATATCTGTTGAGCATGTGAACTCAATGGCCAATCGGAGACATATCTGTTGAGCATGTGAACTCAATGGCCAATCAGAGACATATCTGTTGAGCGCGTGAACTCAATGGCCAATCACAGACATATCTGTTGAGCGTGTGAACTCAATGGCCAATCACAGACGTATCTGTTGAGCGTGTGAACTCAATGGCCAATCAGAGACATATCTGTTGAGCATGTGAACTCAATGGCCAATCAGAGACATATCTGTTGAACTCAATGGCCAATCAGCGGTGTTTAAGAATCCACTCAACAGCGCTCAAAATACTAGGGGAAATGCTGCTATTGTCACATTTTAAAATTTCAGTACTTTTGATAACACTAAAGAGCCATTTTAAACTGCCAAAATGATTCTGTTGGCTATATATCATCATTCAAAATGAAGGTAGATGAAAAAGCCCTTCTTACCTGATGTGGTATTTACGTCCTGCCAAGTGACTGGCCCAGTAGCCGGACTTCCAGAAACGGTATCCGTCCATCTCTCTTCGGCTCTCACAGAAAGGCGTGTAACCGTACGGCGCTCCCTCCAGATCAAAGTCCCGCAGCTCCTTCAGGTCAGTGCGAACTATCTGTAGGACAAATCACAACAGCATTCATCAATCCTAGACTTTAAACCTGCATTTCCCACAAGCAATGAAATACTTAAATATTATAGTTTTATTTATTGTTTATATTTAAACTCCAACTGTATTTTTCTTCACCCAAAGGTGGCAGCAGTGCATCATCCGATGTGTAATGTGCATGATGCTCTCACTCTGGATTACAACTGCGGTGACTATAAAGGAGTGATCTTTCTGTACTTAAACGTGCGAAAATAATCTCATAAGGGCAGACTGGTGCTTAATGCTCACTAGAGACTGCATTGCTCTGTTTCTGTACCTGATCTGCATCTACAAAGAGGATCTTGTCCACAGCCAGGGGGAAGAGCACATCGAGGAACAGGATCTTATATCCCCAGATGATCCTTTGTTTTTCTGTCTGCTGGTGAAGCCAACGTGGCCATTTATACTGCACCAACTCGTACTGGAAACCATACTTCTCTGCCATATATGGAATAAACTCCTGTAAGAGACACACACGAGTATGTGATGTATATACTGTTCAAAAGTGTGTAGTCAGTAAGGCCCTGTTTACACCTGGTGTTAAGATGCGTTTTGGTTGATCTTAATACCAGCTGTAAACAGGGCCTAAGATTTTTTTAAAGAAATTAACACTTTAATTCAGCAAGGATGTATTAAATAGATCGAAAGTGACAGATCTGACAAACAGCCTATATGCCATCATGCTAAATCTTGAACCCCATACCTTAAAAGTTGGAGACAGGTAGTTTTTGAGGAACCAGAACTTGACAGGTGTCTTGGTGTGTTTGAGCACAGACAGCATCATTATCCTGCAGAGACAGAGAGAGGTCAAAGGTCAACACGGTGTGCCTGCAGTGACAAGCTGCAGAAGAGTTATGAGAATGACCTTCTAAACTGAGCTGCATTATACAACCAATAATAATGCCGCTAATAAGATACAGCAGGTCTAGAGATCAGCATTTCAAAACAGGCCTACAACAACAACTTTATATACAAGGAAAATGTCACAAAAAGTCAAGATGTGACCCAAGCCAGGCGACTGACTACGTGACTACGCAAAGTTATTGCATTTTCTTAATATGTGAAATTAGAAGATGTATGGGTGTCATTTTTCAGCATCAAATAAGGATATACACAAGAGGATTTGTCTGTATTACATGTCAATGCTGTAGCGATAAGATATTCTTATGCAATGATATCTTAAAGTCATATATTTGTCATAGCAGAAATGTCAGGATCCATTTGAGAACATGAACAAGGCTTTACGCTAACATTGTTTTTTTTGTCTATGCAAACAACGGCAGCCCTGAGAGCCAGGTTATTTTTTTAATCTAACTCGGATTGTGTTTGTCTGTAAGAAGATAGTCATATACACCTTGGATGGCTTGAGGGTGAGTAAATCATGGGATAATTTTCATTTAATTAATTTGCATCTCTTTAGTATTCAAGCAGAATACCTTAATTTCACATTGGGGTGAAAAGTCGATATTTTTGCTTTACAAAATACTAGTGAAAAGCATCTGTTTTACCTGAGGAACCTCTCGTACAAGTGACCGGAAGCCACAGAGAAAATGTTGATGACATCGTCTTTCTCCTGTTTGGGCTCTTCTGGCTTTGAAGCACCAGTAAATCCTCTGAAAGAGAGAAAGAAAGAAGCATTGAGTTGACAAATATTGTAAATGTGTGCTGAAGTAGAGCTGAAGAGGCAACAGAGCTGGTGGGTTTGTGTACCTGGTTAGAGATGTCCAGAATCCAGAGTCGTTCTCATGGGTACCATCACTGAGAAGCTCCTCGTTCATCATTTCAGGCTTTTTCTGCACCTGCGAACATGATATAGAGCAACAGAGTCTATGCATTAAATCCCATCGCACTAATGCTGAGCGCACGTACAGGTTTGAGACAGTTTAATATGGTAATTCTTCATTCACAGACAGGCAGATTCCTGAATAAAAAAAAAACAAGTAAAAAAACAATTGGAGTTACTAGCTAGCTTGGAATTGCATATTAATGCATGGTTTAAATGCAATGCAACAATAACAAAAATAATGTTAAGAAAATCATGTAAGAACGACTTCCTTGCTAGCAAGAATGAATCAAAAATATGCAAACCACCCACTTAAAAAAAAAAAAAAAAAAGTTGGTGACATTCAGCCAGAATGCATTAAATGAGCATAAACTGACAATAATGTGTAAGATAAGAATCATGTTACACTGGAGTAATGGCTGCTGCTGCTAAAAAAAAAAAGGAATAAATTACATTAAAACAGAAAACAGCTTCTAATTATGTTAGAATTAGAAGTTATTAAATCTCAGCTAGGAAGCTAAAACTGTGTCCTGTATTGTTGTAACTTCAGAACTCTATGGAAGCTTGTTTCCGCCATGAAATAAATAAAAAAAAAAAGGTCAAAATTGCATGTTATAAAGTCAGAATTGTGTGATTTAAAGTCAAAATTGTGTGATTTAAAGTCTAAATTGCGTGATTTAAAGTCAAAATTGCCTGTTATAAAGTCAGAATTGCGTGTTATAAAGTCAGAATTGTGTGGTTTAAAGTCAAAATTGTGAGATATAAAGTCAGAATTGAGTTATAAAGTCAGAATTGTGAGATATAAAGTCAGAATTGTGTGGTTTAAAGTCAGAATTGTGAGATATAAAGTCAGAATTGCGAGTTATGAAGTCAGAATTGTGAGTTATGAAGTCAGAATTGCGAGATATAGTCAGAATTGCGAGATATAAAGTCAGAATTGTGAGTTATGAAGTCAGAATTGAGTTATAAAGTCAGAATTGTGAGATATAGTCAGAATTGCGAGATATAAAGTCAGAATTGTGAGTTATGAAGTCAGAATTGTGAGTTATGAAGTCAGAATTGCGAGATATAGTCAGAATTGCGAGATATAAAGTCAGAATTGTGAGTTATGAAGTCAGAATTGAGTTATAAAGTCAGAATTGAGTTATAAAGTCAGAATTGAGTTATAAAGTCAGAATTGTGAGTTATGAAGTCAGAATTGTGAGTTATAAAGTCAGAATTGTGAGTTATGAAGTCAGAATTGAGTTATAAAGTCAGAATTGCGTTATAAAGTCAGAATTGCGAGATATAAAGTCAGAATTGTGAGTTATAAAGTCAGAATTGTGAGTTATAAAGTCAGAATTGAGTTATAAAGTCAGAATTGTGAGTTATGAAGTCAGAATTGTGAGTTATAAAGTCAGAATTGAGTTATAAAGTCAGAATTGTGAGTTATGAAGTCAGAATTGAGTTATAAAGTCAGAATTGAGTTATAAAGTCAGAATTGTGAGTTATGAAGTCAGAATTGAGTTATAAAGTCAGAATTGAGTTATAAAGTCAGAATTGCGAGTTATAAAGTCAGAATTGTGTGATTTAAAGTCAGAATTGCGAGTTATAAAGTCATAATTGTGTGATTTAAAGTCAGAATTGCGAGTTATAAAGTCGCAGTTACCTTTTTTATTTTCTTTATTTAGTGGCGGAAACTGGAGTGAGGTTAATTTTGACTGCCAACTTTTGATGAGAAACCAATAAACCAAACCCTGAGACAAGTACTGCTGCATAAACAAACACGTTCCCAACGGCCCATGCTGTATACTTAAAGCCACAACGTGTCAAAAATTCATATATATATATATATATATATACACACTCATTCTTAATCCACCCACAGCCCCACAGGAAGCAGCACACCTCACATCGAGCACACGCCCACACACCTGCTGACATGTGACAGCCTGTCAGATATTAGAGTATATACTGAAAATGTGAAGACACTCTCGCTCTCCATCTCTCCAGTCCAGCAGAAGAGGAAGGAATATCTCACAGCCGCCCAAGAACATTCATCTCCGCTAATACCCTCAGACTCCAGAGACAGAGACCTCTCATGTGACCTCACCCCGACACCTGATTCAGACACCCATTACTTACTTTCACTTTAATGATCTTGCTCTTGAAGCTGTTAAGGACGACGATTAAATCATCAGCCTCGGCAGGAGAGTCCGTGCCGTCGTGACTGCGACAGGGGAATTAAAATAGTGAACCGACAAATCAAGTGAAGAGACAGAAGTACATTAGGAAAGACAGACGTGTGACACGCCATAATAACATAGTACCTGTAGATTTTGTAGATATCATCCGACCTGCCTTTCCGCAGTCTGAGCATCCAGGCTCCTGGGTTTGCTTTCAGCTGGAAATAACCCTGTTAAAGACAATCACAGAAAGGGAAAGTGACCTCTGAGACACTTATTGAGGCAATTATTTTTCCCAGATGAGTGTGTGACATCCACTCACCAGATTAGCCATGACGATGGTGTCGACTCTGACGGGGTCAGACGCAGTGCCCAGAGTAAACTGCAGCCCGCGGGGCGGCTGACCTGTCGTTACGTCAAAACAATGACCCTCAAGTAATAAATATTCCAACTCATACTCAGCGGCCACGACATTGTCAACCTGCACAGAAGAGGATATGACTTCATTATTAATGCCTATGAATTAAATGTATTTGGTATTATACAAGAAAACGATATTGTGTATTTGTTAAAATACAATAAAATGGCGTTTACATCATGCAGTATCCCAAAATGCCCATAAAAATTAAGTGTATGGATCAATGGCTAATGAGAGTGATGAGGTCTCTTACCTCTTCGAGGTAGATGTTATCCAGATCGTAGCGTGTGTGGACAGACTCAACCATCCAGCTCTCGGGAGTGTTCAGATTGAGAGTAAACAACGGCGATTGAGGCATATCCAAGAACTTCGCCATCGGACCAGGAGCAAGGCTGCTCTCTGTCGAGAACAAAATCTCCGGTTCCAAGACGTACCGATAAAAACTGAGGGGGAAAAAAAACAAATCATGGTGATGTTTTATCAAAAACATACATTATATTATACAAAACAGCAAACTGTAAAATATTAACTGGAAGATTTAGTGCTTCAGAATGAATTATATCTTGTAAATTAACCAGTGAAACATGGCTGTCGCCAGAGTCATTTCTCTCCTCTAACCTTTTCAGTGGGAGGTCAGAGAGCTTGGACTGGCAGTTCATGAACACTCGCAGGTTGACGTTGACCAGCTGCTTCAATACCTGAGTGGGCAAACAGGAAGTGACACGAGTCAAGGCACAAACAACCAAATGAACCGGCTCTCGCTGACAGCTGGTCTCAGATGCTGACTGACTGTACCTGTGAAATGTCACAGAGGGGGACCAGATGTCCTGTGATGACTAATGCAGGTATATACACAACACATAAGACAAGCAGGACATGATCCTGGATCATCATCCTTTGCTCAACATCCCTGTCACATAATAATGGCTCTAACATAACCCAGGGGGTCAAGGTTGGGTTGGTTAGCATGGTCCAGTCCAGCCCCGGCAGGTAGATTCGGTAACTCAACCATCTGGTTCCACATGGCTGTCTTGTGTAACTCATACTTCACCCAAAAATGAAACAACATCAGACTATCCTTTAAAGTGAAGGTGTGCTGAAGTTCTCACCAGGAGGAGGGGTGCCAGTTTCTGAGCATCTCTGGTCACCGGATCCACAACAGCTACAACATCGAAGTACACTTCCTCTTCCCTTGGTCTGATCTTCACAGCGCTGTGAAAAGGAATGGAGAGGAAGAAGTTGACAAATGAATTCTACAGATTTAAAGATGTCCTAGTATGAGAAAAAGCAAGTGACATACCTGTATCTGTCTTCTGCAAAAGTGTGCTCAATCCGTGCCTCACCTTTAGGCTGGGAGGACAGCAGGGCGTCCACCTTCATCACCAGATCACTAGCTCTAAATCACAACACAAACACATTCAGGTTAAGTCCCAAAATCTACTCTACACAAGAATGAATGCAAATGTCGTCACATTCAGAAACGTCAGAACAAATCAGTTTGAAAAGAATCTTGCTGAGCAAGGATCAGCATCCTCCCCTAAAAGTGATCGGACAGACCAAACCGTAAGTCGTAGACTTGAAACTTTGAGGGCTGGAAGTACTCACACCGTAGTACAAGGCTCGTCCCGATCGGCCTGACGGGGTCAAAAGTATGTAATGGCTCATAACTCCTAAACCGCTCATTGGAATCCTTGGCTGAAGGCGGACAAAACATATGTCTCGGGAATTTTCGGGTATTTTGGATTTTTTGAAAAACCTACTTATGAGAACTAGTTGTAGGTTTTTGGCCCGATCGGAACCAAACCAGCGCAGAAAGATTCTCTGGAGTCCGATTGTCAATAATTATCAAAAAAAGTTCACATCTGCGACGGTACACCAAAACGTTCGAAGTGGGCCACTTTTACCAAAACGGATAAATGAGATAATTTCACCAAAATTGGTACACATATGTACGGCCTGTGGTCGCTTAAATCGGGTTTTGGTTCAACCTTGATAACTGTTAAAAAGCTTTAACACATATATGTGACCCTGGACCACAAAACCAGTCATAAGTGTCAATTTTTTGGAAATTGAGATTTATACATCACATGAAAGCTGAGTAAATAAGCTTTCAGTTGATGTATGGTTTGTTAGGATAGGGCAATATTTGGTACAATGGTTTTGATACAACTATTTGAAAATCTGGAATCTGAGGGTGCAAAAAAAAAAAAAAAAAAAAATCAAAATATTGAGAAAATTACCTTTAAAGTTGTCCAAATGAAGTCCTTAGCAGTGCATATCCACACACAAAAATACATTTTGAATATATTTACAGTAGGACATTTCATTGAACATGATCTTTACTTAATATCCTAATGATTTCTGGCATAAAAGAACAAAAAAAAAAAAAAATCGATTATTTTGACCCATACAATGTATTGTTGGCTACTGCTACAAAATATACCTGTGCAACTTTCATGACTGGTTTTGTGGTCTAGGGTCACATATTTCCCCAGTAAACTGCCTGTAAATGTTTTTTTTTTCCATCGATAATCGAGATGGTTACAGGCTTGCTAAATAAAACACCTTTTTATGCATTCGCTTAAAGGCCTTAAAGCGCATGAACCCTGATAATTGCTGTTTGCAGCTATATTGTTACTTATTTTTGTCACTTTTATTGACGCACATAATAGAGAGAGGATAAGAAACTAGATCCGAACCGGTATTGCCCACAAGAGTGCCACCAAAGCTGAGCAAATGGCAAAGTTTGTTCACAGAGACCCAGATTCAAGCGCTGATAAAGACAATCACTGCCTCCTCCATTACGGCCAACACTTCAATAATCAGCCCTCTAAAAGTTTACTGAGAGGATAATGAACATTGTGTCACCGACTCAGTCTGCTCTTCCAGTAAATACACATAAAACGCAACGTTTATTACGTCTCCGTCTTCAAGGCAGACCGACACACTTCATTAAGAGGAAGTAATTACTGCAGAGAGTACATGTGTAATGCATCGTAATCCTTCCACAGTTCTGACACGGAGCTCTGCTATTGGTTATACTGATTTGAACACATCAACGAAAGGATCTGTAACTGGATTGGTCTAGCACACCTGTCCTCTACCATGCCCAGCTGTTGAATCTTGCCCTTGATACGCTCCCCTGATGTCTTTAGGATAATGCTCTCCAAAAGCAAAAAATCATCCTGGTTAAAGACCTCCCCTTCTTCCAATGGACCAATGATCTGCAGAGAAAAGCAGGAAGCTAAATAAGAGCAGCTTTCACAGTATCAGAAGTCTTGCTATACAGCTATCATCTAACTTACTCTTCCATTACTGATCACAGCTCTCTGGCCCTTCTTCAGTTTGAGAACATCCTGGCAGTAGGCAGAGTGAGCCAACAGGAAGTTCACATTAGAGGACTCGTATGCACTCTTAAACAGAGGAACATCCATGCCCTGTAGTGCAGAAAAATGCAGAAGGATCTGGTTAAATTGGTTCTATATTAAATTCTGCAGTTTAAAAGTGACATTCGCAGCAGCAACAGTGAAATAACCCTGAGCAAATAATCCATCACAACTGTAAATGAATTACAGGAGAGCTTATTTTACCCCGACAGCAAACTCTGCAATGTCGCTCCCTCCATAAAGAGCCTGTGCCGTCTCTTCTTTAGCCATTTTGGTGATGAAGTTTTTGGCGTTGTTGGAGGTTTGGGTCTGCATAGCGGACCATATGGCTCGAGCAATCAGGCTGTTCTCATTAGATGTGTTCACACTGGGATTATTGATCGCTCCTAATCGTACATTATTACTGGTTTTCTAAAGTTAAAAAAGAAAACAAATGATGGTTAGTTCAGACTTGTTTTTCCCACTCTGTGATAAATACTTAAAGGTTAGAGTTGTATAAATGGAGCGGTTATATAAATGCATATAAATGGCATGCTAGGTTAAAATATCCAGTGCTGTTACTGATAACGAACACTAATGAAAATGATTTTTAAAATTATAAATTAAAATTATAAATGTTGCCTTGGCAAATAATTTAAATAAATTAAGTACTAAAATTACTAAAACTGATCATTAAAACTGTAACAGAAACAAAATGGAGCTAAACAGAATATATATATATATATATATATATATATATATATATATATATATATATATATATATATATATATATATATATATATATATATATTATATTATATATAAAATTATTCAGCAAAACATGTGCATAAACATATGCATGTCTAAAATGAACATTCACCAGAAAAATATTCCTAACAGTGTGAATGCAGGAAAAATAAAATATCAAATTAAATAAATTAAATTAAATATATATTTGTGCTGAAATGTGTCTCTAAATACATTTTAAATATTAAAAAAAATTCTAGTAATTACTTTAATTTGTATAAAAATTGATTTACAAAATTATGGAAGAATAAATCGAACTGTCCAGCGGGATTTTCCACTACTTTCATATATATATATATATATATATATATATATATATATATATATATATATATATATATATATATATATATATATATATATATACACCAAGATTTGGATTGTTCTAGATAAATAGTTCTAGAAAATTGCTGAAAATTCAGCTTTGCATCACAGAAATAATGGTTTTCTATTTTAATATACTTAAAAAAAAAAAAAAAAAAAAAATCATTTATTTTAAATTGTAATAATATTTCACAATATTAGTGTTTCTTCTGTATTTTCGATTAAATAAATGCAGGCTTGATGAGCAGAAGAGACTTCTTTCAAAAACATTAAAAATAGTAATGTGTCCAAACTTTTGACTGGTACTGTATTTAGATCAGATTTACAAACTGTAGTAACAAGATAACGGAATTGCCAGCAAATCTCCGCAGTTCTTCAGACACAAAGTTGAATCCTGCACACTGCGATGAGGTTTCATCTCTTACGGCTAACACTGACAGAACTGGCTTAGTGACATTGGCCTACCATGTGACGTATCGCATCATACAGCAGCTGGCGTCCCGAGGGCTGGTCAAAGTCTCCTACTACCCAGAAAGTCACTGGACGGATGATGCCATCATCTGCAAGTCATAAAAGAACAGACACATGAGCTAAAGGAAATTACACAGCCGAGACATGCCGTTTCCTCATGCAATCTAAAGAGGTGAGTGAAAATGATGTGAGGAACTGAAAGGATTCTTGCTTTAACAATCGAAAAGGTGTTTCTGAAGTGCCCAAGCGGCACACAAAGACAGACAGGCAATTTCAACCTAGATATAAACCTGTAAACGTTTGTAAAAGAAAGATATTACAGGGGACCACAGGATAGAAGGTGATTCTCTTTCATCCATCACACGGTGACAGTTCGGACAGATGACAAATGCACAGCTGTGCGTAAATCAATAGCAAGCTTCAGAAAACTGTTAAAAGAAAACAACAACAAAAAACAGACTTGCAGACACACTTAAAAAGGAATATTTTGGGACTTTACATCAGTGGCATGCTGTCAATAATTTAGGCTCATTCTCTGTATATTCTGCAGAAACAAAAACAACAAACGCTTATTTGCAGGAATGCACTTATGATGGAAGTCTAGAACATTTAAGATTATGAAGCTTGTGTTTTTGTTCAAGTGATAACATTAATTATTCCATTTGTTTTCATAGCAACGTCCAGTTTCATTCTAAAAGTTGTAACTTCTTCCTGAGTCTCTCCATCAGTGTCGACTCCGGTTTGAACAATGTAAGGCTGAACACCGTTACTGACAATCCTCATTTTGGCTGCGTGAGATTCTCCAGCTTTGTTGTTGTTGAGCAACCGAAGTGTGAGCTGTTAAAGCTCCGCCCTCTTCTGGAAAGGGGGCCGGGAGCAGCAGCTCATTTGCATTTAAAGGGACACACACAAAAACGGTATGTTTTGCTCACACTCAAATTTGACAAGCTATAATAAATGATCTGTGGGGTATTTTGAGCTGAAACTTCACAGACACATTCTGGAGACACCAGAGACTTATATTACATCTTGTGAAAAGGGCATTATAGGTCCCCCTTTAAATATTTATAAATGTTTTGCACACTATAAGTGTATTCCTGTAAATGTATTCCCCATTTGTGTACACAAACTGTGAGACAGAGTCAAAATTGTTTCCTGTGGTAATCAACAGCATGCCGCAGATGTGGTACACAGACATCAAGTTTTAAATAACCCAGAATATTCCTTCAAGCAACAGAGAGTGTTATGTTAATGACAGTAATGTAGGAGTTTTCTAACAATATTTGCACTACGTTTAGATGAGATCTATGGGAAGTGGGCTGTCAGTTAAGTGAGTATAACAGATCAATGCAATTACCGGAAACGTCCCTGGTTGACATCCCTGAAAACAGCATTCAAGAAAAGAGAAATGAAGAAACAAATAAAGACAGACAGATATATTTAGTTTTCGGTGTCTAAAGCCAGGTGTAGTTATTTCTGTTCTCCATGAGTGTTCCCTATCAGATGATATACAATGAGATTCTAGGGCTGCTCGATTATGGCAAAAATGGCTGCGTGAGATTCTCCAGCTTTGTTGTCGTTGAGCGACCGAAGAGCGAGCTGTTAAAGCTCCGCCCTCTTCTGGAAAGGGGGCGGGGAGCAGCAGCTTATTTGCATTTAAAGGGACACACACAAAAACGGTGTGTTTTTGCTCACACCCAAATAGGGGCAAATTTGACAAGCTATAATAAATGATCTGTGGGGTATTTTGAGCTGAAACTGCACACACACATTCTGGGGACACCAGAGAAAAACTAATACTTAGAGGCATCTTTCCACAGCTGAAGTAAGCCGGCTCTGTGCCTGTTCAAAATATGCTGCATAAACGAAGACCTAAAATATACTGGATCTGACCCACCTTAGCCCCTAGAATAAAAGGTGACAAAATGTTGTTTTGGTTCAGTGTAAATGAAGCACAAAATGATCCTGCCCTAAGTAGGGCTGCACGATTAATCGAAATTAACCTGAAATTGCGCTCTCTCTCTCTCTCTCTCGCTATATATATATATATATATATATATATATATATATATATATATAGAACCCGTTGAACCCCAGTTAAGTCCACTATATGGAGAAAAATCCTGGAATGTTTTCCTCAAAAACCTTCATTTCTTTTCCACTGAAGAAAGAAAGAAAGAAAGAAAGAAAGAAAGAAAGAAAGAAAGAAAGAAAGAAAGAAAGAAAGAAAGAAAGAAAGAAAGAAAGAAAGAAAGAAAGAAAGAAAGAAAGAAAGAAAGAAAGAAAGAAAGAAAGAAAGAAAGAAAGAAAGAAAGAAAGAAAGAAAGAAAGAAAGAAAGAAAGAAAGAAAGAAAGAAAGAAAGAAAGAAAGAAAGAAAGAAAGAAAGACATGACCATCTTGAATGACATGGAGGTGAGTAAATTATCTGGAAATCTGAACTAATCCTTTAAGACAAAAATCTGCAAAACCGCAGTGTTCACCAGGCAATTAATGTAAGATGGACAGAACGAGCCAAGAAAGACTGATTTCATGAAAGGCTCCATAGAGAAACCCTCCATTGTTCATGTTTATGTAGGCCAGAGCGTTTCTCATGGAGATCAATAGCAGCAATCGCTCACCTTTCTTGGTCATGTAGTTCATGCTGTTGGCCACTGCTGCGTTCTTGTCTTTGGTGTCCAGAAAGAGGAAACGTGCATATTCGTCGATAAAATGATTGTCTGGAAAAGAAGAGACTTGTTTGTGATGGCAAACACTTGGGGGAGAAAATGAAAATAAGGTTGTGCTTTGTTCTCAGTTAGAGGTACATTCATATTCATAATTGAATACAACCAAAGTCATTTCGAATGCAGCTATTTCTGAACATCGAGTGCCATTTGAGTTCAGATTGAAATGAGTCTTTTTTTTTCTCAGCTTCCTGCAAATATACTATTCAAAAGCTATTAAAATTCAGTTTCATATTCCTCGCAAAAACAAAGCAGTTTATGAATATCATTTCCGCGTTCTCATTTGTACGTCTTTGTAAATAAATGGGCTTTCAAGAACAAACAAGACATTTAGCACAGGATTTCCAAAGAGGCAGATATTCACTCCTAAGAGAGCATACGTGTTGTATATCTCAAACTAGCTCGATTACAGAAAGAAAAGCTATTTATGATTCAACAGAAGAGAACTGCGGAGCAGCAAAACACTGAGGAAACAGTTTGTCATGAACACAGTCAGACAGGAACTCACTGGTGGCGGAGAGGTCCAGATAATTCCTGCTGGTGCTCAGGACTCTGGAATTGATTCGTGGGACCACGTTGGGCTGATTCATGATAAAATCCACCACATCGTGGTCACTGTTCAGCTCACCCTGAAAAGATTATGGAAAGCATCAGGGCTAACTCTTTTTTGCTCACCAGCTACTGTGGCTAGTGGTTTTCCAAAGTTTCTAGCTACTTTTCACATCGATACCATGGGGAAAAACTGTCATATAGATATTTTTAATATTATCTCATAATTTGTCCGCAGGTTTATTAGGCTGCTGTCACTTTAAGAGCCATTATATTGTTACACATGCGTTTTCTTTCTCAGCTGTTCACTTCAAACATAACTGACTGTGTTTACGTGAATACTCTGCATTTTGACATTATTTTGTGTGTGTTTGACTGTTTAAGCGCAATAAGCGGTGAAAAAGAGCTCAATTCAGTACTGAGAGGAGGCTTTGTGGGGCGCACTTTGGGTGTGAGAACAAAAACTGCGGGAATGAGTAAAATTATACACAATACGCGCAATCCCACGGCAAAATCCAAGCCCTGTAACACCAACAATATTCATCCAGAGTCGCTGTCAGACAGATGAGAGAGAGAGAGAGAGAGAGAGAGAGAGAGAGAGAAGAGAGAGAGAGAGAGAGAGAGAGAGAGAGAGAGAGAGAGAGAGAAAGAGCAGCTGGTGTTGTGTATTTATTCTGTGGAAAATGAGTATCAGAAGCGTTTTAGATATTTCAGTATCGAGTGACGCATTTTAGCTATTTTTTTTTAGGAACAGAGCAGTAATATAATGTGCTACTTTTTTAAGTAATGTGCGGCCACAGAGATGATATGGGTGACAGACGTGTAATTCTCACCAGATAGACGGTGCGCTGAAAAAAGCTTGTGGTCTCCAGGATCTTGTGCATGACAACCGTCTCGAGTTCATCTGGGTCCAACTGCTCGCGCTGTAAAGGCATTCCATTATACAACACCACGGGCAGCGGGCCGACACCAGTCTGTTCATAATATGCCTTTCCCTCCTGTGGAGACAGAAGATATTACCTCAATAAGGGTTATAGTTACTGCTAGAAAGAGCGATTAGCACAGGAACCACCTCTGGCTGACAGTTACATCTCTACAGTTGACCAAACATTATCACATCCACTATATTCTGTCTCTTTCGGAAATTAATATGACATCTGAGATGGGGTACTGCTGAAATATTTAAAGCATACACACTAGAAAAACAAATCCCTCACTTTTCTGTCGTTGTCGTAGGCAGAGTCGGGTCCCAGGATGCTGCTGATCTCGACATACGGATATCTCTTCTCCAAAACACCCACCACATGCTCCACCTTCAGCTCGCCTCCGCTGGGAACTCTGTTCAACATCTGAGAGACAGAAGATGATCAGAACACATCCCCACATGTTTGTGGTTTTTAGTCAACGTCTGTTAGATTTGTGTGTGCTCCTAAACAAATACAAAATTCACTTGTAGCTGATATACATTTAAAATTTATAGTCTTTCTCTTTTGGAAAAACAGACCAGAAATACTGAGCACTCACTGATTTTGTTATATACCACCTACTTCTGAATCTAAATTGGTGATGATGCTGACTTACTGATACGATGGCGTCAAAGGCCATTTGGCTGTCCGTGTCATCAGCGATGTAGTTGAAAGCTCGAAGCAGAGCCACACCAGCATCCTGCATCCCATCAACATCATCAGAGTCATTAACCACAAACACCAATCCAATCCTGCAGACAGACAGAAACAGACAAATCACAACAACTCCACTGACAGCTTTAAGATTATCCCATGATTTACTCACCCTCAAGCCATCCTAGGAGTATATCTTCTTTCAGACGAACACAATCGGAGTTATATTAAAAAAATATTCTGGCTCTTCCAAACTTTATAATGGGAGTCGAGATTTTGAAGCCCAAAAAAGTGCATCCATCCATCATAAAAGTAATCCATACGACTCCAGGGGGTTAACAAAGACCTTCTGAAGCGAAGCGATGGGTTTTTGTAAGAAAAATATCCATATTTACATATTTTCTGGCAAACATCCGTAGTGTCTACTCTCACCTACTCCTACGTCATGCGTCGGGTCAGAGGTCACACTTCCGCCGCAAGTCAACTTGTGTATGGATTTGTCGGAAGCTAGTTATTATAGTTTATTAACATGTAAATATGGATATTTTTCTTAGAAAAACCCATCGCTTCGCGATTTATTAACCCCTTGGGAGTTGTATGGATTACTTTTATGATGGATGGATGCACTTTTTTGGGCTTCAAAATCTCGACTCCCATTATAAAGTTTAGAAGAGCCAGAATATTTTTTTAATATAACTCCGATTGTGTTCATCTGAAGGAAGATAGTCATACACACCTAGGATGGCTTGAGGGTGAGTAAATCATGGGATCATTTTCATTTTTGGGTGAACTATCCCTTTAAGTTACTTTTTAAGGGGTTTTTTATGGCTTTATTATATATTGAGAGACAGAAAAATAGTTCAACGGAGGGGAATGACATCTGAAAGTGTCCAGATTTGAACCTGCTTTCGTGGGGGAGCGAGTGCGTCGCCACTGTGCCACAGCTCTGACATTAATTCACAGCTGAAACATTAATCATGTTCTTGCAATAATGTTCGGCCTATGTTCAGACTGACCTGAGTGGGATGTTGTTGCTGTAAAACATCTCAGCCACGCTGATCAGCTCAGCTGTGTTCACATGGGTCGGATCCAGAATCATCACCTGTGAGAACGACACACACACACGGTGAAATGATTCAGATCTATGTGGGGTTTACACTGTGAATCGTTAATGACTGAACAAACTTGTCGCACAATGCAATGTTTACATAGCACCTGCGACACTCACCAGATTATGGAAATTCTTCCGGATCTGTCGGATGACTCCAGGAAAGGTGGGCCGCAGTAGCTCCTGCACATTAGAGGGCCAGGACGCATACCTGCCGTCTGTCTCCAGGTTATTAATCCACTGGAGAAAGAGAGAAAGAGGGATTATTCTCTATTCGCACTCTCAGAAAACAGAAAAAGAAAACAAAACATGTTGCTCACGTTAACAGCAGGGCTGCGGATGTCCACGGCATAGTCCGAGTCCGAGGGCTGGACGTTGAGTTTGAGGATGTCGTGGATATAGGGTGTGTCGATGAGCAGACTGCGCAGACCCTCCATGACCCTCGCCTCATTCCTCAACACATCAAAAATGCTGCGAAAACACATGATAAATATCAACAAACATCAAGTTGTTTTTTTTGTTTTTTTAAGAAATTAATGTTTATTCAGCAAGGATGCATTATATTTATCAAAAGTGACCGTTTTTCTATTGGAAATAAATTCTGTTTTATTTCTACTATATATATTATATATTTAAATCCTGAAAAAACACAACACGGTTTCCACAAAAATATTAACTGTTTTCAACAAAGATAATAATGTAAAGTAACATTCACGAATAATAATGTAATGATGTAAAATGTTTCTTGAGCAGCAAATCAGCATATTAATACAAAAAAAAAATCCGACCGACACCAAACTTTTGAGCGATAGTGTATATAAAAATAGTCAAATATTAAATCATTTTTCTTATTTTGTTAAACATTTAATTATCATTTAAAATTATTTATTTAGACTTTTGCCAATTACATATAAATATAATATAATAATTCGTTTCCCCCCCCCAATATTTTATAATTGCAATTAGATATCCATTAACAAATAAAAGAAATTATCTACTTAAAAAATAGATTACATTTTAAAATATTTAAAAATAGGCAAAAAAAAAAAAAAAAAAAATCTTGGACAACAAATGTTTAAATATTTTAAATATTAAATATTTGTTTCTTATTTTTGTTCAATATTTATCATAATTTAAAATTATAATTTTTATAAATAATATAATTGCTGTGTGTTTATAATAATATAATATAATATAATATAATAATATAATTCGTTTTTCCCCCAATATTTTATAATTGCAATTAGATATCCATTAACAAATAAAATAAATTATCTACTTAAAAATAGATTACATTTTAAAATATTTAAAAATAGGGAAAAAAAATCTTGGACACATTTTTAAATATTTTAAATATTAATTTTTTTCTTATTTTTGTTCAATATTTATCATAATTTAAAATTTAAAATGATCATTTTAAAATAATATAATAATTGCTGTGTGTTTATAATAATATAACATAACATAATATAATATATAATATAATAATTTAGTTACATATCCAATATTTTATAAATGCAATTATTAGATATCCACTAACAAATAAAAGAATATATTATATATATATATATATATATATATATATATATATATATATATATATATATATATATATATATATATATATATGTATAGGACAAATAGACTTATTAGTCTAATATTTTTTTTTTTGTTAAACATTTATTATAATTTAAAATGATTGTTTTTAGACTTTTGCCAATTAAATATAAAAAATTATAAAATAATATAATAATTGTGTGTTTATAATAATATTATATAATATAATAAAATAATTCAGTAACATTTCCAATATTTTACAAATGCAGTTATTAGATATCCACTAACAAATAAAAGAAATAAACTACTTTAAAAAAGTAGTTACCTGAAAATATCCTGCACATCCAGGTCAATATGGAGTCCATTGATGAACAGAGCCGAGTCTCCTGGCTGGAGCCCTAACGTTCCCTTAAAATACTAGAGGAGACATGAGAATATTGCACATTAGTTATGACAAACTCATAATTATCTTTAATATAACCTCCGAAGACCTGCGGGCTGCTAATCCTAGGATGAAACATATGTTTCTGTCATTTCACAGAGCAGAACAGAAGTTGAAAGAGATGCTCAATATGATCTATAATTCAAACAGACTCTTTTGAGCCTCAGGCCATTTCTACTCTATATATTCATGCTATTATCCGCGGCACTCATGTTTGTTATTCGCTAAAGGCACATGCATTAGAGCGAGGGAGCTCGTTAGAGAAACCTAAAGAGCCTCTATTCGTCATGTTTCCCAGCATGCAATTACAGTGAGGAATGAGGAGCAGGTCCGTTACACGTCCTCATTACGAGAGGCAAGAAACAGCTTTAATCACAGAAAGGAAATGACCGAAACAATGAACGAAGCCACGTATAAACCGCATTTGCCGCAATTACTCCATTCATTTCCTTTTCGGTGACAAAACAAAAGCATTTACACACGTTCCGACGCAGAGGAACGGGAAGAAAACAAGCAGAGGGATGTAGAGGAATGAGTCTGAACTGACGTCCTTTCATTCTGAACACCGGTTTTAATACATGGGAACAGAGAATCATCGTAAAGACTTTTTTTGGTGAATTATGAGGCAAAAGCACTTGTCTTGACTGGGTCCTGCTGATGAGGGAACATGAGGGAAAACGGACAATGGTAGCCCTCACCTTTTGATTTTCCTCGATCTCCTTACGGATCTCTGAATTAACCACCGTTTTTGTTAAGGACCTGAGAGAGGAGAGAGAAATGTGAGCTGTTGTACTGAAAATGATTCATTAGTTCATCATGGTGATTCATTATAATCAAACCTTGAACGCACGCCTACCATAATCTGCATAAAAATGTCCGTTTTAATCAACAGCGTTTAACAAGATGAGATCGCTTTCACTGACGTCATGCAGGTCTGCATTCAGAAAGCTTTGAAAAATACATGTAAAAATAAAAAGTCGATGAGTCAGAGCTGCAGTTAAATGCTCTGGGCGATACATGACTGCTTAATATACTCCACTGTGTCAAGGATCACTTTAACAAAATTGCATTTTAAAATACATTTGCCCAAAAACATTTTTTTAAATAAAACAGCTGTGGCTGCACTGTCAGGGTCCAATAAAGCATATTATTTTCATCATAACTGCTGTTGGGTTGATTTTTTATTTATTTTTTCTCCCTACAGTGTTAATTAAACCTTGGGCGGCAGTTAAATCTCTCTTTTCCTTTTAAAACTTCCAGCTCGGAGTAAACTTTCTGATGACCTGAGCGCTCTGAATTGAAAAACTACACTTGAGCCAATGAGGAATTAATGAATAAACACAGAAAAGTGGCTTATAAATAGCACGCCACGTACTTTCGCTGAAAGTAAAATGCTGTGCGAAGTGATAAAAAGCCGATCAGAAGATATTCAATGTTAAAGGTGCGTTCACGCCATGTCGTGATTACCGTAATTACGACCTCGTAGAACTCAATTACAATTTACAAACTTACAACTGTACCACCTGACCATGTCGCTGACGAATTTGGCATAGAAACACATAATTCCAAGCTCAAAGTAGAATGTCACATGATCGTTTTTGTTCCAGTAATCGGTTATCAGCAAAAATCCATACCGATAGTTTGTTTATTCAGATTTTTATTGGCTATAAATCCGCAGTGCGCTGTCATAGACATGCAAATAATATCGCATGTCATTCTTCGTGATTTGTGAATTCAGGCGACACAGTCCTCCGCTCCGAAATCTGTCATAGTGACGCTTAATTTTACAGTGTGTACAGCTCAAAGTTGGACAGTCAGAAGACTGAAACCAGTGGCATCTTGACTTGCTTGATTTTTTACAGCAAAGCAGCAAAGTCAGGAATGTGAAAAATAGCCATTCTTCATGTTTAACGTCTATTTTCAATAAACACGCAGACCGCGTTAAAACAAAATCACTTGTTTTGGATCGAGCCTGATTTATGAAAACCTTCACAATCACATTTTATCGCATCTCACTGCTCTTTCACAAAACACTGCTTCATGAAGCTTTGAAGCTTTACGAATCTTTTGTTTCGAATCAGAGCGCCAAAGTCACGTGATTCCAGTAAACGAGGCTTTTTCACATGACTTTGGCAGTTTGAAACACGCTCCGAATCACTGATTCGAAACAAAAGATTCATAAAGCAGTGTTTTGAAATCGCCCGTCACTAGATATTGTTGAATAAAGTCGTTATTTTGTTTTGTTTTTGCGCACAAAATGTATTCTCGTCGCTTCATAATATTAAGGTTCAACCACTCTAGTCACGTTGACCATTTTATCGATGTCTTTTAATACCCTTCTGGACCTCAAAAGCATTGTCATTGCTGCCTATGTGTGGATCAGAAACCCTCAAGTTTTAATCAAAAATATCTTAATTTGTGTTCTGAAGATGAACGAAGGTCTTACAGGTGTGGAACGACATGAGGGGGAGGAATTAATGACAGAAACTTCATTTTTAACTGACCCAAAAAGTACTGTGATGTTTTAAGGACTCAGGAAAGGGTTAACTGGGTGGAAAATGATATTTCAAAACAAAATGTCAGAACAAGAAAACAAACAAAAACCCAGAGGAAACAGAATTGTGTTGCTTTATCATGTCCGGTTAGGACTGTAATAGATAGATATAGTTATTTACCTGGCTTTGGTAGGGAAGTTCTGGCTCAAATCCTTCATGACAGTGAGAGCGTCCACAGAGGGAGCTGCCAGGATACGGGCGGCAGTCTGAAAGCTGAGATCTTTAGGAGGAGGATAAAGAGCAAATGTCATTCAAACTTGCATTTCTGCTCTTGAAATATTCAAGATCTCATTTGAAACAGCCATGACCTGTATACGCTATTCTCTGATTCTACATATGATCAATTTGATGTGCCAAAGCACGTTTTCAGTACTACTGGGAATATTGCGTATATACTGTGTGTGTGTGTTGGCTCAGAGGTTTTGCTAAATGTGACTAGTCTCTGATGACTTTACCTTGATAGAGCAGTAATGAGCTCTGGACTAGTGGGAGTTGTGTTTTACAACCACACAAGGCCAGCAGAACCACAGCTAATTAACAATGTGGAAAACGATACGTTTGCATATTGTGAGAATGAGAATTGAGCTAGCCGAGTGCTCCTTTAGTCACAGGTAATATTATAATTGAGCCCTGATGTAGTGCCATTATTATAAGTGTGCCCAATATGCATTTATGCAATGGCAAGAGAGGCTCTGCTCCTTTAACCGTGGTAAAACACAGTAAGAGAGACTGCTCATGGTCTTTAATACAAACACTTGCATCCCGCAAGCAGGCATCGAATGGATATTTCATAGATGGCACCCACCCTGCATCTGCCAAACTTTAAGCGGAGCCATCTCATTGGTGCTCTCCACCAAATGCTTCCGGAGCTCCTTCAGCTGTTCCTTAAGTTCGGGATAAATGGTCCTGACAAATATAAGATATATAGACATGTAATCTCAAAAGCAAGTAAGCATTTTAGTTAATGGAGAGATTTGTGTTTATGAAATGTTCAGTTACTTGAGTTTGCCAAACAGAAAGCCCTGGACTTCATCCACAGGATCATTTTCACCTATTAAGGTGGCATTCGCATCAGCCCCAGCTGTGAAAAGAGGAGAAAATGAGTTTTTCTAGTCTTTAAATCACACTAATATTCTTTCAAAACCACATTATGAAGACTGCTGTCGTACCCTGAACTTGTGTGTCATCTTTGGCTTTGTACTCTTGGTTTTTGATGGCCAGTTCCACTCCATATCCAGACAGATGCACTTTACTCTTGCTGGGGTTCTGCATGGGTCACAGAGCTATTTATCTTAAGAGGAAAACACAACATTCATTGCATTTGAATTTCACCTGGTTTTGATTCTTACAGAGAGGAAGTGGCGTAAAACGTAAGTGATCAGGCCCTTGTTGGCTTTGGCCAGCATCAGCTGATGGAATCTGGAGAATTCTCCGGTGCCCGTCTCAGCGTAAAGAATCACAACCGGAGCGTCGGGATTGGCAGAGGGAAATTTGTGATCACCTTTGAACAAGTGTGGCTTTGGCCTAAAGAGAGAAAAAAATCAGTTTAGGTTAGCTGACAAACGGACAATTTAAACATCAATACTATAATAGGTTCAATGTCATCAAGGAAAGTGTATGTTTGAAAATGTCAAATATTTAATGTACAGCAGTCTCTCAATTAATACAAGGACATGAAAACCACATACACAATAGTTATGAAGAACGTTTATGTAGTCTTAGATTTAGCATTGCATTATTTTATACTTACTGATTCTAATTTTAGTCTAATCTAATGTATCTATTATGTGGCATCGCTTTGTGGAGTAAAATAAAATAAATCAATGGTTTCAAATAAGCATAACAAATGGAATTACTTAAAATCTGAAAGTGCATTATTTACTTCCTGTCCTAATTAAAAACACTTTCAAGCATCCCAAAGATATTGACCATTTAAAAATGGATTTTGCGAGTCACTCCAGCAGACTGACTAAAACATTTGAGAACACTTTATTTCTATGAAATAGTCTGGATTCTATTTTAATGGTTTAATTAAATATAATAATAATAAAAAAAGGAATGTCTAATTAATTTAACTCCTAAAAACAACCAACTTTATAAAAAATAAATTAATTTAATTTAATTCATAAGAAATTAAACTTTCGTCAAACAAAGTGCCGCACAACAGAGCTTTACTCTTAAAAATAAAACACGGAAGAAAAATGGTGATTATTCCTTAAAAATAAAGTTAATAATGTATTATTGTTAGTATTATTATTACATTGAGATGTAGGTAAATTCTACTGTACAACAGTGATATATTTCAAATATATTACTTTTATTTTGACCGGTTGCAGAGAAGACCTTTGAGTTTCTGTGTGTTTATGATATAACAATTTTTCTCAGACGAAAGTAAAATGCTCATGAAGATGACGTTCATGTGCTCATATAGCGAGACGGCAGAGGCTGTCACGCGTGCTTCAGTTTGCATGAGGTAAATGAAACCGCGCGTTTCAGTGTCGCCAACTATTTTCAAAGGAGCTTGCTCAAAAAGTCGCTAAATGACGTCATAGCATATTCGTGACATCATCACGTCACACTTGCATTCTGCCTGCCTAATGTTTTTTCTCCCCTAATCCGTGCTCACATACTGTATTTTGAGAGTAGTTATAGCCGAAAGTCAAACTGTTCCAATTTCTTAAATATATTTTATATTTTTTTAGACAACAGCATGAGTATGATATAGTGAATGACTACATCTTTTGCGTAAATTACCTTAATTCAGTGAGTTCGGAAACCGGATGAACTTAAGCTCTGTGATAGTGTAAAGGATAAAGCACACGAGAAGAATGGAAATCAGTCAAACTAAATTCTTTAAATATAAAACAAAGGAGAAGCACATAAGCGATAACTAGCGACAAAATCGCTAAGTTGGCAACACTGGCGCCATTCATTCACACGGAGACACGCAGGATTCATATTTAAATAGTCTTTTTGCGGTTTAATATTCACAGACGGTTTGATTTAAGTGTACCCACCTACTTTTGATTTATTCATCAAAAATGTGATAACTTCTGTGACATTCCACGTTATACAGTAAATTTCGTTTTTATGACTGGATTCTGCGATTCTGTCCGCGTTTTCTGCATCACGGAATTTAAGGTGATGTAGTTACAATGTACTTAGATAATTAATTAACTACATGTACTTACTATAGAGTTAAGGTAAGGGTTAGGGTTTGATACTTGTAATTATACTGTTATTACTATAGTAAGCACATATAGTCACCTTAAAATAAAGTGTAAATTTGTAATATTTTTTTTTTTAGTCATGTGCGTTGTAGGTAATGTTGGACTGAAGGCTGTGGCGACTCACCGTTCTAAGGCATTATCCAGCATGACTTTAAGTCTTTCTGTGTCACAAGATGTCTGTCCGTGTACATTGAAGAACGCTTTACAGCCAGGCGGAGGAGGCTCATTAGATGCGATCTACATGAACAAACAGAGCATGTTGAGAAAATAACACGTTGAGTCAAACTCCTGAGTTTACATTGCACAGCTGTGGAAATCGCCGCTCACCTGCTGGAAGGAATGGACGGTGGATGAGTAGGTCCTCAAAGATAAGGCGAACTTCAGCAGGTTAAGCTGCACGGGGCTCAGCAGAACACTGGCTCTTTTCAGGATCAGATCGTAGTAAGCCAGATCCGTGTCTGAAATATAGACAACAGTCCTGTAATCTGATTGGCCAAACATATTTCAAGAGCAACAACACAATAAATGTTGAGACTATTTTCATTAACTGCACGTAAATTAATATTAAAGAGTGAGTTCACCCCAAAGTGAAAATTCTGTCATCGATTACTCATCATCATATAAGACTTTATTTTTAACGAAATCTGAGAGATTTCCGTCTCTGGTTTGCAAGTCTATTGACACAAAACTCTGAAGGTTCAAAATGTTCGTAAAGAGATTATGGTTTAGTGGTTTAATCCAAGTCTTCTGAAGAGACATTTGCATGTTGCTTTATATGTAAAGATTGGACACATTACTATTTTAAATGTTTTTGGAAAAAGTCTCTTCTGCTCATCAAGCCTGGATTTATTTGATCAAAAAATACAGAAAAATCTGTAATATTGTGAAATATTATTACAATTTAAAATAATGATTTTCCATTTTAATATACTTTAAAATATAATTTATATCCTGTGATCAAAGCTGAATTTTCAGCATCATTACTCCAGTCTTCAGTGTCACATGATCCTTCAGAAATCATTCTGATATGATGATTTATTATCAGTGTTGGAATGTTTTTATTACCGGTGATACTTTTTCATAATTCTTTGATAAATAAAAAGTTAAAAATAACTTTTCTAACAATATAAATCTTTACGATCACTTTACTAACACATCCTTGATGAATAAAAGTATTAATTTCTTTCATAAAAAGAAGAAAGAAAACAAATGACTGACCCCAAACGTTTGAACGGTAGTGTATATTGTTAGAAAATAATTTTTTTTTTTTATTCATCAAAGAACCCTGAAAAAAGTATCATAGGTAATTAAAAAAAAAGCACAACTGTTTCCAACACTGATAATAAATCATCATATCAGAATGATTTCTGAAGGATCATGTGACACTGAAGACTGGAGTAATGATGCTGAAAATTCAGCTTTGATCACTGGATATAAATTATATTTTAAAGTATATTAAAATAGAAAACCATTATTTTAAATTGTAATAATATTTCACAATATTACTGATTTTTCTGTATTTTTTGACCAAATAAATCCAGGCTTGATAAGCAGAAGAGACTTCTTTCAAAAACATTAAAAATAGTAATGTGTCCAAACTTACGGTACTGTATGTCAAGCAAATGGTTTTGAGTTTTCCGTTTACCATATTTGCAGTATATATGTGAATAAAAGTATGAATTACGTCTGTTCATCATAGTGTCTCTTCAGAAGACTTCATATAGATTTTTTTTTTACGATATCTTAATGAATGTCTTGAAACGGCTGCACAGACTTTCAAATCTCTCGGATTTCACTAAAAAGATGTTTCAAAGATGATGTGGTGAGTGATTGACGTCAGAATAAAAGTATGCAATATTTTAACATATGATATTCAGTACAACAGCGACATAATATCAAACATACGATCTTCATAACATAGGCTGACACGCCTTTTCGTGTCTAAGAAGTAAAAGATGGAATTCAGATGAAATATTACCATCATGATCATTCTCGATATTTTGATTAGCTTCTACAAAGTCCCAGAACTTGTGCTGACTCTCTTCAGCAAGGAACTCGCTGTAAAATATAAAGGCATTTTCATTATTAGTAAACTGTAGCATAACTATACATTAACATGCTGTCATCATTGTGCTCCAGCTAACCTGGCCTCCAGCAGGAGTGGTGTAGACGGCCATTTAGTGGTCAGTGTTGTTGTAACAGCTTTTGAGTCCCCTCTGACAGAGTTAACAGAGCCCAGAGCCAGCAGTGCCGCACACAACATCCACATCTTCCCACAAAAGCCTGAGGAAATCAAATCAATTAGCCTCATCTTGAAGTAATGCTCCAGAGTAGTTAAACATTGCCATTCAATATGAAAACGAAAGTAAAACAACAGTTCCTTTAAACTACATTAAATACATCAAACTGACACCAACGGAGATAAACGCCTTATAAACTAGCATCATAAAAAGTATACATATATATCACACGGGCGTTGAAGCATAGCTTCTTGTTTGTTTTGTATTTCACTTTATTCAACAGCGCGGCCTGCCTCTTATCCAATCAGAGCACTCAGCGTGGACTTTAAGATTAGCGTCATCCAATCAGCGCTCAGACCGAGCAGCAGTTCCGGGTTCTCATTAACTTCCTGCATTATAACAAATTCATTCAAAGCATATCGTACGAGGGTAAATTACATTTTTATATCGTCGAAGTAGCACTCAGTACGAATTAAAACACGCCGAGTAAAAACAACTGGTATCATTTGACTGATATAATCATAATGCGAACGATTGCTAATCGATTTTTACAGATTACGAGAATGAGGTGCGATTAAAATGAAACGCCGTTAGAATATAATATCCAGAAATGAATCTAACAAGAAGAATCTAGCGTTTAAATGAGATTTTCTTTGTAACGCACTGCCAGTACACCTGTGC
The DNA here is from genome assembly GCA_037101425.1 of Elopichthys bambusa. NCBI lineage: Eukaryota > Metazoa > Chordata > Actinopteri > Cypriniformes > Xenocyprididae > Elopichthys > Elopichthys bambusa. The sequence goes on along the minus strand of CM074437.1, from coordinate 1,184,983 downwards.
AAGCATGACTAATCACATACATTTGCTTCGAGCCAGTTGCAAAATGCTTGATGTGACGTATTCATACACACTATTATTGGAACAAATGTAATGCGGCATAATTATGCTGAGGTTAACGTGAGCAATCATACCAGCACCGGCTTCTGAATCCGCTTCGTGAGTTGCCATGTTTGGACGGTGTAGTAAGTGGTCCATTCCACGGTTCATGTGTGGGACCTGCTGTCTGTGCCTTTCCATAAACATAGCTTTAAGCATACGCAAAATCACACATCATATTATAATTGTCCCATTAACAACTGTAGCAATAAAATCTTATATGTTATTGTTAACATATATCAGTAATTTCATGTAAGAGAGCAACATACTGCATTTTTTTTCCGCTGGCTATACGCTAGACAGCTTATTTGTCATAGCCGCCATTTTGGCTCAAGAAGAACCGCGCAGGAGCCTTTAACTCTGTTTTAACGTGGAAAAAAATGGAAACTGGATTTGTGGCGCTAATTCGTTAAGCTAATTACGAAATACAGCGTTGTTTTGCTTTCCATCGCCCTACTGTGTGTGTGTGATGCCTATTTTCATGCTGTTTTTATTATTAATCAGTTTTTAAACAGCTACCTCACTACTGTATTCCACTGACACAAATATTTTTCTATATAATCCATAAGGTTGGGTAGATGCCATGAAATTTCAAGCAGTAACAAATTCGTGCAAAAGTATTTTTTAAAATGCCACAAAACCAGTCATAAGGGTCAATTTAAAAAAAAAAAATTGAGATTTAAACATCATCTGAAAGCTGAATAAATAATCTTTAATCATTGATGCATCGTTTGTTAGAACAGGACAATATTCGGCTGAGATATGATTATTTGAAAATCTGGAATCTGAGGGTGCAAAAAAATCAAAATATTGAGAAAATCGCCTTAAAAAATAAATTTTTTGATTTATATACAGTAGGAAATTTACAAAATATCTTCATGATCTTTACTTAATATCCTAATGATTTTTGGCATAAAAGAAAAATCTATAATTTTGACCCATGCAGTGTATTGTTGTCTATTGCTACAAATATACCTGTGTGACTTATGACAGGGTCACATATATATACTATAAATTCTAACCAAAGATATTATTAAGAAAGTTTTTTATTTGTCAGCTATACTCATTGATCATACTCATGTAGGCCTGTTTCTTGATTGAACACACTGCATGGGAGAACTGACAGAAAAGTTAAACTTACTGCATAATGTATGATCACTGTGAAGCTGCTTTGAAACAATCTGTGTATAAAGTACTATAACTTCAAAAGGTTTTATATCTGCTCTGTTCAGTTGCAACTTTTTTAGAGTTGACACGTCTGCTTTTATGAAGCGGCACAAGTCTCTCATTGTTTGATTCTCAATCATCTTGTCAGAGGAAATAAACATCTAGATTTCAATATGATACATATGCCTTCATTTTACATGGTTATCTTGCATTACGGATGATCTAAACACTCTCAGGCTGTTAGCGAAGATCGGAAACTTCAGTTGGGGAGGGTTTTTATTACCAGAATTCTGCTACATCAAACAAAAGACTAATTGCACAGCGTCTTGAGACTCGGCTTCCAAGCTTATACTTGCCGATTCTCTGTGCTTGAGAATCACACAGCCTGCAGAGACGCTGTGATGCTGCTAAACAGTGTAATCCCACTGCCGGGTCAGGTGCATGCTCTTTTTATCAATATAGGACATGATTGGACAGCCTGGAACAGTTTGCCTATTACCACCCGAGCCCGAACTGACAAGGGCATGCTTGATATTTCAGCTGGATATTTATGTATATGCTTTCCATTGGCCTTTCTTGGGGTATGCAACACACCCGGTGAAATTGTGGCAGAAATTGCACACTCCGGCGTCAAATTAAACTGTAGATCAAGTGTGACAGGTCGAAGTGCGCTTCTAAGGGGACAGAGAGCCCTGGGTGCTTTATGGGGTCAAGGTGGCTCCATTATGCATTAGCATGGACAGAAAAGAGCCGCTTTCCTCTTGCCGCAGTGGCTGTTAACCTTTCTGCTGGATCGCTCACCTTTTATCTCCGAGGGGGGCTGTAAAACCAGCAGCCTGCTGCCAAACGGGTCTGCTCATAAAAATCAATTACCCTGATTAGGAGGCGATTTGCAGAAGTCCTTCAAAGCCAACAATGAGATACAGAACGGAGTTTAATATTCTGAAATTTCAGAGAATGATCCAGAAAACGAATGTCGCCACTAAATTCCTCAAGAAGTGCTGTGAGGAAACACTTGAGGAACAGGAATAACAATCGAATCTGAAAGCTTTTTGAGGACGTGACATCACGCTTTCATGGCGCTGACTTTATAAATGATATGTCTCACCTTTAAAAGCCATGTAAGGAGCACCCGCAAAAAAAGGAGAAATGGCCACATCAGTTCCACATCATCCTCTCTATTCAAATCAAAGCACTGAACCCACCAACACTCGTAATGTAGATCACACCGACAACTGATGATTAGAGATCAGTGCTGCTAAAACTTAATTTACTGAGACGATAAAGACATTTGAGGTGAATTTTGTGATACGACTGGGGAGCAGGAACCACTTCAGATGCTGAGAGGGATGTGTCGTTCCCGTCTGTATTATTATTTACCTGTTATTATAGTATTAATTATTATTTAGCTGAAGCTAAAACCATAAAAATGTCATTAATCGAAATTAAATAATCATTAACTGAAACAAAACAGAATATTTAAAACGTACACACACACAGACCTTATCAAAGACTGTAGAATAACACAAGACGTGTCACTGGTATTGTTTTGAATGGGAGAAAGTGCAACGCGCAATATGGCGGAATAAGTCCCGCCTTCTAAATAAGAGGCAATGGCGATTGGTAAAGTCATCGCGTCAGCAGCCGTTAGAAGCTCCGGTTCCTATAGAAACAGCCAGACGCGCGCCTCCGAAATGAGGCACAAGAGACGCTCCTTTAGGACTGAGCATGCGCATTGGCTTGATCCAGTCTGCAAAATACAGTTTTTTTTGTTTGGTTTTTTTGCGTTTGTCATGATTCGAGCGTTTAGAAACAAAAACTTATGAGACAGTTGTTGTCAGATTTCATTGGTGATTTCAAATATGAAATTTGCTTATTCAAAGAATAATTAGCTGGTGAAGTTACTCATTGTAGAGTTAACAAAAGTTATCGTGAGCATTGTAATGTTTAAAGCGGATGTCTTAACAATGTCAGTAGACCGGGAAGATTTTAAAACGAACGGTTCATTCATAAATACGTAAGATCGCTGTGGAAATACAAACCGGAAGTCAAAAGACAACGAGCGCAGCGCTGAAAAGGGGCGGGGCTACATAGGGCCTACGTACTCTCTCTCTCTCTCTCACTCACACACACACACACACAGGTAAATTTCATTTTCAGTTGATCTACCTCTTTAAAACGAGGCTTGAATAATTTTAGGCTCTTTTTGTTTTAATGAATTGAAGAATCTGCTGAGGCCAGTGGTTAATTGTTGAGCTCAAAACAAAAATACGTTGTAGGCCTTCATCATCTGGGTTCAATACTTATTGTTCAGAGCTATAGAAATTCTCCTAATTCTTCTCCCAGCCACTTCATCTTCTGTCTATATACTGTATTTGTAATACTGGGAATTCTTATTATATCCTGGCAGAACAATGGCCCGGGTGCAAGTGATTCTCGGCGTGGCTCTTGTCCAAAAGACACAGCGTGGCAATTCATTACCCCTGCAGAACTCAGAGGAGCCGGAGTGATTACCCCCATCCATTTCAGACAATAATGGCTGCTGATACGGTGCTTCTCCGCCGTTCAATTCAACAGGACAAAGAAGCGTGTCTTGATATCCGTGCCAGGAGGTATTTTGTAATTACCAGGGAGAGCACTTGTCTGAGTCAGCTGCTTCTGCTTCAGCGGTGTGTGTGGAGAGATGCTGCCTGTCAGCTCTGAAGGGTCGTTCCTGCAGTGCACTTTCATTTCCATCAACTTCAACTTGGATAAAATATTGAATTTGTTATTATATAATATCAGAATTCCATTCAAAAGTAAAAGGTTTGTAATATTTTTTAAAAGTCTCTTACTGCATGCATTAGAATACAGTAAAAACAGTAATATTGTGAAATATTAGTACAATTTAAAAGAACTATTTTTCAATATTTTATTTTAATTTATTCATTTTTCAGCATCATTACTCCAGTCTTCAGTGTCACATGATCCTTCAGAAATCATTCTAATATGATGATCTTCTGCTCAAGAAACATTTGTGCTTCGCGTATAATATATATATATATATATATATATATATATATATATATATTTCCCCCTTTTCCCTAAAAGTAGTTTGAATGAACATTGCCAAATTTTCAACGTCAAACAAGAAAAACTGATAATTAATCAGAAAACAAAATGTCTTCTAGTTATTGCTATTGGTAAACAAAAACTGAAATAAACATTATATATATATAATGGATTTTATATGAAATAAATCTGAAAGGATATATTAATACAGTATATAGGGGTTAATATATTCCATTGAAGTGCATTACTATAAACATTTTTACATTCATTTTCACAAACTGATTAAAGAGTCAAATTTATTGTCTGTATTAATCAAAGTCCATAAACGTCAAAATTAAAATAATCTATAATATACCGTTAGTTGTGCTTGTGTGACACTTTCCCAGAGCACCTCCATAGTAGATAAAAAAATAAAGACAGGAAGCACTGACATGTTTATATATAAAAATGATTTTTTTTAATGGTGTATTTGACGATCCATTGTTGAAATGATGAGAAAAATACCCAGAGCAGATGAACTGGATGTGACGGATAAATGAGCAGAGCTCAGGGATTCGCTAGTGCGTCTCTCGCACTTACAAACACACACATTCTCTCAAAAAGAGTTGGAGTCACTTTGCTAGACTCACATGAGGTCGGAAACGCACTCTACAGCAGCGACTAGCTTCATTTTAGAGACTGCTGTGTTCTGAAAAGAGTCTGAATGCAATTCATTCAAATGTGTGGCATTATCAGCATCACCACAAGGGGTGCTCTAGCATTACCTGTTAGCCAGTTTCCTTTTTCACGTCAACTACTGTCATGGCTGAGCAATAGCAAGTAAGTAAGAGTTAAATAATCTACATACAGTAGCTATTTACCTGAATAACACATCCGGTTTAATGGCACAGACATCTGAAGGTGAGTACTGAGGTTTGTTTCTGCCACCGTAGAGTATGTTTCTGACCTGTAACACTTGACAGCACACCAATTCTCTACTCTGATTAGCTGTACGTCATTGCTGAATTAAGACTGAGAAACACTTGGTCACCAAACTATTTTGCAATGAGACCAACATTTACTGAGGGTTTCCATTAAGAGCATCAGCTGAAGGGAATGACAGCATCACATCAAGATATTAATAAAGGGCTGCCTTCCTAAAGAGCATTCATGAATTATGCAGATCGTTTGTTCCTGTATAACATAACAACACTCTAGGTTTGGTTAAATATGCAGTAAGTGAATAGTAGTCTGTCTTTATGGTTACTGAGGAGATAAATTCCCATTGCAGAGCAGTAAGTAAAGTAAAACGTCCCTCATAACACCTTAAGAGTCAGTTAAAGAGGAAGGAGTCAATCTTCCTCGCATACTGTTTACTCTGATGTTGTTGTGTAGCCATTAACTTAAAGGGACAGTTCGCCCAGAGAAAGATTCGTTTTGAATCTGTATGACTGTGGAACATAAAAGGAGATGCTTTGCAGGATGTTCAAGCTGCTCTTATATACAGTGAAAGTGAATGAGGACTGGAGCTGTCAAGCTCCAAAAGTGATAAAAAAGCAGTCCATATGACCTAAAGGGGTAGTTCACCTAAAAAATGAAAATTATCCCATGATTTATTCACCCTCAAGCCTAGGTGTATATGACTTTCGTCTTTCTGATGAACACAATCGGAGTTATATTAAAAAATATCCTGGCTCTTCCAAGCTTTATAATGGGAGTGGATGGGGGTCGAAATTTTGAAGTCCAAAAAAGTGCATCCATCCATCATAAAAGTAATCCATACGACTCCAGGGGATTGATAAAGACCTTCCAAAGAGAAGTGATGGGTTTTTGTAAGAAAATATCCATATTTAAAACCATATAAACTATAATAACTAGCGTATGGATTACTTTTATGATGGATGGATGCACTTTTTTGGACTTCAAAATCTCGACCCCCCATTTACTCCCATTATAAAGCTTGGAAGAGCCAAGATATTGATCTTTGATTGTGTTCGTCTGAGAGAAGATAGTCATATACACTTAGGATGGCTTGAGGGTGTGTAAATCATGGGATAATTTTAATTTTTGGGTGAACTATCCCTTTAAGTGACTTGGAATACGCTTGCATAAGTCTTTCTGGTGATTTTTTGTCAGTTTTGGAGCTCAACAAAAATCATTTTTGGGTCATATGGGTTGGGTTAGATGGCAGAATGGTCATTTCTCAGGGTGAACTGTTCCTTTAACAACAAACAACTCAAAGTTAACAAAGATTTGCATAAGGGGAGACATGTGACATCATTCTTGTCCCCTTACTGGCAACAGCTCCAGTCCCTGAGGACCATGGCAAGAGATTGGTCATCATGAAACAAACACTCGCACGCATTCGCAAAGAAAAAACGTCACACCCAAACATGCTTGCGTACTGTCATCCTTAACAGAATGCTTAAAATCTCAAACACACACAGTCATCCTACTAAATAATGAGTAGTCTCTGGGAATTGGGAATGGTGGTGACATTTATAAAGGCTGCGTTTGCTGCTTCTTCCTTCTGCTCTTGTGTTTCACGAGCTTTCTCTTTCACACACACAAACTCTACAACACTCCTGTTATTGACTGACATACAGGCATCATTATCGAGTCAAATGCACTGAACAGGACTTCGCTCGGAAACACAGAGCCCATCCTTACTAAGTGTAAAATAAGACACAGTTTCCTCTTTGGATCTCCCAACTCGGCTACCAAGAAATGGCCTGAATTTGGCTGCTGATGACCACCTTGAATTTGTCTCGGCCAATAACAACATATAAAGACCTCTCACATTCGGTAAGTTTATATTAGTACACTTAGCTCACAGGGGTTTTCTCGTAGAGTATGCTGAAAGCTTAAATAATGGCTATGGTCCACGTGTCGTCTGTCCGTCCGTCGAAATTTGCAGCCGACGTGCAAATAAACACACACACACAAAAAGGTCAACAGAACAGACCCTTTCAAGTCATCACTGATTATGAAAAGCTAATAAATTGCATCCAATAAGTGTTAGGCAGCTCTGTTGGTCTCAGTGCTGTGAGTTTTACCTCTTTGAGGGATGAAAAAATCCCTTTTAAAAATAATTAAAACCATAACAAACTAAGACAGACCGTTATCGTCACAAGTTCATGGCTGAAATGGCAGCAGACATTTAAGCAAATACCTCTATACAGTTTCATTCTTTTAAAATCTGCAGTGAATATAATTTCGATAATTTTTACGCATGTTTTTTTTTCCTTCTGTGGGCGATTGCGCCGGTAGAAGTCTTCACCTCTTGGTTTCAAGTTCAGGCTCAGTGCTTTAAGTTAGCCGGTCACATTTCTGACCTGGCACGCAAAGTTGTCCTGCATTTGGAGTCCTCCCTCTCCGAGACGAGCGAAGGATATCCTGGAGCACAACAGAAGGGGGGGAGGGCCGTGTTTGATGGTGGCGCTAAAGTTCTGTCTCTTTCTCATTAGCAATTTTCCTCTCCCGCTTGATTAGACCTGGGGGTCGCATTCTTTTCCTCCTCATTGACCGGTATTTCCCGTCCCCCTCCCCCCAGCACTGCTACCAGCGGTTGATGATGTGATTCATGTAGTCCTCCGTGGGCAATCGGGACGCCTCGGACTCCGGCGCGTCATCCCTGAAATTAGGATCGGAGCTGGGCGTCCGACGAAAGGGGAAGAGGGCGGGCTGGTTCTTTAGGCGCTGCTCTCTTCGCTCCAGTTGTCGCTTGTACATGTAGCGCTGCTGAAAAAGATCCCTGGCGTAGTCATACAACTGCATGTCCAGGTCGTTCAGCTCCTCGATCCGCTGCACCGTATCGTTATCCAGGTCCACGCCAGCGGCCCGCGTGCTGTTGTACTGCATGAAGGGACGGATGAACTTGAGGCGGAAGGTCCGTTCGAACAAGTACTGCGTTTTGCGCTGGAACTCCGTCAAGCCGAAGAAGGCCATGTCTCGCAGGTTCTTCTTGGCCGACTCGAGCAGCACCTGCGCACGCTTCTTCTCCGGGATAAAGGACATGTTGTAGCAGCCCACCAGGCTGAGGTCGGCTAGCATGCGCACCTGTCGGTTATTCGCCAGGTTGTACGGACAGTCCATGAACTGCTGTAACGTGCAGCCCGACCAGTCGGTGCCCTCGTAGCAGGGGGGCAGCTCTTCCGGTGTGGGCGTTCGCCCGTCACACATGTGTAGGGAGGTTTTCCACGTAGCTCCGCGCTGGACGTGTCTCCATTCGCTCAGGTAGCGGGACACGGGGTCCCGTAACAGGGTGATGTAGTAGAACTTCCTGTAGGGGTGACAAAGAGACAGAGAAATGATTAGGACACATTTTCATCTGAATCAAAACAATCTAAGTGAATATCTCAGATTTAGGGCTGCAACTAATCATTATTTTCGATAACCTAAAATGTCCCTTTCACAAGATGTAATATAAGTCTCTGGTGTCCCCAGAATGTGTCTGTGAAGTTTCAGCTCAAAATACCCCACAGATCATTTATTATAGCTTGTCAAATTTGCCCCTATTTGGGTGTGAGCAAAAACACACCGTTTTTGTGTGTGTCCCTTTAAATGCAAATGAGCAGCTGCTCCCGCCCCCTTTCCAGAAGAGCTTTAACAGCTTGCGCTTCGGTCGCTCAACAACAACAAAGCTGGAGAATCTCACGCAGCCAAAATGAGGATTGTCAGTAACGGTGTTCAGCCTTACATTGTTCAAACCGGAGTCGACACTGATGGAGAGACTCAGGAAGAAGTTACAACTTTTAGACGTTTCTGAATGGTTAGTGGATAAATTTATGTAGTTGCGGTGGAGTTGATTCAACTCATCAACTAGCATGTGCCGTCATGTTAATCTTTTGTGCAAATCCAGCATTGAATTGTCCCTCGTTTGTGAAGCAGTCCGGTGTAAAATGATGGCATGACAACAACACTCGACTACAACAACTCTTCCTCTTCTCTAAAGCAGCCCAACATGGCCTCATCCCCTTTGTTGTGTGTTCTCGAGGGCGGGGTTTATGTAAATGTTGGGGTTTACAGATAAGGATATAACCATAAAATGTAAGTTATGTGCTGAGGAAAACATGTGTCAGAGGCAGTAAACAGCACACAATGTCAAAGCGTGAGAGGGCTAGCCATGGTAAATGCTTATGCTTTTGTTTGAAGCGCAGCAAGTATGTTTCGGATGACTTGGATCATGTACCTTTCCCGGAGCAGCTCACTCTGTGTCCTTTGCTGTTTTCCATATACGTTTTGTCCATAGAAATGGATTATTCAGTAAAACAATGTGACTGGCTAAAAGTTTCCGTCCACAGCATGCAGATGCCACTAATCGATAATCAAATTTGTTGTCAATTACTTTCACTGTTGATAATAATCGATTTTATCAGTTAGTTGTTGCTGCCCTACTCAGATTTCACGGGTCTACAATATTTTTCCTCCAAAAAATCTCCAACTATGCTGTTTGTCCGATGTACACAATATTTTGTATTTATCATCTAAATGTAACCCCTCCTGTTACAGAACCACCTGCTCTAAGCGGGACTCGAACCCGCGTCTGCTGACATGGGAGTCGGGCGCTCTAACAAGGAGGCTAAGTTTCTAGAGTGCCTCTTGAGATCAGGGAAGTGAGGTTTACTCACACAGCTCTTACTAGCTGGCCTCTCTTACACTCACCCCCCTAAACCTCACTCCCATCCGGGTCATGGCACCAATGTAACCCCTCCTGCTCAAACCGCCGCCTGCTCTAAGCGGGACTTGAAATCGGGTCCGTCGGCATGGGCGTCGGGTGCTCTAACCAGGAGGCTAAAAACCGCAGTCTCTAGCGTCAGTCACTAGAGCATCTCTTGAGATCAGCTGGCCTCCGTCACACTCCTACACTCCCCTAAACCTCACTCCCATCCGGGTCACGGCACCAATGTAACCCCTCCTGTTCGAACTGCCAGTCGCTAGAGCACCTCTTGAGATCAGGGAAGTGAGGTTTACTCACACAGCTCTTACTAGCTGGCCTCTCTTACACTCACCCCCCTAAACCTCACTCCCATCCGGGTCATGGCACCAATGTAACCCCTCCTGCTCAAACCGCCGCCTGCTCTAAGCGGGACTTGAAATCGGGTCCGTCGGCATGGGCGTCGGGTGCTCTAACCAGGAGGCTAAAAACCGCAGTCTCTAGCGTCAGTCACTAGAGCATCTCTTGAGATCAGCTGGCCTCCGTCACACTCCTACACTCCCCTAAACCTCACTCCCATCCGGGTCACGGCACCAATGTAACCCCTCCTGTTCGAACTGCCAGTCGCTAGAGCACCTCTTGAGATCAGGGAAGTGAGGTTTACTCACACAGCTCTTACTAGCTGGCCTCTCTTACACTCACCCCCCTAAACCTCACTCCCATCCGGGTCACGGCACCAATGTAACCCCTCCTGCTCAAACCGCCCGCTCTAAGCGGGACTCGAAATCGGGTCCACTGGCATGGGCGTCGGGTGCTCTAACCAGAAGGCTAAAAACCGCAGTCTCTAGCGTCAGTCACTAGAGCATCTCTTGAGATCAGCTGGCCTCCGTTACACTCCTACACTCCCCTAAACCTCACTCCCATCCGGGTCACGGCACCAATGTAACCCCTCCTGTTCGAACTGCCAGTCGCTAGAGCACCTCTTGAGATCAGGGAAGTGAGGTTTACTCACACAGCTCTTACTAGCTGGCCTCCATTACATAGAGACCCACATGACAAAAAGTTATCAAAAGAATTTCTACAATGACTAATTGACCTTTATTTTCTGAACGGGAAGCCCAAACTTAACAAAACTTCATACACATAGGGCCTGTTTACACCTGGTCACTTCATGTGTTTTCTCTGATCGGATAGCTATCTGATTTATAAAAACAATTGCATTTACACATAGCCACATAAATGTGTCTCCGCAAAACGGATACAGATCCGATCTTCAATTCCCGCGCTATATGCAGATTTAAGTTCATGTCACCGAAAGCAACAAATATGAGTTGTATTTTATTGATCATCAGCTTATTTCGAAATCAAAGACGCAATAGGAAAGGGCACAGCAACAGCACTGCTAAGATCATTTAGTCTAAGATGAAGATTATTGTGTTTTGAGCGCCTGAGATTTACTTTCAGTTTGATTTGCGTGCTGCAGTAGCGCTGTCATATCTATAACATGTTATTTAGCCCATAACACGCTCTCACACGTTTAGTTTTTAGTATTTTTGGGAGGAGTTAAATTTACATATGTGGTTTCAACAACCAGATGCATTTAGACCTGTTCAGTTTTGACTGGAATGCGTCTCAAATGCGTTTCGGAGGGCATTTAGACCTGGTCTTTTCACGATCGTATAGTCATCCGATCAGAGAAAACGCATGAAGTGACCAGGTTTAAACAGGCCCATAGCTAATATAGCCACACAGAAGCGCTAACATGTCCTAACATTAACTTCCCCTTCCCTTTTTCTTGTTCAAGAAGTTCTTGTTCACAATTTCTGTTTACTTAAATGCCAGTGGTCATGAAACTAACTGGTACAAACCTGCAGGGTGTCCATACAATGCCTGTCAAATTTTGTGAGAATTGACCACAAGATGGCACCGTAATTAATATATTTATGTTTCTGCTTATACACTGCCTGGCCAAAAAAAAAAAAAAGGTCACTGTTTGGATTACCATCACAACATTTATTTCATTATATCCGGGTTTAGTTAAATCTGCTTTTAACTAAAAACAATTACTGCCGAAACATTGCAAAGTTCCTGTTATTTACTTGTTAAATCTTTGTTAGTTATCCAGTGCTTACAAAACTACTAGTCAACAAATAATTTAGGCAGCCCACCAACTACTCGACTTTGAACATCCCTACAAGAAATTATTTTAACAGCTGGGATGGAAAACTGCGTCTTTAACATTTTCTGCACATTAAATTTTTTTATGGGTTTTATTGACTCATTAAAACGCAAGCAGTGTGTAAATTTTTTTTTCTCATAAACTGGAACTCTAGCTACATTATTCACATCATAAATATCTGTATTGCAGTAAAGGACCAACAGCAGCCACATGGTAATCTTTTACTGGTAGGTAAGAGTTATAATTCCTCTCGCCTCCAGCATAAAAATTATTCCGGCGCGAGAACACAACCAGTCGTGAACTGTAGAGCTCTTGATTCTGATACGCTTCAGTGAGTCTTCATAATGCAGATGAAAAGAGCATAACTCGTCCCACAACACCTCTCTTCTATTCCGAACCTGCACTCCAACACCAAATTAGTGAATTCTCGGATGTGTCCCTCTTGTGCACTTGAGCGTACGTGCTGCAGAATGAATCACACATTAGTGTAGTGAACGGCCGAGACTTATTTATTTTAACAGCTCTGGTAGAGATGCATGAATTTATTCATCTGTGAAAGACAAGTCAACCAAAAGCTTGCACATTATGTACAGTGTTGACCCTGAGGGTAAATAAACAGAACATTCATTCCCTCTCTTAATCAGTATATCCTACTTGTTTCCGAGTAAAAACATCTTTATATCCTAAAAATAACATACCTGAGAAAATACATTCTGTGTTAAATTCAGAACACAGAATGAACTCAAGTAAAAACACGCTTAAAGAAAGAGATTTCGGGATGTTTTAGATGCAATAACCTCCGATTAAACATCAACAAGATGCCGTAACTGCCATAGGATATTAAAATAATATTCTACGCCATCGGTTAACATTACCATTCATATTAATGGCAGTTCAGCTGCTGCATGACATCTACAAGCAAATCATCTACTATATATATATATATATATATATATATATAATAAAATATTACAATTTATATGTTTCTTAGGTTTTGGTTCGTCAGAATTTTGAATGTTTGTCAGTTGTCAGTGGGGAAGGATGCATTTTCCTTGCAAAATGGAGGCTGAGAGGTTCTGATGACAAGCCTAATGCTGACCCCTAGGTTGTAAACACTTTTTGCAGAGTAAAATCTTGACATTTATAAACACTCTCTCACTACTGTCTGCCACTTACTCACACACATGCACAAACACACACAGTCCAAAGTATTCTCAGTATTCTACAGTGTCAAACACCTCCATCACACTCAATCTCACTCTTTCTTTGTGAACATCACTCTATTCTCATTCTGTTATCTTTCAGCCCTCCTCGTGTTGTCTGTTCATACACAGATCTGTCCCTGAGTCGGAACCAAATAAATGAATAAATAAAAGGAAGCAAGGACATTGAAAATGGACAAACCCAGTGAATGGGTTAAATGTTTGCATAACCTGTTGGGTAGTGTTATTTAACTCAACTATCGTTTAAAAATGACTGTATTTCTTGCTTAAAATGAACCCAAAGTATGTTGGATGTAAAGTAAGTTTAATGAATAATAATTAAACAATAAACTATTATTAATAAATGTTCACCTTTTGATTATTATTGTTGCCTATGTGTCTGATTTTTAATTTTGGGTTCATTTTAAGTCAGCCATATAGTCATTTTTAATCAATAGTTGGGTTAAATAAAACTACCCAGCAGGTTGGGCGAACATTTAACCCAACTGTTGGGTTAAAACAATCCAAACTTGGGTTGTTTTTAACCCAGCATTCTTTAGAGTGTAATATCATGTACATTTAATAAGTTCACAAAGAAGATTATACACACACTTATATGGTATTTAATTCTATTAATACTTTTAAATTAATATATAAATAATACAATTATTGGCTATCATATCAACTATCCACCATAACATCACCTTTCAGTGTTGGCCAACATTACACACTGGTTGTTCTAGTGTCCCTAGTTGTCTTCAAATCAAATTATAAAGAGCCAAAAAGTGTCAGTAAGTTTTACCCTACATATTAAAAAGGCCACAGAGGCATCAGACATGTACTTTACTGTAAAAACATGCCTAGACACGCACACACAATAACTGTCAAAACTGACACACATAAAGGATGTGTGCTGCCAATCTAATGTTCTCAGAAAGAGCCAACAGGGACAGAAAAAGGCTTAAACACACACACACACACACACACACACACACACAGAGCTTGGACTGATGGCTCACGTCAAATCAAATAAGCTGAGCTGTTCTGATATACAGCAGCGTTCAGCACAACTCTAGCAGAGACCCAAAAAGAGAGAGAGAGAGAACACCAGCGTTTGACCAGAATCTCTACCCAGCATGCACCAGCCTGCAAATAAACATAATCTAGTGATTTCCCCTGATCTGAGAGTGGAGCGGTCACTCTTTCTTCCTCAGTTTAATATATTCACTCCTGTTGGTTTAGACGCTCAGCGTCACCCTATCCGATGACCTTTTTCCTCTGTTTTCAATCATCGTGTGTCTGAAGCCACACTCCTCTGGGGCATTGCTGGGTCGTGAGCGGCTTACTAACATGCAGTTCACGTCACGGCCACTTGGTGGTGATATACACACAGAAAACACACACTGAGACGTACTTGCATGCACTACAATTAAGCACAAATCCAAAGCCTCAGTATCAGTGGTATTTAACTACACTCCACCGAAGCTGAATCTGTTTAAAGGAAACTGAACGGCTGGACTGTTGTAGGAACTATATGTGAGTGGGAAGGTCGGGGTTATTTTCATCGCCCTAGTAGTGCAACAGGGAAAATGACAGAAAATTGCTGGCACAAGCATATCTCGACACACAGATACACAAACTAAACAAGACTTTTCCTGTAACAAAGTCCTTCCTACATGGGCACGGACACACAGCAGCAGAGGGCAAAGTCACAGTCACACATGCCGGCGGGGAGCACGATTTTGGGGAAAAAATGGCATTGCAATATTTTTCTGCAATAAAAAAAAAAAACATATGATTTGGAAACAAAAAAAAAAATTATTGAAGTATGTGCTACAAGAAAACAGTAGACTTTCTACAATCTCATGTTTAATTCAATGTGTTACTTACCATTCTTTGTAATTATTTGTGAAATTTACTAGCAAAATGGTTTATTTTTCAGCACCAGTTCTTTGCCGTATCGTAAATCTGACTGTGAGGGAATCTGGGGAAATCGGAGTCTCTCTGCAAAGCGTCATTTGAAATTTATGAGCAATTTCCTCAGTCACAAAAACAAACACCTGGAGGGAAGCAGTGCTGCCGAGTCACATCCTCGCTCTATATCACTCAACCTCACACTGCTTCACTTCATCATAACAGTGTGCAAATCATGTTAGAGACGATTACCAGCACAGGTACAGCTGAGTGAGACGGGACTGGAGCGCCATGGAGAAACTCAAAACTAAATGTAGTGGTTTCAACTCAAAAAAGCCCAATTCCAATTCCTAAATATGGCTCAGATCTCTCCTTCACTGTACATCTTTGGGATTATTACACCCATTTTATTGTCCACCAAGCAAAATTCAAATCAGGTCACTCAGAAGTAATAAATAATAAAGTAATAAAATGCAGAATTTGAGTTATCAATCATTTATGTTGCACAAACAATGTAGGATGAGTTATTCTGCAAAGTTGAATGTTTACAGTCTAAAAATGCTGGGTTAAAAACAACCCAAGTTGGGTTGAAAATGGACAAAACCAGCAAGTAATTTTTAATCAATAGTTGAGTTAAATAAAACTACCAGCAGGTTGAGCAAACATTTAACCCAACCGCTGGGTTAAAACTATCCATTCGCTGGGTTAAAACAATCGAATTGCTGGGTTAAAACAACCCAATAGCTGGGTTGAAACAGTCCATTCGCTGGGTTAAAACAATCAAATTGCTGGGTTAAAACATCCTAATCGCTGGGTTAAAACAATCCATTCACTGGGTTAAAACAACCCAATCGCTGGGTTAAAACAATCCATTCGCTGGGTTAAAACAATCAAATTGCTAAGTTAAAACAACCCAATCAATCAAATTGCTGGGTTAAAACATCCCAATCACTGGGTTAAAACAATCCATTCGCTGGGTTAAAACAATCGAATTGCTGGGTTAAAACAACCCAATAGCTGGGTTGAAACAGTCCAATAGCTGGGTTGAAACAGTCCACTCGCTGGGTTAAAACCACCCAGTCACTGGGTTAAAACAACCCATTCGCTGGGTTAAAACAACCCAATCGCTGGGTTAAAACAATCCATTCGCTGGGTTAAAACAACCCAATCGCTGGGTTAAAACAATCCATTCGCTGGGTTAAAACAATCGAATTGCTGGGTTAAAACAACCCAATAGCTGGGTTGAAACAGTCCAATATCTGGGTTGAAACAGTCCATTCGCTGGGTTAAAACCACCCAGTCACTGGGTTAAAACAACCCAATCGCTGGGTTAAAACAATCCATTCGCTGGGTTAAAACAATCCATTCGCTGGATTAAAACAATCAAATTGCTAAGTTAAAACAACCCAATCATTGCTGGGTTAAAACAATCAAATTGCTGGGTTAAAACATCCCAATCATTGCTGGGTTAAAACAATCCATTCACTGGGTTAAAACAACCCAATTGCTGGGTTAAAACAATCCATTCGCTGGGTTAAAACAATCAAATCACTGGGTTAAAACAACCCAATCAATCAATCAATCATTGCTGGGTTAAAACCACCCAGTCACTGGGTTAAAACAATCCATTCGCTGGGTTAAAACAACCCAATCGCTGGGTTAAAACAATCCATTCGCTGGGTTAAAACAATCGAATTGCTGGGTTAAAACAACCCAATAGCTGGGTTGAAACAGTCCAATATCTGGGTTGAAACAGTCCATTCGCTGGGTTAAAACCACCCAGTTGCTGGGTTAAAACAATCCATTCGCTGGGTTAAAACAATCAAATTGCTAAGTTAAAACAACCCAATCAATCAAATTGCTGGGTTAAAACATCCCAATCACTGGGTTAATACAATCCATTCGCTGGGTTAAAACAACCCAATCGCTGGGTTAAAACAATCCATTCGCTGGGTTAAAACAATCGAATTGCTGGGTTAAAACAACCCAATAGCTGGGTTGAAACAGTCCAATATCTGGGTTGAAACAGTCCATTCGCTGGGTTAAAACAACCCAATCGCTGGGTTAAAACAATCCATTCGCTGGGTTAAAACAACCCAATCGCTGGGTTAAAACAATCCATTCGCTGGGTTAAAACAATCGAATTGCTGGGTTAAAACAACCCAATAGCTGGGTTGAAACAGTCCAATATCTGGGTTGAAACAGTCCATTCGCTGGGTTAAAACCACCCAGTCACTGGGTTAAAACAACCCAATCGCTGGGTTAAAACAATCCATTCGCTGGGTTAAAACAATCCATTCGCTGGGTTAAAACAATCCATTCGCTGGATTAAAACAATCAAATTGCTAAGTTAAAACAACCCAATCATTGCTGGGTTAAAACAATCAAATTGCTGGGTTAAAACATCCCAATCATTGCTGGGTTAAAACAATCCATTCACTGGGTTAAAACAATCCATTCACTGGGTTAAAACAACCCAATTGCTGGGTTAAAACAACCCAATTGCTGGGTTAAAACAATCCATTCGCTGGGTTAAAACAATCAAATCGCTGGGTTAAAACAACCCAATCAATCAATCAATCATTGCTGGGTTAAAACCACCCAGTCACTGGGTTAAAACAATCCATTCGCTGGGTTAAAACAACCCAATCGCTGGGTTAAAACAATCCATTCGCTGGGTTAAAACAATCCATTCGCTGGATTAAAACAATCAAATTGCTAAGTTAAAACAACCCAATCATTGCTGGGTTAAAACAATCAAATTGCTGGGTTAAAACATCCCAATCATTGCTGGGTTAAAACAATCCATTCACTGGGTTAAAACAACCCAATTGCTGGGTTAAAACAATCCATTCGCTGGGTTAAAACAATCAAATCGCTGGGTTAAAACAACCCAATCAATCAATCAATCATTGCTGGGTTAAAATATCCCAATTGCTGGGTTTGTCCATTTTCAACCCAACTTGGGTTGTTTTTAACCCAGCATCTTTTAGAGTGCAGGGTTAGTGGTTTGTTCAAATCTCTAACCGCAGGTATGAGCAATTATAATGGTGATGATTGCCTTAGCAAACACTACTAATTAAAATCTATTAATACATGATGGACTATCCTTAGGGACTCAGCTTTAGCAATGAAATGTGTTTGAGTAGGACTTTACTAATAACATAATTTAGTAGTTCAACATGTATCTGCTATAGGGTTCTTCTTAACATTTGAGGCCCATCTTAATTCTCAGCGATCTGTCATGGTAATTGATTTATGCCAATTACTGCTGATCGAGTCACTTCAGTTCAGAATCTGCTTAGGACATGGATGTACATGTAAATCCAGTGACCTCTTACACTGCGCTGTCCGGCATGTCGACTCAAACGTCAATCCTCGTAAAAGTGAGAACTGCATCATCAGCTGTACCAAATCCCATGAGGATAACAGGCCATAGGATGAACCATATGAGGACATGCTTCTACCACAGACACACAATCAATCCCAGAGCGGATCTGCATGTAAAGTCAAGGCTGGGATTAACAAGACATGTCTGCGAGGAAGACTAAGGAGAAGTGGTTTAATGATGTGTATAGTTTGGGAATGGCTTCAGTCCTTCAGTGTGTCATGCTCTAGCTAATGGTCAGTTAGTCATATCAGAGAAAAACATGAACTGGTGGGGCAGCAGTAAGATAAAAACAGTAAAAAATATGAAATATTATTACGATTTAAAATAGCTGTTTTCTATGTGAATATATGTTAAACTGTAATTTATATCCTGTGATCAAAGCTGAATTTTCAGCATCATTACTCTAGTCTTCAGTGTCACATGATCTTTCAGAAATCATTCGAATATGTTTATGAGGACATTACATAGACATAATGATTTTATACTGTACAAACTGTATATTCTATCCACTAACCCTAACCCTGCCATCACTGAACACTTTCGGCATGTTTACATTTTCAAAAAACATCACTTAGTATGATTTATAAGCTGTATTCCTTATGGGGACAAAAAGATGTCAAGGGTTTTAGATATTGCCATCTTTGTGGACACACACACACACACTCACACACACACCAAAATGAGTGACATCTTTAATAAGACCTCCACGTGTCCTCTCTAAGACTGAATCCCTGAAGGATGGAAACATTTAAAAGATTTGGGGAATGTTATTAAAAAACAAGAGAACATTCATCCATACATCTTTTCTCTTTTGTCAGCTGGTCTCTCTCTCTCTCTGTATGTTTAAGAAAGTCACTCACCTCAGGCTTGTCTGGATATGTAATAACAACATGTTTGAAAACGTTTCAGTACAGAAGGGCACAAATCTCTCTCTCTCTCTCTCTCGGTCTCTTTCTGGCAGTCCCAACTCAAGCCCTAAGCTAATTAGGATGTGCTGATTGATTAGGCTGCAATAATTAGCTTTTGTGATGTAAATGAAGCTCCCATTTGGTCTGAAATTGATTAGCCACTGTCTGTCCCCGGGGACGAGGCGGATTGAGAGCCACCGCTTGCGTCCATCTCTCTCTCTCAGCCTCTCAATGTTTGTAATCAAATACGATAATGGACTTCAGTGAAGTGCTGTAAAAAGAAAACTATCGATGTCTAAACAACTAGATATTTCTCTCCACTCTGAAATGATACGATGGTACAGCCTGCGAGATCTAGTGGAGAGAAATTGAACGTGGAGAGATTTTAAAAAATGTTTTTTTTTTTTACTGTAACTGGCCACCATTTTACACATTTTTAAATAACCTTTTAATCATTAATACGCCACTTTATTAGTCCTGTGGTTTTAAAAATAAATTAAAAATACAAATATCCCTTGGTTATTTCAAGAGCCCCGCACAAGACATGCAGGAAAAAAAAAAAAAAAGTAGGTTAAATCATGAGCACAATCGAGGGAATGAAATAGTGCGCACGATTTAGTGAATCGAGGGATGGAATAACCTGTTAAAAATGTAGCTAATTGCAACAAAATATTAGTAACTTTTCAAATCTTTAAATTTTCAAATGAACGAATGTATAATTTAATTTATTTTAAATTGGCACTCTTAGTCTTTCATACTAAAAAATTCTGATAATATCCTAGCTGGGAAAAATGAAAAAATCCATAGGTGTGAATGTGTGTGTTTTTGTGACATATCAGGACACAAATTAGTATAATGACATGGGTATCACAAGGAGAGGGTGACTTATGAGGACATTACCCATTTGCCCATTGTTCAAAAGGCTTATAAATCATACAGAATGAGTTTTTGTGAGAAAGTAAAAATGCGCAGTTTCCTTTGATGGGTAGGTTAAGGGGTAGGGGTAGTGTAGGTTTGTGCAGTATAAAAACCATTACGCCTATGGAATGTACCCACAATTCACGAAAACAAACGTGTGTGTGTGTGTGTGTATCCCAAGCCATGTAATAGGGAGGGATGGGGAAAGACCTGGCAACCTACCCTGGAAAAATTGCTAAGAAAATTCATGGACAGTCTCTTGCGTATGGCCACAGACTCACCAAGAGTTGGATATGACTGAAATGGTAATAGACAGATGCATGTGAGAGAGACGCAGAAGACAGAACTGAAAGGCACAGAGCGAGAGACTATCTGTTGTTTTCCTGTCTGGAGAGGAGGAGTTCTCCTGAGGAAGGAACAGGAACTGCTTCCACTCAACCAACCTCTGACCCAAATCCTGAGAGCTCGTCTGTGAGTTTAACCCTTCCTGAAAATACGCTCAGAATAACCACACAGAATTCCCTCTACCGATCATCCAATCAGAGATGAGAAAAGTAGCATTGTGAATGCTGTCTCAAACTTGTTATGCACCCTTCGTGGATAAAACTGTCCTAAACTTATGAATTACAATTTTTGCCCTAATCAGCACTGACAAATGATGAGTAACAAGACATTTTGTTGCTTATTTGGCTTCTGTTTCTGTATCACTGCTGTGAGTAGCCCTGCCCACTATGAAATATGAAATCTCATTGGTCCAAAATCTCACTTGGAACAACTGTCCATTCAGTGCTTGTTGCTGGAAACTTGCGCTCAACATTAACCCAACGTGTTTTCATCCGCCTTTTTTATCAGCACTTTCATCTTAAAGGGGACCTATTATGTCTGTGAAGTTTCAGCTCAAAATACCCCACAGATCATTTATTATAGCTTGTCAAATTTGCCCCCCAAAAAAATTGTTTTTGCGTGTGTCCCTTTAAATGCAAATGAGCTGATGCTCCCGCCCCCTTTCCAGAAGAAGGCGGAGCTTTAACAGCTCGCGCTTCGGTCTCTCAACAACAACAAAGCTGGAGAATCTCACGCAGCCAAAATGACGATGGTGTTCAGCCTTACATTGTTCAAACCGGAGTCGACACTGATGGAGAAGCTCAGGAAGAAGTTACAACTTTTAGACGTTTCTGAATGGTTAGTGGATAAATTTATGTAATTGCTGTGGAGTTGATTTAACTCGTCAACTAGCATGTGCCGTCATGTTAATCATGTGCAAATCCAGCGTTGAATTGACCCTCGTTTGTGAAGCAGTCCGGCGTAAAATGGCGGCATGTCAACAACAACTCGACTACTACAACTCTTCCTCTTCTCTAAAGCAGCCCAACGTGGCTCCGCCCCCTTTGTTGTGTGTTCTCGGGGGTGGGGTTTATGTAAATTTTGTGGTTTGTTTAGAACAAAGTGTGATGAAAACGAAAATAAAAATATGAATAAAACCCACATGACAGAATATGTGATAAATAAACAGTTTCTTAGTTTTTCTGTTTTGAAGACAAAGACCGTGAGTGAACTGGTATTTCTCACAAAAGAGTTTGATAGTGTTTGTGAAAGATCTGATAGTGTGTGAGAGACGTTATAGTAGCGTATGAGAGAGAGTTTGATAGTGTGTGAATACTTTGATGGTGTGTGCGCGAGTAAGTTTGAAATATGTCTTGAATGGCCTGGAGAACAATATCACAGTGTGTCTTGAGGTTCGCCATGAATTCACTCATCATTGGCATTCGCTGTGGACCGTGGATACGGGTCTGTTCCCTGAGCACCTGGTCTGGATAAGTGTTGGCTGGTGGAGCACTGCGATTTGTTTGAACATGTTGGGTGTATTAATATTTGTTCCCCTCAATGACTGATGATGCAGGTGCTCTATTGGCCGAACACAATGAAGTCAATCACAACTCACAGCTGTGCCTCAAACTTTTCAACCTCTGGCTCTGAGGAATGACATCAGAAAGTGATGAGTTAAGACAGATTAACTGTAGGAAACACACATACACACCCATGACATGCACACAAACGCACAGAATTCTGGGAAAGTATCTAGGGCTCAAACACATCCGCGCTGACCGATGTTGCATCACACCAGTGGAATGTTTTGGATGGAAGGAACTGTGAGCTCAGCTCAATGTAAACGTCCTGCTGACTGCCAAATATTCCCGAGTTATTAAGAAGTCTTTCCGAAACTTCTGCCACCACAGGGATCAGGATTCACAAGCTTCAAACAAACGCACACTACAGAGAGTTTGAATTCATGACAAAAAAATTTTTAAGGAAAATAAACTGTGCTTCAATTCAAAGAACGTTGCATTTTGAGAGAGGTTTTTTTAAAATAACGATTTGAATGGTTCATTAAAAACATGACAGAGTGATTAGCTCCCGTCAAACAACCACGACGAAAATAGTCTGTGCGCTCATTATATCATCTATGGTAGACTAATCTACAGACAGTGACAGGCTTTGAGGTGTTTTTCATTCAGCGAGTCTTCAGCAATTCAATCAAATAAACACCTTTCATTTTCTTCTTAAAGGGGACCTATTATGCCCCCTTTTACAATATGTAAAATAAATCTAGAGTCTGTGAAGTTTTAGCTCAAAATACCCCACAGATCATTTATTATAGCATGTTAAAATTGCCACTTTTTGGGGTTGAGCAAAAACGCGTTGTTTCAGTGTGTGCCCTTTAAATGCAAATGAGCTGCTGCGTTCGGCCTAAGAGGGCGGAGCTTCAAGAGCTGATTCTCCGGTGTCAGGAGTCAGTCAGGTGAAACTGCGAATATATGGAGATTGAACAGGTATAGTTTAGTTTAATTACGGTTATCACTTATATTGTGTTTTTATCCACTATATTATTACAAGCCAGTTTACTGATGAGATTTATAACGTTTATTGTACCTCACACAAAATATGAAGCATCTATTTTCACTCTAGAAAATCTCTGTAAAAGCTTAATAAAACACAGTGCAAGTGTGCATTAAAATATTATTCATAAACTCTCTCCCTTGCATTATCATCAACATACTCGGCGAAGTACACAGAAACACTTGTTACAACTAGCAGTAAACAAATATATAAAGACCTTATGCCTTTTCGGGTGGTGCTTAATAAACTGGTAAACTTTATATCCGTAAATCAACTCCGATGAACTGTAATAAAGTGCTCTCACCTTCATTACTGCCGTATCCAGTATCACTCTGGAGGCTGTAAGCTGGATCACAAACAGTTTACTGATCTATCCGTGAGTAACACATTTTTAGCACAACCTCTGGTTTGTATTGTCCCTTTGTATTGACATTTGTGAATTTATTCGCGCAGACATAAACGAATTTCGGTAGAGTTGAGGGAGCATAATTAATCCACCTCAGCGGCTACGATTTCGGGAGTAAATGGAGAGAGCTTTGTGGATTAATCCATCCAGCTACAGAACACCTAAAACGCTTGGGAGACGTCAGTGAAGCAATGGCGGACTGTGTACAACTCGCTGTGAACTCGCTCAGGGCGGTTCTATGTTAAAACAGCAGTGTCTGTCAACATTCGTGGGCGGGGCCTGTGGCTAATGTGACGTCACATTGTCAGGGATTTGAAAACAGCTTGTTCTGAGACACTGCTTATGATTTATGGGGATTAAAAAAAAAAGGAGTGGTTGGATTTTTATCATTATAGGGTGGTTGTGTTCACATACTGCCAACACACATCTATGTCCACCATGCAAAAGTGAATTTTGCATATTAGGTCCCCTTTAAGTAAAAATTTAAGATCTTGCCCTAAGTTCTTAAGAAAATATTTCAGAACTTCCTGAGAATTGCACTTAGGAACAACCTTAAGAACTTAGAATTTATCTTAAGAATTTTCTTAACTTCTTTCTTAAGAAGATGTTTGTGAATCCAGCCCCTGAATCTAAAAGGATATTAAGATATCTTTAATACTTCTTGAATTACAGGCATGCAAACTTGAGGCACAAAATACAAGAAGTGCTTTTTGCCATTTTTAAACTGTCACTGTTGGCATATACTGAAACAAAAGCTCCAAAATGGCTCCAAATCTCAAGTGAAAATTGTCATTTTGAACCCCCTCTACAAAATAGTGGATTACTCAGTAAATATACATCTGTGACATTTAATATTTTGGCTTTCATCACTATTTATGTTTGTCTTTCCACAGAAAAAATAGATTGAAAATTAAAAGATTGAGCCGGGGAAGTTAACGAAATTTGTTTGATTTGACACGGAATGACCCAGCTTCATTACACCATAACAGGCTCTGAGCTGATGAAGAACTTTAATAATGTTGGTGCATTAATCCTGAGTGGTGGCCCACAGGTGTGTGTGCGTGTGTGTGCGAGACAGAAGCTGTTGTATTGTGGCCTGTAAGGCTCAGCGGTCGCTCTCCTGCTGGGTTCTTATTAGAGAGAAAGTACATGAGATTCTGCTGCTTCACGCTGATATGAACTGCAGGTACTGCCACACTCTTATCCAATATGGGAAAAATAGCATTTTACCTGTGTCACGGAAAAAAGCCTTTATGCCATTCATATCAGAGGAGAGGGGCATAATAACACAAAATAATGAACTTAGATGTCTTATATAACATGTATTGGCCACAAATTATGCGCAAACACACCCAAGCTGCCTGTCGAGACAGCATTATTTGGTATCACAGCTGTTTCAAACTAGTAGAAAGTTAACAATCACATATTTCTGGCATGGATAAGGATGTCTTAGCATCCCAGAATGCAATGTGCTGACAGAAATGTCAATTATAAATACAAGTATATTTCATTACAGATAGAAAACAGTTCTAAATAAAAAACATGATTTGAGCCAATATATTTGCATCGGTGAGACAACTGACACTGTCATTATCAGGAACATACATGAATGTCATGCAGACACACACACACGGTCTCATGGTAATTTGACTGACAGATAACAGAACACTACACGGAAGCGTTCACGTAGATGCCACCTCAATCCACAGACCATGGAAATCCTTCCCCTTAAAATTCCCATCTTTCTCAACCGCATTCATCTCAATCACACAAGCCCCTCGACTCGCTGACTGACAGTCGCAAAGTTAAAAGCCCTCATACACTACAGACAAAAACCCATAGCGTACAGCCGAGCTCCTCATCTCGCTGTTTACATCCTCTAAACACTCCACTCAACTCCACACAGAGCCCATTGACTCCTCTTTGAGGAGCGTGCATGTGACGGCTTTGAAAGGAGAAGGTTGACTCACTTCTGGAAATCTATTTTCACACTGAAAAGAAACGGGCTTCAGACGCAGCCAAGTTTGGCCACAAAAGGCCCTAATTTGGAAGGAACTTGAGAGCCAATGGAGCTTGAGAGCACTCCCTCGAACCCGGCACTTGGCGTCGGACCCGGTCTGGTCTGAGAGAGAGTGAATGAAGGCTGACACTCCGTGAGAGCGCTATAGATGACAGGACGGGCCGCTGCATTTGAGTGACAGCTTTCTTTTCAGCAATCACGTGAACACAGACAGTGGAGATGTCTCATTGTAACAATGACTGCTGATGAGGTTCCCACAGGTCTCCCGCTGCGCACACACACACACACACACACACACACACACACACACACACACACACACACACACACACACACACAGATGCATTTTTAGGTTGTCATTTTCTCTCTATGAATCAGGATGCACTGATTCCTGAGCCGATACCAATATCCGATTATTTAGAATGACATCTGCTGATTGATTATACAGTTTTGAAAAAAAAAAAAAAAATCTTACATTCTCTAAATATGTTTTCCATGTTTCGGTGTAACTGGTCTCAGAATAACACTTTACAATAAGGTTTCATTTGTTAACTGTAGTTAAGTACATTTGTTAACGTGAACTAACAATGAGCAATACTTTATAATTCTTGGTTTATGTTAATCCCAACATTTACTAATACGTTTCAAAAGTTGCATCTGTTAAAGAGGACTAGGGCTGTCAAAAGTACCGGTACTTCGGTACCAAGTCGGTACTGAAATTTTAAAAATGCGACGATACCAGCTTTCCCCCCCTAGCATTTTGAGCGCTGTTGAACAGATTCTGACTAACTTAAACCCCTCTGATTGGCCATTGAGTTCACGCGCTCAACAGATAAGTCTCTAATTGGCCATTGAGTTCACATGCTCAACAGATATGTCTCTGATTGGCCATTGAGTTCAACAGATATGTCTGTGATTGGCCATTGAGTTCACATGCTCAACAGATATGTCTCTGATTGGCCATTGAGTTCACGCGCTCAACAGATATGTCTCAGATTGGCCATTGCGTTCACACGCTCAATAGATACGTCTGTGATTGGCTACAATGATCAACGCTTCGAAAACATGTTGTAAATTCACTGAGCGCTTACACAGATACACACGAAAGCGTTTGAAAGCAGATAATATGGCTAATTTCTGAGTAAACGAACCCTTTAATCTCAACATTTACTAATACATTTCAAAAGCTGCATCTGTTAAAGAGGACCTATTACGCCATCTTGATGTTGTTTTTTGGCTCTACTAGAATAGGTTTTCATGCTTGAATGTAAAAAAAACAAACAAACAAACATTATTTTCCCGACATATTCTCCATTGTTGCAGCTCCTCTCTTCCCAGTCTGTCAGTAACGCTCTGTTTAGTTCCTGTCTCTATGAAGCCCCGCCTTCTGAAAGGCGCACTGTGTTTCAGAATGTCACACTCTTAACCGCGGGTGGAGAAAAACAGCGCCTCTTGGACAACACCGCCCCCTTGTGATTGACAAGATATAATCAGCCCTGATCATCAGCTGTTTTCAATGTGCGATAATTGCTTTTATGTCTGATAGCGATTATTTGCTGATACATCGGTGCTACATTTAGCCTTCAATGAAGCTTTGTTTCTTCTTCAGATGAATCTTCCCTCACCTGTTCTTCCCCTGAGCTGAGAGAGAGTCATGATCTCGAACGGTATAATCATTCTCAGTCGCAGAACTCTCATGATGTACTGATGCAAGATAAACTTCCAGAGAATATGTGTGCCGATGGTGCCGCACACAAACACGCTCACAGCTGTTCTGTGCCTCATGGGCCGTGCTATCCACAGGCAGTCGGTGTTCGGTTGTGAATTAGTCCTGCCACTAAAAAGCTCGGCTGTCATTTATAATGTGCACAGACGTCTTCCACTCACATCTCTTCTGAGTCACTCTGAACCCTGTCTGTTAGCGCTCACAAACACAACAAGAGATAAGACAGAATAGGGTGGTGAAAAACTGCCGACTGAAATTTCATCTTTGATTTTCATTTCATAACACTGTCAAGGCATGTCATATTTCACCCCGCAATCAAAATTAAGGAATTATTTTTTTGCATAATAAAACTGAAAGCTATTTTTTAGGACATCAACATGACTGTAATTTTCTTTGTCAATTAAAAAAGTTGCACACCTCAAGAAACAAACAGTACTTTTAATAAATATCATATATCGAGAAACATACTCGAAAAAATTAACAGGAAGTGGGTCACCTCCTCATGAGTGCTGCCATGTTGATGTCACGTGATCAACCATGTCATACATGTTTCCATACCAAAGCAGTACAACGGTTTCCAACCTTGATGATAATAATAAGAAATTATACTTGATTTTACTTGAAACTTTATTTGATATACAGTATATCAAGTATGTGAACCACTTGCAGAATCTGTAAAAATGTTAATAATTTTAACAAAATAAAGGAGATAATACAAAATGCATGTTATTTTTTATTTAGTACTGTCCTGAGTAAGATATTTTACATAAAAGATGTTTACATATAATAGCTGAATTTATTCAAATAACCCCATTCATAAGTATGTGAACCACTGATTCTTAACACTGTGTGTGCTTACCTGATGATCTACGACTGTGTGTTTGTTGTGTGATGGTTGTTCATGAATCTCTTATTTGTCCTGAGCAGTTAAACTGAGCTCTGTTCTTCAGAAAAATCCTCCAGGTCCTGCAGATCCTTCAGTTTTCCAGCATCTTTTGCATATTTGAACCCTTTACAGCAGAGACTGAATGATTCTGAGATCTGTCTTTTCACACTGAGGGACTCAAACACAACTATTAAAAAAGGTTCAAACATTCACTGATGCTTCAGAAGGAAACATGATGCATTAATAGACGGGGGGTGAAAACTTTTGGAATTTGAAGATCAAGGTAAATTGTATTTAATTTGTCTTCCGGGAAACATGCAAGTATCTTCTGTTGCTTCCGAAGGGCAGTGCTAAATGAAAAAAAAAAAAAAAAAAAAAATGATATTGAAGCAAAATAAGAAAAACTTGGGACCTCTTCATCCTGTTCAAAAGTTTTCACCCCCCGACTCTTAATGCATTGTGTTTCCTTCTGGAGCATCAGTGAATATATATATATATATATATATATATATATATATATATTATTTATTTATTTATTTTTTTTTGGGGGGGGGGGTGACCTGATACGATCTAAATATGATCTAAACATATATTTAAACACAAATTAGTATCATTTATAGTTTATTAGACTTCCTTGACCTTGCCCTCTCTGACACACACGTTTCCTCACATTTAGTTAATTAAATATGACACCACAAATACGCCGTTCTATTGAAAAAGCTATTATTATGGGAACAAATATTTGCACTCTCCAGTACTACCAACACACACAACTGCACGCTCACAAGCCTTTGAAGTGTCAACAGAAAGAAAGTACAACAGAAAAGAGAAAATCCACGGTGTCAGCGAGAGAGACACACACACAGAGAGAGAGACAGACAGAGAGGGAGAGAGAATTTCAATTAGCTTTTCTAATACCAACAGAGGGGCTGGGCTGGCAGGCGGAATGATTTATCAAAGTTATTGCTTCTCTTAATGAGAAAACATGTCACACGCCTGGCTTTGTAGAATGACAAGCTAAAACCAAACAGAGGCAGGAAAAAAGGCCCTTTTTTCTTGGAGGGTAAAAACACACACACACACACACACACACACAATACCGGAGGCAGATGCACTATTGGCGTAATAACAAAGCTCTTCTTCTCAAAGCCGAGGTAAATATAAGGCCTGTGCGCTCCGCTCAGCAATCATTTCATAATACCGAATCCATTATTAGAATATTAATTGCACTCTACATATTGTCATTTCCGTGTTTGTACGTTTGCTTTTAATAATCTGCCAATTGAGAAGGCGACCTCTGTGCCTGTGTAACCCGCCTGAGTCTGTTCCTGCGGTGTGGGAGAGCTTTGTGGCTGGCAGGAGCACAAAGCTGCGATATCACTGAGACAAAGCACTGTGTAGTACTACGGTGAAGAAGATGGCACATTTTCACATTCACGGAGTCACTGCCACATTCACGCAAAATGTTGACTGAGAGACTTTCTCCATATTAAAATATTAAGATGTTTCTGTGAGCATGAAAGATCTGCTTCTGCATAAACAGACATACATAAATCTTGTAGCAGATCTAGGCAGGTGGGGCTGGGGAGGTGGAGGGGTTCAGAGGAACTGGGGCTACCCTACAGCAAACACTGAACCAGAGTATTTAAATGTTAAGCAAGCAATCTCATTGGCTGAAGGATCAGCAATTCCATGTGGGAATTATGTGTCTGAAGATTGCATGTAAGGGACCTATCAGCCTGCGCCCTCTAGAGTTTCATGACTGAACTACATATATATATATATGTAAGCGATTACATTTTTTAATCTAATGCGGAGATTAATTAATCGCAAATTAATCTCACATCAAATTTGGCTGAGGAATTACACCCAAAAGATCATTTAAAGTCCTTATTATGTTAAATGAGAAAAGTATCAAATTGACATTACAAAAAGAAGCTTTAGAAAAATTTTTTTTTTTTTTTTTTGGAATCGACATAGAATTTATTACACAAACTTTTAGGCTTCAGCAGCCATGAGGGTGAATAAATGATAACAAAAACTAAAACTGCCAGTAGATGGCGGTAAATGTCTGAATGAGTAAGTCATTGAATCATTCATTCGATTCGTTCAAATGGCTGATTCATTCATTAATGAAGTAAATGGCTGTTTTTATGAATGAGTCATTGATTCACCCAATTGATTCACTCAAAACACGATATTTTGGTAATACTTTTGTTGGCAAAATTAAGTAAAATCAAATAATAATGTGCCTAAAATAACACAATATTAACTTCTTTATTGAACTGTTGTATAAAATCAATCTCGCATTTGCACTTGTGCTATTTGTGATATTGCGCTCTACAATACTGATACTACAAATCAGCTAAATTAACAATTTGCAGGACAGATGATGGTTTAGCTCCAGCATCCCCTTTGTGGTTTAAAACCACCAAATAGCATGTAATAATTACAATGCTTACTGTAAATAAGTACAATAAACAATCAGAATTATCCATCCCTCTCCATTTCAAACCTCTTCTCATGTCAGTCCGATCAAATTCACATCATACTGTAAATCAAGAGCTATGAACCCAAGTGAAATGATATGAGGCTTGTGGTGCGTCTCTACCGCTGATGTCACTTCCTCCTCAGAGGACAAAAGGTAACAGAGTTCCTCCTCATTCTCATATTTTCAGAATCACACACATTTCAGCCATACCTGAGAATACATGTGCGGCGACGCAGCAGGAGGGCTGGAGCAATTTCCACCCGGGACCCTGCTGACAGATCCGGTGTGTGTGGATTGAAGAAAGTCAGCTAGTTGCTGTATGACTCATGAAACACAATATATCCCACTGATCACGGAATAACACGAAAAACTCTTTGAATTCGCAGCGGATATTTATGTCATTCCACCATGGAGAGGACTGGGCAACTTCAGAGAAGAGAATAATAAAACAACAACAGTTTTGAAATAAGGAGAGTTCAAAAAGAGGATCCGGTGTCTGTCAGAGCTCGTGTGAGGGCGAGCGGTGACAAATCAAAATCACAAAAGTAGATGCTTGTGCACTTCACAGGAGGGTCCGATCCTGCTGGCTCGAGCGGGACCGTCTTTGACCGACATCCTGCCTTTTGCTGCCGTCCCGAGTGCTTATCCCAGCTGTGACCCACATACTGTACTTAATCCCACCACTACAATACAGACGCACTTAACCACAAGATCCGCTTTCACACGACAAAAGAGCTTGCTTTAGAAAAAAAAGGGAGTAAGTGAAAGAAGGGGGAAAAGAGGAGAGAGTAGGGAGTGGGTAAAGTTACTGAGGTCTGAAAGGGGCATTGACTGTGTGGGGAGGAAAACTCTGACCGAATGGGGAATTCTGATAGGAATCAGGCTCAGGTTCGACACAGAGGGGAAGGACTGAAAATGATGTTTTAGTGCATAATTTACTCAAATTGGTGCAAATATGCACATAAAATCTGTGCGATTCTCGATCTGGCAGGTTATAAGACTCTTTTCCATCATTTAATGGACCCGTTTTTTGAACAAGGCGATCTATAATAAGATGCATTTGCACAGAAAAGAATGAAAATTACTTCATTTATATATTTCCCAGCACTATTTCAATGCATTTAATGCCTGATTAAACTAGATGATGGATGGTTAGTGAATAAGACAGTGGAATACCATGAGCAAAAATGGCTGTTAGTCAAATGATTTTGACTGAAATCACCACAGTGTTTCCACATGACAACAATTATGATAAGGGGGGGGGGGGGGGGGGGGGGGGTTTTCCTTCTCCAGATGACCAGCAGCAAAGTCTGCACTCCTGAACAACAGGGATGGAGGGTGAGAGAGAGAGAGAGAGAGAGAGAGAGGCCGGTGGAGAGTGAAAGCCCCAGTGGGAGGGTCGGCACTCTCTTTTCCT
Organism: Elopichthys bambusa; assembly: GCA_037101425.1. Classification (NCBI taxonomy): domain Eukaryota; kingdom Metazoa; phylum Chordata; class Actinopteri; order Cypriniformes; family Xenocyprididae; genus Elopichthys; species Elopichthys bambusa. Next base: position 1,152,678 of record CM074437.1, on the reverse strand, counting down.
TCCTCCCCTCACTGCCGTCTGCTCTTATGGCAATGAAAACACCCCTGAATGACCTCATCACAAAAAAAAAACACTACATATTGGTATGGTGAAAAGAAGAGAGGAAACTATAGCAAAGTGATGGCATCGTATCACACCACAGCACTTTCATATATTTAGTCGTACTGAATGACCATTATATTCCAGTGCCATGGTATTTACATTACACACCAATGGTGCGTCAAACAATGCATTAATACAAAAGGATTTTGCTTTTAAAAAGGGTAGGGTAGGGTAAAAAAAGGGTAGGGTAAAAAAAAATAATAATAATTTATTAGATCCTTATATAACCATAGTTTCTACCAACATACCATATATGATATTGTTAATGTTACCACAACAAAACTGTGGTAAATTACTTTACTTGCATTAGTCATTACTAAAACACACACACACACACACACACACACACACACACACACACACACAAATCAAATCAAATTGAATGAGATAAATAAAATAAAAAATAAAAATAAAAATAAAAAATAAATTAAATTAAATTAAATTAAATGGACTGGCCATCTGTCCAGAGTGTACATATGACAATTATATAAATTAAAATAAATTAAGTTAAAGTAATAAAATAAAATAAAGTAAATTTAAAAGTAAGATAATAAAATAATAAATTAAATGAAATTAAAAAAAATACATTAAAATTATATTACTGAATAATTGAAAAAAATAAAATAAAATAGAATAGAATTATATAAAATAAAATAAAATAATACATTAAATTAAAATTAAATACATTAAATTAAGTTAAATAAAAAAATAATAAAATTAAATTAAAAATAAGATAAAATACTAAATTAAATTATATTAATTAAATTATTTAAATTAAAAATTGAATTAAATTAATAATAATAAAAAATAAATAATAAAAATAAATAAAATTAAATTAAATAAATGGACTGGCCATCTGTCCAGAGTGTACAAATGACAATTATATAAATTAAAATAAATTAAGTTAAACTAATAAAGTAAAATAAAGTAAATTTAAAAGTAAGATAATAAAATAATAAATTAAATGAAATTAAAAAATACATTAAAATTATATTACTGAATAATTGAAAAAAATAAAATAGAATAGAATTATATAAAATAAAATAAAACAATACATTAAATTAAAATTAAATAAATTAAATTAGGTTAAATAAAAAATAATAAAATAAAATTAAAAATAGTATAATAAAATACTAAATTAAATTAAATTAAATTCAAAATTGAATTAAATTAATAATAATAAAAAAATAAATAATAAAAATAAATAAAAATAATTTAAATAAATGGACTGACCATCTGTACAGAGTGTACATATGACAATTATTTAAAATAAAATAATAAAGTAAAATTCAAAGTAAAATAATAAAATTAAATAAAATTAAAATAATAAAATTAAATAATAAAATAAAATGAAACAATAAAATAAAATAAAAAATAAAATATTATAAAATAAAATAAAATAGAATAATAATAAAATAAAATAAAAAATTAAATTAAATTCAAAATTGAATTAAATTAATAATAATAAAAAAATAAATAATACAAATAAATAAAAATAAATTAAATAAATGGACTGACCATCTGTACAGAGTGTACATATGACAATTATTTAAAATAAAATAATAAAGTAAAATTCAAAGTAAAATAATAAAATTAAATAAAATTAAAATAATAAAGTAAAATTCAAAGTAAAATAATAAAATTAAATAAAATTAAAATAATAAAATTAAATAATAAAATAAAATGAAACAATAAAATAAAATAAAAAATAAAATAATATAAAATAAAATAAAATAGAATAATAATAAAATAAAAAATAAAATAAAATAAAATAAAATAAAATAAAATAAAATAAAATAAAATAAAATAATGGACTGGCCATCTGTCCAGGGTGTACATAAGACAAAATATTATATGAAGGACAGATCAATAATTTATGGCTTCAACGATAACTGCAGCAAAAAAAGGTACTTGAGCAAAAACGGTGGTTACCATGGTACATTCCTGAAAGGAAATCCATGCTCAAACAGCCTGCCATTCTCTATACTAAATATCTTGTTCCTTGTCCTCTCTGGTTGTAAAACAGGCCGAGGGGCAAGCCGCAATTTTAATTTGCCATGAGGGAATTCGGAAAAAGCCTTCATGCAGTAAAACCCTTCAGCACTCTAAACTTCACACCCTCTGTCTCACCCTCCATTTCTCCCACTCTCTGAACCCCAGCACTGCTGCAGGGCAAAGTCCTGTCTGCTCAGAACACACTCTCGCCAATGTGCCATGCATTAAGATCTGTGCGTGTGAAGTTACGCCTGCCAGTTTTGCTTAACATTTTATCACTTATCATGTGGAAACATGCCGTCTCTTCTTCGCAGTAGATTAAAAAAAGCCTGTCCCTGCTGTAGGACACTGCACGCTTCTGTCGGCTCAAGGGGCGCCTTATTGCTTGACTTTTCTGTCACTCGTCTTGAAAACTTCTGTCGTGATGTAGTTCAGGCAGGGCATGGCATCTTAATGAGCTGGATATTCCAGCAGAATTTCATATGAGTGGGATGGAATGGACAGACTGGGCAAACACACACAGAGTTGCGTTTACGCTCCTGAGGCGATGTGAACCTGAGAGACTGATGTAATTAGCTGAGGTCCCTCTCAGCTGCAGGTGGGCTGCTCTCTCCAGACAATTATATAATTAGTCCTGAGGAACTCGTTACTGGAGAATTCGTATGAATGCTGGCATAATTGTGTCCGCAGTTGTGATATAAACTGACTTGATGATTTCATCTCTGCGGCTCTGGAAACCCTAATGAAATGAAATTTTGAAAAAAGTGGGGAATTGTTTGAGATAACTAGCCATGCAAATCACAAAACTGGTCAATAGACAAATAGATAGATAGGTTCTATAACTGGTTAACGGCTAACGTTAAAATGCACTTGCTATTTTGAGCAAATAAGACCAATCACAACAGACTGGGTCATCTGACCAATCAGAGCAGAGGAAGCTTTTGGAAAGGTTCAGAGAGACCATAAGCTTTGAGAAATAAGCTGATGTGCAATCAATATTATGAGAAAAATTTTGACCTATTGATGCATGGGAACCTATGGGACAAAATTAGGAACCTATAAAATAGCATAATAGGGTCCCTTTAAAAAATAATAATAAAACTAGCCTTAAATTGCAGTTAATATTAGCAAAGTCTAATTTAATAACTATTTCATGTAATCATTATCAAATATCAAAATTAGCTGTACATTATACTGTTGCGAAAATGTTTTTAGTTTTATTATTAGTATCTATTTAGACAATATCAATCATTTTAGGTTTTTGGACATAACAAGAAAATAATTATCAGCTTATTGGTATCAGGCTGAATTTTTAACACAGCGCATCCCTTTATTACAGTAACTGCGATGACATAAAACACCAAAATATTGTGTATTTCTGCATGTGTGCCGTGGGAGTGCAGAGCGGGAAAACTGCCATTTTCCTGATACAGCTACATCTCCAGTGAGTCACCTCACTTCATTTGATGAAATAAACCCGAGCTCATGTGTGAAGAAAAAGGAAGAGGAACAGGACAAAGATGCGCAAACACACACTTACACACAGACAAAGTCAAACACACACTCACAACACACACAAAAAGAAAGCAGGAGACTGAATTATGTTTCATTTTTCAGTGTTTGGGATTTGCAAGTAAAATAACCTCCCTGCCAAAATGGAGCGTCTGAATGCATTACACGGGGACAGGTTTATCCTTATGAATACACACGAATGTATAAAAGAATCTGGGAGTGCTTGTGTGTTTGTGACAGGTTGTGTGTAACTGACAGCTGGTGATTTATCTGCTGTAGACCCGTCCTGATGACAGGATACTGATTCATGGCCTCCTGCATATGAATGTTAGTGTTGATCTGGAAAAGGAGCCTTATTTACACTGCAAGACTTTATTGAAAAGGGGGAGAGAGATGAAGTTTACTTGACCCCAATAACAGACAAAAGCCAAACTGCCATACAAATGATGTCAACAGATTTCACAATGTAAATTAATCTCTCCAAACCTCTCAAAAATGTATTCAGAACCTTGTGGAGGCCTTCAATTTTATCAAAAAACACGGCTGCTAACTCTATTTGCACTTCAGCGTTACAATGCAAAATGAGTTCTTTTTCACTGCTTATTACGCTAGTCAAATACACACAAAATAATGTCAAAATGCCTGAGTGTTCACGTAAACACAGTCAGTTATGTTATGAAAACGCATGTGTATCAGTATAATGGATCCATGCGTCAGCTCTTAAAGTGACAGCAGCCTAATAAACCTGCTGACAAATTATGAGATAATATTAAAAATATCAATATGGCAATATAGTTTTCCCCATGGTATCGATGTCAAAACTGTGGCCAGTGAAACGTTGTAACTTTGGAAAACCACTATCCACAGTGGCTGGTGAGCAAAAACGTTCATGTCAAGCCCTGTATATTAGCTATTTTATAACTATTTCTGGTCTTTTTGCAAATAGTGATAGATAAGAGAAGACAGAAGTGATAAAAGAGGGAGGAAATGACACAAACCAGAGTCAAATCTCACATCACCCACATAATCAACTGTGAAACTAGTATACCCTGCCCTGCCATACACTACCCTAACCCTCCTCCTCCACTTGCCTTCATTCTTCCCTATTTCCCTCTGCCTCCCTCTTCATCCACATTCTTGTCCTCCCACCATCCCTCCTCTCACCATATAGAGGTGCATCTCAATAGATTAGAATGTCGTGGAAAAGTTAATTTATTTCACTAATTCAACTCAAATTGTGGAACTCTGAAGTACTTTAAGTCTTTGGTTCTTTTAATTGTTATGATTCTGGCTCACATTTAACAAAGACCCACCAATTCAATAAATTAGAATACTTCATAAGATCAATAAAAAAAGGATATTTTAAACAGAAATGTCAGGCTTCTGAAAAGTATGTTCATTTCTATGCATTTCAAATGAAATGCAAAATTTACTTTCATCTTAAAAGGACTGAACCACTGAGCAACAGTCCAATTCTTCTTCTCCTTAGCCAAGGTAAGGCCAGGTTCTGACGTTGTCTTTGGCTTGGTTCGTGGAATGTGACAGTTGTAGCCCAAGTTGTAGACGTCTGTGTGTGGTGGCTCTTGAAGCACTGACTCCAGCTTCAGGCCACTCCTTTTGAAGCTCTCTTAAGTTCTTAAATCGGCTTCGCCTGACAATCTTCTCAAGCCTGCGGTCATTCCTTTCACTTGTACACCTTTTCCTACCACACCTTTTCCTTCCAGTCAACTTTCCATGAATATGCTTTGGCACAGCACTCTGCGAACAGCCAGCTCTTTCAGCAATGACCCTCTGTGGCTTACCCTCATTGTAGAGGGTCTTGATGATCGTCTTCTGGACAACTGTCAAGTCAGCAGACTTCCCCATGACTGCTGTTGGGATTATGGACCTAAACCCAGTATTTATACCCTGAGAATGGTAATTTAATAGAACCTGAAATTAAATATTCTAATAATTTGAGATACTGATTTTTTGATTTTGATGAGCAGCAAGCTGTGATCATCAAAATGAAAACAAAAAAGTCTGGAAATATTTTACTTTATGTCTAATCTAGAAATCTAGAATATATTTAAGTTTTGCTTTTTGAATTAAATTACAGAAAAAAGAAAACAACTTTACACGATATTCTAATTTATTGAGATGCACCTGTATATCGTTGTCTATCACTCTTATTTGCTCACACTCTCAACCGCAGCTCTCATCACAGATCCCCTTGCCACACGTCTCTGAGTGTGAGTGGCTGGTCTAGAGGTGATGAGTCTGCAGCAAAACTTGTTTAGCCTCCAGACATTTTCAGAGCTCTAAAATACAGCTGTCAGCAGCAGCCTGCAGGGAGCCGCGCCGAAGAGATGAACATGCCCGATTAAGACTTTAATTAATCCCAAAATATTATGATTGCCTGTGAGACTGATAAACTAAAACAGGGTTTCGCAACATCAAAAATATAAGCGACGAAGACACATGCCCACCACATCCCTCTCAAGATTTCCCATCACAAAATAGCTTTATGGAGGCATGGACAGGTGGAGTGAGAGATGCTTATTCTGTCGCTCTCTTTCTCTTTTTCACTTCACTTCAGATCTTGGATTTTTAAGCTTCTTATTCATTTGGTAGGAGAGATAAGCTAATCCAAAGAAAAAGCATATTTACACAGGAAAAGAAGAGAAAGGTGAGGAATTGAAAAGAGAAACCGCAATCTGTAGTACATCTGTGGTCACCATTCACTTTCATAGTATGCTTGGAAACTCTCCTAGATGACTCAAAAAACAAAGAAAGCCATTCACATGAAAGATTACTATTTATTTAAAGGGATAGTTCCAGAGCAGCTCTAAGACAAGGTTAGCACAAAAACAGCGTAACGCTGCGGCACACAGGGAAAGAGACCAGCAGCAGGGTTTTTGAATGGATGTCAATGAAGGGGAGGCTTCACAAGTTCTGAAACACTACTGTAATTATAAAAATTTCCAAGGATCAGCATTCTCCCCTAAAAGTGATCAGGCAGACCAAACCGAAAGTCATAGAGAACTACTAAACTGGTAGGTGTAGACTCCAGTGTCTTATATCATTGGAATCCTTGGCTCAAGAGGGACGGAATGCATGCCTCGGATTCGTTACTTGTGGAAAAATGTATGGGTATTTTGGAATTTTTGAAAAACCTACTTTTGCAAACCAGTCCTAGGTTTTTGGCCGATTGGAACCAAACCAGCAAGATACTCTGGAGTCTGATTGTCAATAATTATCAAAATTATCACAGTCTCTAAGGGGCGCCAAAGCATTTGAAGTGGGCGGAACCACTTTTACTTAAGTGGCTCTAACTCGTGAACAGAATGAGATATTCTCACCAAACTTGGTACACCTATGTATGGGCTCAGTCTGTGGTTGCATTAATAAGAACGTGGTGACTGGCCACTTGGTAGCGCTAAAACATGCAAAAAATGTAAACATGTCTTTAACTATGCAACACTAAATCAGATTGATTTGAAAATCGGCATGCATTGTCTTTGTCCAAGGTGCCAAGACTGACTTTGAGGACATTCAAGTATCTCAAAAAACACGGCCGGCGGTGGCTAATGAAGTTTGAGCAGCTATCAGACAAGGTTAACTAAGGCTGATCGGAATGAAGCTCGCTGGGCCTGTTTGACTCATGGCCCTAGAGGCCTTTGAGAAATTTGAAAGAAATCGGACACTGGGGGGCACCTTCCCGTTTTTTTCGCACATGCCCACAACATTAATACCACATGGTAGAACTCCTCATTTTGAGCAACTTTGACCGCCACTGTCAATTTGATCGTTTGTTAAATATTGGATAGTATTTCAAAAACCTACTTTGGCGAACTAGTCCTAGGTTTTTGGCTCAACCTCGACAACTGTTAAACAGCTTTAAAAAACATATTTCCTGTGATAAATTGCCAGTATTGGCTGTAAATTGGACCCCATTGACTTAATAGTGCAGCTGAAACATTCATCAAAATATCTTCTTTTGTGTTCCACAGTAGAAACTTAGTCATACGGGTTTGGAAACAACATAAGGTTGAATGAATGATGAAAGAACTTTCATTTCAGTGAACTGTCCCTTTAAATTTTGCAATTCATATATTCATAAAAAAACAAAAAAACAAAGGGCTGTAAAACCTCACAGATGGACGTAAACGAGTGATGTACATCTGCCCTCTTCTTTGATAGCATCTCGTTTAATCCGTGTATTGCATTTACACTCCGCGTAAAGAGCAATGCACCCATCCCACACTTAAAAATGAATGAAACGAAAAGAAAAATGACAACAAAAGCAGAGAGCTGGTTGAGGCAGAGTGCTAAAAGGATTAGTACCGCATGTCAGCTCTCCATTCATGGGTCACCCACAAGTGCATTGTGGGAGGGCAATTCTACAGTTTTTAGATGAGACAATAAGACAGAATTGAGCGATGGGAAGATTTTGAGAAAACTGGCTTATTTCAAAATGCAAGATATCTGCCGGCTATGAATACGGACTGGGTGGGTGTGCCGGCGCCAGACGTGCCATGGAGACCTGTAGGCTGGCAAGAGCCTGGCACTCAGGCACAGGAGTGGAGCTTTTCATTGTTAAACTTGGCACTGCTATAATTATCAGGCATCAAACACATGCACAAAAAAATATGAAAACATTTTTTAAAAAACACTTCTTTATTGCCAAATTGAGCTGTCGCATTATTACATTAATTATTATCATGAGTCAAAACATATCACTGAAAATGTGCAACAACTGTCAACTGAAAGAGAACCTAATAAGCACAGATGAATCAGACTAGTTGTCCAAAAACAGACTAGTCAATTAAATGATTATCTAGATTTTTTTCATGTTGGTCAAGCTTCTTTTATTTCCCTTCCTTTTGTTTGTAATGTTGCTTTGAAGGGGATGCGTCTAGAGATGTTGCCTCTCAGAGAGGTTTTTGTATGCTGACAGCATGCTGTGATTTAGCATACAAACAATCTGACAGTAATAAGACAAGTAAAGCTTTCTCAGAGAAGCTGCATCTCTAAATTTACCTAACAATACGTCAGACTTTATTTCAAAAAGCTGGGAGCAATGTTACTGCCATTATGTATTCATTTAGTTTGTTTAAGGACAATGATGGTGAATATTTAACCAAATTATTTTCTGAGAAATGCATCTGTACACTATACAATGAACTAGAGTTGGGGTGCTGGAGCTTGGACTCGAGTCCAACTTTTAACGGACTCGGATGCATTTCTACTGGGACTTGACTGGGACAACAAAAATGTTTTCGAGTGCAACTGAGTCTAGCGGCGTCTGTGAAAGTCGCTCAGGACAGTTGACGGAAATCTGATCGTGTGCATTGTCAACGAAAACCATCATTAGCATGTGTTTTTAAGTCTTGCCAGTTTAACGTTAAAGCAATTTTAAATTGTTCAAGCGCAATAAGATGCAAAAGAGAACTGAATTCGGTACTTGCACGCTGAGATGGTGCATACACCTGAAGAGCACGCGCATGCCTTTAACACGCTTCTACATGGTGAAATACACACAAAAATATGTCATCAGTAAACATGTCATCAGAGAAAAGAAGAGATGTCACTGCAAGGGAGGGGGGGAAGAATCCGTATTTTTTAAACCCGAATTTATTAAACACAAAAAAAAAAACAAGAATTCAGCTCAATTTTTCGAATATACTGAATATACCCATGAAAACACCCCTGCACTGTTTAAAGTCAGTCATGTTGCAGATTATATTCAGAAATAGTGCACATATATGCACACACACAGCACAAGGCAGTTTGACAACATCTGCCTTTATGTCCGTGGGCAGAATATAAAAAATAAACAAATAAACAGTTCCAGAGGAACAATTCCCTATCTCCTTAAAAAAACAAAGTCAAAGCCTGGCATTGAAAAGCAGTGAGCCAGAAATCCCAACATTATCAGTTACCTCAGCTTTATACCTGCCTATATCTCTCACACAAAAACACAAATATTAATCTCTCTCTCTCTCTCTCTCTCTCTCTCTCTCTCTCACACACACACACACAGTAGTCAAGGACAACACAATAACACATCATAACTAAAGCTTGCGTCTGTCATAAAGTACTATGCAGTACCATGATACAGCTACGATATCAGATGGTAATACTACGGTACTTTGATATACACCATGGGACCAGTCGTCATTAAACAGATGGGGTAAACGCTGAGCTCATCTCCTACAAGGCTTTACCGAGCCTGATAACTCCAAACGGCGCTGTCATAACAGTATAAACACACAAAGAGGAGATGAGAATGGCATTGTCTGGTCTGGTAAATAATCATTTTCATGTCACGTCCTTTCTTTTCTTGTGTGCGGTATCACATATATTCTATTTAAAATAAACGAAGAGGAGAATGAGAAGGAGAATATATGTTTAAAGTCAGCATGAAATGAAAGTTGCGACAGTATTTTCTTCTCTGTTGGCTTCTCAAACAAGAACAAATGTAGGGCGGGGCTTGATTCATTGATTGGATGGTTGTGGTTTGCTATTGGTGGATCTCATGTGAGTGACAGGTTCCCTCATCATGAGAGAAGAGATGTCGCTGTAAGAGGGAGGAGAAGCTTTATTTATTTATTTTTTAAATAATTATGTGCACAGATACATTTCCAAATAAACACTGCAATATTCCATAAAAAAAAAAAATAAGAACTGTCTATTTTGATTTCATGGTGACTTTAACAGTGCTCTCTCCATTTGCTTGAAGGCAGAAAAGCATTTGTGGTAATCTCCAAAAAAGCAGACTAAGGCAGACCTGACAGGTTGATTGTTAACAAATGGCAAATCTTTTCAATCCTTTTGGAAACACCTGCGTCTCTGATTTTTGGAATGGGATTGCTGTGCCTCGAGCACATGTGGACACAACAGATACAGTAACATGGTAACGAACCACACATTAAAAGAAAAATGGCGCATTTCTGTCCTTAGAATCACTTGAATCCCATCTGGACTCTTCTCTGATGCATGTGGATTTCTCAGATGTTCAAGAGAGACATCAGAAGCGGCTGTTTTTAACAAGCTCTGGCTGTGACTTCTTTGAAAAGTCTTGGTCATTCTCAGCTCCAAAAGTCTTGAAGAAGGCCACGATGTAACTTCAAGCTGGAATCGAAAACCTTGAAAAGTTTGATACAGCAGCGCAGGAAACAGAAATGAGATACACACACACACACACGACAAAAGAGATTTGCTAAAGTAAGAATATTTTCGACTCCAGGAGTTACACACACAAAAATAAGCAATTAGACATTTTGGTGCCAAACAGAGTCTATTTCCTGTCAGAGTTATCTTTGCTTGGTTGGTTGGTGTGAAAAGATGGTTTCTGAACCGTTACAGGACTGTGTGCTGTAACAGAATATTGATTTATGTCACTCTGCATCACAACGGTGAATGAGTTCATTATCGTGGAGAATTTTGTTTTTAAATATTTTAACAGATACATGTAAAAAAAAGTATACAGACTTTAAACAGAAAATGACGTAGATTGCCCCATGAAATACTGTGGATCTGACATATGTAAAATTATTATCATGATGATTATTATATCAGGGCTTGACATTAACACCTGCCAACCTGTACTCGCCACTTTTTAATATATACATTTTTCAACTGTAGTCTTTAAAAGGGCATTTGAAATAATAAACTAAGTGCAATGTAGTGTCAAAAATATTTAGATACTGAAATATCCGAAACGCTTCCAATACTCATTTTCCGCAGAATAGATTCACGACACCAGCTGCTCTTTCTCTCTCTCATCTCTCTGACAGCGAGTCGACGCACAAACCGCCTCGTTTCATTTGCTCCGGATGAATATTGTTGGTGTTACAGGGCTTGAATTTCGGCACATATTACACATAATTTTACTCATTCCTGCAGATTTTGTTCTCGCACCCAAAGTGCACCACATAAAGCCTCCTCTCAGTATTAAATAGAGTTATTTTTCACTGCTTATTAGTCTTAAACAGTCAAACACACACAAAATAATGTCAAAATGCAGAGTATTCACGTGAACACAGTCAGTTATGTTTTAAGTGAATGTAAAAAGTCGAGAAAGAAAACGCATGTGTAACAGTATAATGGATCTTAAAGTGACAGCAGCCTAATAAACCTGCGGACAAATTATGAGATAATATTAAAAATATTTATACAGCAGTTTTTCCCCATGGTACTGATGTCAAAATTGTGGCCAATGAAAATGCTGAGCGGATAGTAACTTTAGTAAACCACTAGACACAGCGCAAAAGTCTGTCTGTCTGTCTATCTAAAATTCACAAATGTGAAAGAAACTTTCTCCAGAGCTGTGTGTAATATTGGTAAACAACTGCTTTTCATCTCCAACCAAAGGTTTCCAGAATAACTGCCTCATCAAAACCAGGGTCTGCCAATCAATTCCTCCCAAGTGTGTCTGTGCAACCCAAGGCACCGATTCCTGTTCAACTTTCCACCATCTTGCAGCAGAGAGCACCGCGGCCAACTGTGTTCCCTCATGCCTGAACCTGCTGCCCTCTCGTCCTCTGCTGCAGGCCTATAATGAGACAGACGGACAGGAATAGTCCAAACGCTCCTGAGACAGGTACTTTCAGAATCGGCCTTTACAAAGAGAGGGATCCACCAAGGCGTCCACCGCCTGCCCACGTCCAGCTCTGCTGTAGGAGCAACTGCAGTGCCAGATCGATATCACGCCTTAGGATTCAGACGAGTGGGGTTAACAGAGATAGCCGGAGAGAGGAGAGCACTCAAAGGGTGGAGAAGTATGAAAATAACATGCAGAGAGGCGTGATGAGCATAGGGAGATGACGGAAGTGCAGAAGAAATGGTAAGTACGTGAGTGTGAGAGTGAGGGAATTCAGTGAGCAGATGTGGAAGACAATAGACAGGACTGAAATAGCTCTGAAAGAACGATTAGGAGAAGAATCCAAAGTAGAGCTGCACGATATTTCAAAATAAAATCAATGAATCAACACGTTCGGAGACGTTGTGGGCTGCACTTGTGCGAATGAACATACACTGACAGTGCATTTATTTACTTGCAAACTGTCAAAATAAAAGCTTGATGGTATACCTTTAAAAAATTAAAGGGTTAGTTAAAGGGTTAGACTCACCGTCATGTCGTTCTACATCCGTAAGACCTTCGTTCATCTTCGGAATACAAATTAGGATATTTTGATTTAATCCGATGGCTCAGCGAGGCCAGCAATGACATTTCCTCTCTCTCGAGATCCATAAAGGTACTAAAAATATATTTAAAACAGTTCATGTGAGTTCAGTGGTTCTACCTTAATGTTATAAAGCGACGAAAATTATTTTTGTGCGACAAAAAAACAAACAATATAGTGATGGGCCGATTTCAAATCAGTGATTCAGATCTCCTATCAAACGGCTAAACTGCTGAAATCACATGACTTTGGCGCTCCGAATCACTGATTCGATTCGTAAAGCTCCGAAACAGTGTTTTGAAATCGGCCCATCACTAGATATTGTTGAAAAGTCGTTATTTTGGGGTTTTTTTGGCGCACAAAAAGTATTCTCGTCGCTTTATAATATTAAGGTAGAACCACTGTACTCACATGAACTGTTTTAAATATGTTTTTAGTAGCTTTATGGATCTCGAGAGAGGAAATGTCATTGCAAAATATCTTAATTTATGTTCCGAAGATGAACGAAGGTCTTACGGATGTAGAACGACATGAGGGTGAGTAATTAATGACATTATTTTCATTTTTGGGTGAAGTAAACCTTTAACTATTTTAAATATTTACTACTGAAATATCTAGTACGGTCATTTTAGGATAAAATAAAATTAGTTTAATATATATTTAATAATAATCTATAAAACCATAACGACTAATATTATTTTATAGTCATATTGAAATGGTCAAAAACAGTATGAATGTGGCCTACAAAAACTGTTTGTTTCAGTTGTAAAAAGTAAATCCAAGTACGAAAAAAATCTAATTTTTCAAGTTTTTCCCAATTCGTTCAGCCCTAAAATATGGAAGCCCATTTCTGTCACATAAGCAAAAACAAAAAAATTAAGCTTTGGTAAGTCATAATGACATAAAAAGTCAAAAATCCAAATTAAATTTTAAAAAGTCAAAATTATAACATGAAAAGTTAAAATTACGGCATACTAAATCAAAACTATGACAGACTAAATCCAAATTGAGATTAAAAAATATATTAAAAATATATGTATTCTTATAATTTTGACCTTTTACTCTACATAATTCATAATTCAAATTTAGTATGTCATAATTAAATCATAGTTTTTAATCTCAATGTGATTTAGTATGTCATAGTTTTGACAGTGTGCTTTTTATGTTTTAATTTTGACTTTTAAAGTCATAGTTTTGACTTTTCACTTCATAATTATGACTTAGTATGTCATAGTTATGATTTAACAGAGCATGACTTTTCCTTATGTGTTGAAAAATGGGCTTTCATACTAAAATAATTTTGCACTTAAAGTCTTCAGAGTAAAAATGAAAATGGTTTGGTTCTTTTTTTTTCTTCTTTTTTTTAATTTTCATGCAGATGCACTCCCCAACAAAATCACCCCAATCATTCTAGACTGATTCATTCTTTCCACATAGAGCTATTCTCAGATGAAGCTTCCTTTCTTATATCACAAAAACAAAATTGTGCAATGCCATTTTTTCCCCCCAATATTGTGCAGCTCTAAATACAGCCGCTATGAAAGGCAGGAGGGTTAGTGGATGCCCGGTTCAGTGAGCAGAAGTGTGTGTGGGCTTCATACTCCACTCAAACACAAGCACAGACCACCCAAACCTTCACACCGCTGAACAGCGAAACAACAGCGGCTCTGACACTGGTCCACAGAGGACCGGGCTGATGGATGAGGTGTTGATGGGAAGACCAAGTTCTTCTTTAGAGGTTTGAGAGAAGAAATAAAAAGTGTGACGAGAGAAAGAGGGAGAGAGGCAGCAAGAGGTTGAACAAAGAAAAAAGCTTTATGAAACCCAATTCTCACCTCAGCGCCCCTGAAGACCGAAGACCTAGAGGCCGTATGCTATTATGAGGAGCACAAGACCCCCGGTGATTTGATCTAACATTCAATATGTTCTTGTAAGACGCTCTGAGAGGACTCGCCCTACGCATCATCTCTGAAGCCAATTAAAACTCCAACAACGTCTGCTCCCCGATCACACGTACGCGGTCTATGCGAGGAGTGTTTTCGTCTACTTTTAGAGATAATCTGCAATATGGCGCTAAAATGTTAGCATCAGATGTTTTTGTGATGTTTATATGTTGTGAATATGGTAAGATGTTCACACAAATATGATGGTTAAAATAGGTGATGCTTTCCATGTCATGCAGTCTTTCATTGGTAAATTCTAATGTTCAGTCAAAATAAATTGCTCATCTCATGGACTGTTGATGCATAATAAGAATTTATTTGAATGCATGAGAGAAGAGTGTTTTTTTAGTCACTTTTTAGTGATCTTTTAATCTTCATAATTTAATTTGGTAACACTTTCGTTTAGGGTCCAATAATAGTTGTTTATTAGCAGCATATTACTAGGATATTGTCTGTTTATTAGTACTTATAAAGCACATATTAATGCCTTATTCTGCATGATCATATTCTACATCCTATAATCCGACCAATACTGAAACTTAACAACTACCTTACTAACTATGAATAAGCAGTAATTAGGAGTTTATTGAGGCAAAAGTAGTAGTTAATAGTGAGAATTAGACCCTAAACTAAAGTGTGACCGTTAATTTGTAAGTTTCTCAATTAATATGGTCATTAAATTGAACAAATAATAATAATAACAAAGTGAAAACCTATTTAAAAGGGAACCTATAAAGCCCCTTTCACAAGATGTAATATAGTCTCTGGTGTCTCCAGAATGTGTGTGTGAAGTTTCAGCTCAAAATACCCCATAGATCATTTATTATAACTTGTCAAATTTGCCCCTATTTGGGTGTGAGCAAAAACACGCCGTTTTTGTGTGTGTCCCTTTAAATGCAAATGAGCTGCTGCTCCCGCCCCCTTTCCAGAAGAGGGCGGAGCTTTAACAGCTCAACAACAACAAAGCTGGAGAATCTCACGCAGCCAAAATGAGCATTGTCAGTAACGGTGTTCAGCCTTACATTGTTCAAAACTCAGATTTGAAAAATTTTAGGGTTAGTGATGTCACAAACCCAGGAAGAAGCTTGTTGTAGTCCCTACCAGCCATTTGTTGTAGTCCTAAAAAAGTGATTTCTGTAAAAGAAAATATCTCCCTTTGCATTGAACTTTGAACTTTGCAGATGTTGTTTATGCTCAAACAGCAACAATACACACTAACTAAAGTTAAAAAAGAGAAATCATAATCCACCACCCCTTTAAAATATTCTCAGATGGAGTTTAGCATGTCGCACTGCCGAAAAGTATTTCATATCAACTCCCCGCATAAACGCCTATACCAAAGTTTTCCTTTTAGTGTTTCCTCTTGAAATCACCAGTATTCAAGGTAGAAATGTTGAAAGGAAAAGAGAGTGAAAGCGTAACGATCAAACGCTGAATCTGGATAAGACTCCTGTCAACAAAACCATTCCTTTAAAAGCCTCTTATTATGCATGTGCTATAGCGATCTTGCACTTCCCGACCCATCCGAGCAGAGTTATGGTGATGACTGAGCCCCCATTGTGGCCGCAGCACTCCATAATACACCAATCAATAAGTGCCTGCATTTATGCCGCAGCAGAAATGCCTTTTGTCTGCCGCGATCGGGCTGCAAAACAACCCCGTAGTAAATCAAAGCTCATCTACGGCCCGGGAGAAAGCTGGGATGAGTGACTGAACGGAACTACCCACAGGTCATTCCCAATCCATGCAGCAATTAAAGTGCTGTTTTCTCGTTCTCCTTCGTTCTTTTGTTGTTTTTTTAAAACAGAATGCTTCAAAAGACGGAAAAACAATACACAGGCCTGTCTCCATAATCAATATATCGACTTCTCATGGGAGTTCATTTTCACAGAGAACACGCTTTTGCATTTTTCCATTGTTTTTCTATGTAAATGTGTGCTAGACGGATGTGTTTGACTGTTGCGCTCTCGCCTTTTGCCTGTCATTTTAATCTACTTGTTCACCATTAAACACAATTCGTTCTCCGTTAAAACTTCACTCTGTGGATCATCAAATATTCCGGACATTGTTTATGACTTGAACCTAAGTAAAAAATAACACCATGTAGAGTAAATACAGTGCTAAGATAACTGCAGTTCACACTCGTCTTCGCTTGAGTGGTTTTGCCAGCTGAAAGATTGTGCTAAAATTAATTAATCATCGATAAGACAGATCATAAATGAATCATAAACATCTCCACTATATGGAGACCACAGCCTTTAAATCGATCAATCATAACCGCCGATCCATCCGAGCTGGAAAACTCCCTTACATCCGTCAGACTAATGGACCGATATTATACAAGCTGCATCTGCAGACACCACTGCAACTCGAAATTATGATGATATTATGTTTTTTTCCTGATGTTTCTGCATGTGTGCAAATGCTCTCAGCTGAGATCAGAAAGTGTTTCTGCTGCTTCTAACAGCAGACTCTGCAGCGTCAGCAGCACTGCCATGGCTGATTACTCAAAATCATTTATACTCTCCTCCATTAACCTTTCATCCAAGCTTTTACCACTGAGCTATTCCGCCTAATTGTATGGTCCAGTGTAACTGTATCCATGCTAAAAAACAACCACTCACTTAAGGTTAAAATTCATCGAACAGGACACATAGACCCTCTTCGCATGACGTACAAGCATAGTTTACTCTACAATCAATCCCAAAACAACATTTTGAAAAGAAACTATTGTTTTTTGGGTTTTTTTTTAAAGAGAACAGGCAGGTAAGCCCTCTAAACCCCTTTGACAAATTGACTACATGTGGAGAGCATGTTCTCTTGAAGTATCTATTTGTCATTGGAAGGTATTATTTGGAGCTTAAGTGCTTCATTGACTGGACGAGGACAGTGAATAGAAGGGATGAGAAAATTACTATGGGGTGAGGTAGTCTACAAGTGCTGAATGACGTCTTAGGAATGATGTCTTGTAAAGAGGGACAGCGTAGAGACTGAGAGATCGAGCGTGCCGAAGTGTCTACAGCATTTTCCATGATTCCAACCTTCTCCATCAAAGCAGAATGCGTTAATGTGGAAGTGCCTTTGTCATATCAAGTGGCACAATTCATCTGAATTCACCCTACTGAGAAGACATACTCTAATGGTGTGTTCACACCAGACGCGAATGAAGCGTTAAGCGCGAGTGATTTACATGTTAAGTCAATGCAAAGACACGGATAGACATCCTGCGGCGCGATTCGCGCTAACGAGTAACGCATTATTCGCGTGAGTTGAAAAATCGGAAATTTGGCGAAAAACCGCGCCACGTTAACCAATCAGGAGCTTGCTCTAGTAGTGACGTTATTATGACGTAGCGAGAGGAGGCAGAAATCCAAAACAACAATGGAGGACAAAATCATTGTCGCTGTACGATACATTTCATACTTTTATAGAAACGGGAATAAAAAAGGATCTTGCTTGGAAGAAAGTGAATGAGGAGGTCGGACAATGTGGTAAGTTGTAAAAAACGCTCTTTACTCAATTTGAGCTATATATATATAAATATATATATATACACATATTGAGACTACAAGCTAGCTAAAGCCAGCAAATAGAGCTTATTCGCCGTATTTTACAACTACTTTCCCGCTGACGAGTTGATGTGTTTATTCAGAGGAAGTGTGCAGAAATGAGACGAGCCGTCTGGCAGAAGCCCCTCTCATGACGCAAATTCGCGTCTGTTGTGAAGGGAATTTCATGCGCGAATGAAGCGAGTGAACTCAAAAGCGTCCAACTACGCGCAAATAGCGCGATTTATTCGCACAAGTCGCGTCTGGTGTAAACTCCCCATAAGGGTACATTTACACGACAACGATGTACTAAAAACTTCATGTTTTTGTAGTTGACATGGGAACAATAACGGTATCGTTTTCAAAACCTTGCACTCTGAATCATCAAATGTTTGCATTTTCAGGCCCTCAAAACCATGTTGTCGTGTAAATGAACACAACACAAAGTCTACCCAGTTCATTTATTGCAATTAAGCTCTCAAAATCGGGCTGCAAATATGTTGATGTCACAACCATGATTAACATTAACACATGGTGTCCAACCTTCTCCAAAGCAAAATGCGTTAAAGTGTCTTTTTGTCATATCAAGTGGCACAATTCACCTGTATTCACCCTACTAAGAAGACATACTCTAAGGGTACGTTTACACGACAGCGATGTACTAAAACGGAAAAGTTTTTCCTTTGCGTTGGCAACAAAGTTGTCAAAACGATCCCCGTTCACAAGCATCCATGAAAATGGCTGTATTCTGCTGCCAGGCCAGTAGATGGCGATGTCACTTTGTAAAGAAACACTACACACCTATATATTGAACATGTAATACATATGCGCCTGATGTCAACATTTTCACAGATTCACATTCTTGTAGTTTACACAGAGACGATAACGCAATTCAAAAACTTACACCCTGAATCACGTTTTCAAAAGTTTGCGTTTCCAGGCCCCCAAAATGCTGTTGTCGTTTAAATGAACGGCCAAAACGCATTAAAAGTTTGAAAACGGCGTCATGTAAACGGCCCCTAATGCTCACAACACAAAGTCTATCTTTTTGTCATATCAAGTGGCACAATTCACCTGTATTCACCCTACTAAGAAGACATACTCTAAGGGTACGTTTACACGACAATGATGTACTAAAAACAGAAAAAGTTTTTCCTTTGTGTTTTTTTTTTTTTTTTTGTGTTCAGATGACAACGTTGTCAAAACGATCCCCATTCACACGGATCCGCAAAAACGACTAAACATGCTATATTCTGCTGTCAGGCCAGTAGATGGCGACGTCACTTTGTGAAGAAACACTACGTGTCTATATATTGAACACTCATGCGCATGACATCACCGTTTTCACAGATTCCCGTTTTTGTAGTTTACACAGAGATGATAATGGTATCGTTTTCAAAAACTTGCACTCTGAATCCCGTTTTCAAAAGTTTGCGTTTTCAGGCCCTCAAAACGCTGTTGTCATGTAACTGAACGGCCAAAACACATTAAAAATCTTCTATTTTTAGTTGAAAACTGTGTCGTGAATGCTCACAAAAGTCAACCCAGTTCATTTATTGCAATTAAGCTCTCAAAATCTGGCTGCAAAAATGTTGACGTCACAACTATGATCACATGACATCCACATTTACAGTATTAACACTTATTTCAGTACTCAGCAACTTTGCTTGGCCAGATATTGAACCCAACTGCAAATCTGCAATCTATTAATAAACTGTTGCTCATTTCACAACCAAACAGTCATTTACATCTTAAAGGCACAGCATGTTTAATTCTGGAGGTCAAATAAAGGTGAAAATTGACTAAAATGATCTCCGATGGTGCATTTTGACTGTATCAGTGTCTGTTTCATGCACACAACATGTATAAGGTACAACAGGTAGAAAAAATTAGCACTGTTGCCAATTATTTTCAGCTGAAGTAGTTAAAATTGGTCGTTAAATGTCGCTAGATGACATTTATATATAAATATAGATCAGTGGGCGAGTCATGGAATCTAGATAAGGTTTATCCAAGAAGTTCGCTGTTCGGAAATCGCTGAATTTAGCGACAAAATCGCTAAATTGGCAGCACTGAATATTAGCTGCATGGGTTGACAATATGCATTTCTCGTTTTATTCGATCTTCATTTTTTTGAACTGAGGTGTTTTAGGGGCCAGTTGCACGACAATATTTTCAACTAAAAACGTAAAACTTCTTATGCGTTTTGGCTGTTCAATTACACGACAGTGGTGTTTTGAGGGCCTGAAAATGCAAACTTTTGGAAACAATGCCATTATCTTAAAACTACACAAATGTTAATTTGTGAAAATGGTGATGCGTACCGTCTTTAAGCATGTAGCGTTTCTTTACAAAGTGACATCGCCATCTACTGGCCTGGCGTGAAAAATACAGTGTTTTTTTTGTCATTTTCGTGTATCCGTATGAACAGGGATGTCCAGGTGGATGCTGCACATTGGTGGTGGTTGAGGAGATTCCTCCTTCCATATGTAAAGCGCTTTGAGTACCCAGAAAAGCGCTATATAAATGTAAGGAATTATGTTACGTGAAAAATGCAGATTAAAAACTTTTACATTTTTAGTACACTGTTGTCATGTAAATGTACACTTAGCCTAGCGTTTTCAGTTGATATGTGATTATTTGCAGCACACCATCTAATAATCACAATGAGCTTTGTGTTACTTTTAATTTATTTGAATTCTGTTGATTTTATATGGAAATTCAACAACAACAACAACAAAAATAAATGTTGTTTTGACGCTATTTATTGTGGCATGATGGACCGCTGATTGAAATGATTATATTTCAACAACAAATATGAGAAGAAACAATTAAAAAGTTGATATAAAATGTGCAATTTAAATGCTTTATACACCTTTTTTTTTATTATTTGATTGTTGATTATTAAACAATTAATTGATTAATAAACTTTATTTTTGGTTTAGGTTTTAAGCTAAATGAAAACTTTAGTTCCAGTGTTGGTATGCAAGAAAGCTTGACTAACATTACATGTGTGCTTCAGGGGAAAACACTATGACAGTGCTCTACCTAGCTCCTTAAAAATGGGGACAATGGCAACATAATCCCCTATATAGTGCAAAGAGACGGGGGACTACAGCGACAGGGGAAAGGGATGCCTAGTTTTCCTCAGAGAACTGTTGAGGAGAGAGATGTTCACTCATTTTGTGGAAGTAAGAGCTGTAACTGTTCTATTTGCCCCATGGGAGTTTACATTGTGAGCATGCAGCACAAAACCACTGACATCCTTCTCATATTTAAGTGCACACGTGACCCAGCGCTTTGCTGACTGTCCCAAATTACATTTTATCGTTGCACTTACTGTACTAAATGATCTCAAAAAGGATTGTTTGCTGAATGAATCCGGACTTGTTTGCATAGCTTAAAACTATGATTGGCCATAAGCCCGAACATGTGATTGTGTGTGTTTGTTTTAGTGCTATAGAATCTTACCTGTCATTCAGCCAAAGAAAGTGTGATGAGGGAGGAACCGCATGCAGGCAGCGACATGAAAAGAGAAAGAGAGAGATATCAATTAACACAGCGGAACAGAAAGCGGTATTGTGTATAATAACATGATATTGTGTTTCGCCTCTTTCCTCTGGGTGTCAGGGGCCAATTGTGACCCAGCGGGGCCTCCATTTCCACATCCTCACATCGTAAACTTTAGCTGAGAGGCGATAGAGCACTAAAACCGGTAACAAGATATTGCTTTGAGACAGACCACATGCTCACTCCACATATAACACAGGACAGTGCGATAATAATGGAGGAGGGAAAGATTGTTTGGCCTAACCTCCAGTGAAATGTTTATCACCTACTTGACTACAAAGTCAGCTTAAAAAATACAATAAAATAAGTAAAATCACATACAAGTAAAGTAAATTAAAGCACAACACTACACAAAATAAAATAATATTAAATAAAATAAAGAAAAACAAAATAAAATAAAACAAAACAATAAAATGAAAAGAAAAGAAAAGAAAAAATATAAAATAAAATAATATAAAACAAAACAATGAAATAAAAATACAATAAAATATTAATAAAATAAAAAATAAAACAAAACAAAATAAAGTAAAATGAAATAAAACATAAATAAAATAAAATAAAGTAAAACAAAACAATGAAATAAAAATACAATAAAATATTAATAAAATAAAACAAAAAATAAAACAAAACAAAACAATAAAATGAAAATAACATAAATAAATTAAAATACAAAATAATATAAAACAAAATAAAGTAAAGTGAAACAAAACAATAAAATGAAATAAAATATAAAATAATATAGTATAAAACAAAATAAAGTAAAACAAAACAAAACAAAACAATGAAATAAATAAATAAAACAAAATAAAATAAAATATAATATAACTATAATATAAAATAATAAAATTAAAAATTAAAAAAGTAAAACAAAACAAAACAATAAAACAAAATAAAGTAAAATAAAACAAAACAATAAAATGAAAAGAAAATAAATAAAATATAAATATAAATAAAATAAAAAATAAAGTAAAACAAAACAATGAAATAAAAATACAATAAAATATTAATAAAATAAAACAAAACAAAAAAATTAAATATAAATTAAAATATAAAATAATATAAAACAAAATAAAGTAAAGTGAAACAAAACTAAATAAAATAAAATATAAAATATAAAATAACAAAACAATAAAATAAAGTAAAACAAAACAATAAAAAATATAATAAAAAAATAAAATACTGGGGGAACAATAAAAACTGTTTGGATTAAACTCAAGTGAAATGCAACAATACAAAGTGGTCTCATTTTCATTTCTAGTTCATGATATGGAAAAGAACTTGCAGAATTATGATTCCAACTTCCCTCCATGAGCTCCACAGCTCTCTGTCCTGACTGCTGGACCCCGGCTCTGACTAACCAATCAATTTAATTGATTTGAACAGCCTGTGGTCTGTAAGAATCAAAACTTTATAGATTTGTTAAGCTTTTGATTGATTATAGGATTAAACAAGTAACTTCCAGACCCTACTAGATCAGCACGTTTCAGTGGTAATAAGGGTTCAGAAAGTGAACCGCAGGTGTTGGTGTCAGCAGGAATGTGGATCCAGCATAGACAGACAGCTATTTCCAGAATCAGGGCAATGCCAATCTCTGTTTTTTTTTTTTTTTTAATGGAATGTTCTGGGACCTGTTCTCTCATGCCATACCCCCTGGAAGCACACCAGCTAAATGTCTTTAACAAAAGCACAAACGGGAAGAACCCTGCGCATAGCACAAAAGAGAAGGAGAGGACAGTTTAAAGTAAGATTCAGGTATGAGAGATATCTGACCCTCAATTTCACTTGTGTGTGTGTGCCAACTGCTGCGCACCTATTAAATGTAACTGACAATTTAGACACCCGCTGAGAAAAACGTCCAGTGAAATAAGCGACCGAATGGAGAAACAGGCCTACTGGAGAAGGCGCGGGTTGGATGGGTGGATGAACGGTGGTGTCCTGGTGGCCCATGCGAGCCTTGACGTACTTAACAGGCCCTTAATGAAGCTAATACTGAGACAGATGGTGCTGTTAGAGAGAGCAAGACCAGAGACTTGGAACCTTCCGGCAAGGATTAACACTTGGCTTTGATGCAGAAAGCCAGGAACATTTGCAACAAATCCACAATGCATTTCTTCAAAATACTTGAGCCTTCCCACGTCATGCTTTTCAGGTTGCAGTTTCTTTTATCCTTCACTAGCAATGTAAATGGTCATCAGAACATAAAACAGTCTTTGGAACATTGGGAGAAAGGAAATTACATGGCGTACTGCTAGGCTTAATACTGTTAAGAGGAGATGCAATTTCTCAGCTCTTTATGTGGTTCTACATGGATTATTATGGAGGCCGTCTGACTCACAATACCTATAATCACTTTCCAGCTCCACTTGCAAATGTGCGCTTGAAAATAATCTAAAAGTTCTTAATGTAAGAGAGTCATTTCGGCTTTATGAAACTATTCTGTGGAGTCGCTTTGTAAAAAAACAAATAATACATTTTTAAACGATTAATTATCTTGATTTTGAGATTAAATGTATACTAAAAAAATACGAAATAAGATGCATTTACCCTTAAAAATTCTAGGAAATAATAATAAAGAAAAATAAAGCATATATATATATATATATATATATACAGTGGGTACGGAAAGTATTCAGACCCCCTTAAATTTTCCACTCTTTGTTATATCGCAGCCATTTGCTAAATTAATTTAAGTTCATTTTTTTTCCTCATTAATAGACACACAGCACCCCATATTGACAGAAAAACACAGAATTGTTGACATTTTTGCAGATTTATTAAAAAAGAAAAACTGAAATATCACATGGTCCTAAGTATTCAGACCCTTTGCTCAGTATTTAGTAGAAGCACCCTTTTGATCTAATACAGCCATGAGTCTTTTTGGGAAAGATGCAACACATTTTTCACACCTGGATTTGGGGATCCTCTGCCATTACTCCTTGCAGATCCTCTCCAGTTCTGTCAGGTTGGATGGTAAATGTTGGTGGACAGCCATTTTTAGGTCTCTCCAGAGATGCTCAATTGGGTTTAAGTCAGGGCTCTGGCTGGGCCATTCAAGAACAGTCACGGAGTTGTTGTGAAGCCACTCCTTCGTTATTTTAGCTGTGTGCTTAGGGTCATTGTCTTGTTGTAAGGTAAACCTTCGGCCCAGTCTGAGGTCCTGAGCACTCTGGAGAAGGTTTTCGTCCAGGATATCCCTGTACTTGGCCGCATTCATCTTTCCTTCGACTGCAACCAGTTGTCCTGTCCCTGCAGCTGAAAAACACCCCCACAGCATGATGCTGCCACCACCATGCTTCACTGTTGGGACTGTATTGGACAGGTGATGAGCAGTGCCTGGTTTTCTCCACACGTAACGCTTAGAATTAAGGCCAAAAAGTTCTATCTTGGTCTCATCAGACCAGAGAATCTTATTTCTCACCATCTTGGAGTCCTTCAGGTGTTTTTTAGCAAACTCCAAGCGGGCTTTTATGTGTCTTGCACTGAGGAGAGGCTTCCGTCGGGCCACTCTGCCATAAAGCCCCAACTGGTGGAGGGCTGCAGTGATGGTTGACTTTCTACAACTTTCTCCCATCTCCCGACTGCATCTCTGGAGCTCAGCCACAGTGATCTTTGGGTTCTTCTTTACCTCTCTCACCAAGGCTCTTCTCCCCCGATAGCTCAGTTTTGCCGGACGGCCAGCTCTAGGAAGGGTTCTGGTCGTCCCAAACGTCTTCCATTTAAGGATTATGGAGGCCACTGTGCTCTTAGGAACCGTAAGTGCAGCAGAAAGTTTTTTGTAACCTTGGCCAGATCTGTGCCTTGCCACAATTCTGTCTCTGAGCTCTTCAGGCAGTTCCTTTGACATCATGATTCTCATTTGCTCTGACATGCACTGTGAGCTGTAAGGTCTTATATAGACAGGTGTGTGGCTTTCCTAATTAAGTCCAATCAGTATAATCAAACACAGCTGGACTCAAATGACGGTATAGAACCATCTCAAGGATGATCAGAAGAAATGGACAGCACCTGAGTTAAATATATGAGTGTCACAGCAAAGGGTCTGAATACTTAGGACCATGTGATATTTCAGTTTTTCTTTTTTAATAAATCTGCAAAAATGTCAACAATTCTGTGTTTTTCTGTTAATATGGGGTGCTGTGTGTACATTAATGAGGGAAAAAAAATGAACTTAAATGATTTTAGCAAATGGCTGCAATATAACAAAGAGTGAACAATTTAAGGGGGTCTGAATACTTAGCGTACCCACTGTATATATATATATATACAAATAAGCAAAGCATGAGTAGCAGTGCGATATCGCTCTATATTCGACTGTAGGTAATCACAGCGTGCTGATATACAGCCATAATGCACGCCTACTAATGTGTGATATTGTGTTTATACAACAGTTCGACGGCACAAGTGTGTGAATAAATAAGAAATGACAACGGATTGTCTTTTAAAAACTCTCTTTTGTGAGGAACTACTTCCTTCCGCCACAGATTCAAATGTCAAGTTGACAGTTTAACAGTTGAGCCCAAGATCCGTTATTAATTGTAAAACGTCACTTTAGATCTAGTAACGGAGGAACGTTGACTCACTTCATTGAAGTTTATTGTAATATGTAGAGTATTATGAGAGAGAGAGATCGACTAAGCAAGTGTATTACCTGCATCTAGCTGATATTCTTCAGGTCAATCTTATATTCATAATCACAAAATCAGTTTGAATGTCCACTGAGGAAAGCGATATCTTTGTCCTTTTAACATGTAAGAGGATTTCCCATGACAGCGCTAGTCAATGCATTTGTCAGTTAAGATGTTGTTTAAAGTAAAAACAACGGCCTTGTTTCAGTCCATTTCAGTATAAAAGTCTTTGCGACTGACTGACTCACTCATAAAGACAGTCTTTGCCGCCATCTAATGGTGTATTAATGTAACTTTCACTGAAGTCGAAATCACTCTCTCAATACCAAAAAATATGGCATGTTATTTACATAAAAATATTATTTACTGAACAATAATATTTAAATGAAAAAAAATAGCCATTATAACAGTATAAGAAGTAAAATAGGAAATAAACACAAGCAAACAGTTCAGTCAAATGTACAAAAGCAGCGCTCTAGTTAATGCAGGATTTAATTTCAATGTAAAAATAAAGTTATGAAACTTAATATAGCTAATCGCTTAGCTCTGGAACAATAGATTAACCAAAGATTGCCCGTTTGATATACCCAAAACAAATGATACCTCATGTTTAAACACTATCTACACAAGAGCCAGTGGCAAACTCCCGAAGGACTGGCCGAGATGAAGCTGTTCTCGGCGGGTACACGAGCACTGAACGGTCGCTGACGGCCTGGAGCTCACATCTCCGAAAGCGTCTAAACAAATTTTCAAATAGGCGCTATGTTTACATATTAATATCGGAGGTCTAAACAACTATATTCTTGCCTAAAAACTACAATCCTTTACAAAATAACATTAGTATCTATAAAGATATGGTGGGTTTGCTCGTCCGCCATGACATTCGCTGAGAACCAGAACGTTTATATATATATATATATATATATATATAAATAAATGTGACCTGGACTTGATTTTGTGATATTGACCTTTAGAGGTTGGAAAAGCCATTCTTTACCATGCAGTGGCATTAACACAATAGAAACGATACTCCAAAAATGATACTAATTGCACCAGTTTATCCCATAGCAACAAAGTTCAAAAAAGCAAACACAGCTTTCCTAAGAATGTGTCCTGCAGCTCTGGAGCTGACACTGTGACCACATGATGGATCCATCTTTGAGACGGAGCACAAGTCTCTGCAGAGCTCTGACACACTGCAGCCTGAGGGACTGACTGCTGCTCTTATCTTCCTCAGAGCTACTCGTGTCTGAGCACGCTCGCACCAACAAAGGCCTCCCTCCGACACGGTGTTTGATTAACCGAGGCATGATCCTCTTCACCAATCCAATAAAGTGCCACTTACAGGATGGACATGTTTGTGGCTGTACCTGCCAGGCATTTGGGAGCAGATGGCACGGTGCATCGGACAAGCCATGCCACCTCCCTCCCGTAATTACATCATCCTAATGAGATGTGGCCGAGGCCCAAAATGGCCGTCTCTGGATTCACCTAGTCGAGCTACAGTTTCAGTCTGAGAGATAGGGATCGACGACACAAGGACTGGGTCAAAGGGTAAGAAAGATGTGAGTACAGAGTGAGAAGGACAGCAACATGATCATCTCGACTGCAGCTATTTTTTTCCTTTTTTTTTTTTTTGCAGCAGTTTAGAATGGAACAACTGTAACAGGATAAAGGGATGGATGTGAGGGAAGAGATAATGATAAGAACATGGCTTCAATTTCATGTGTAAATCAAACAATGATCATGTGAAATAATTTAAAAATAAAACAAAAGAGAAAAAATAAATAAATCACAAAGCATTTCTCCCAGACACAATAATAAATGGAGAGAAAATAGAAACTTTTGCTTATATTTTCTGATTGTCAGACTTTTCTCCTGAAAGAATGTCAGCTTCAAAGTGACTCGATATTTAATATCATCAAATCTGAGCGATCAAAAGCCAAAGAAATTAATATGAACTCATATCTAGGAATCAGAATATCATAGGCCGTTTTGACCAGTAAGAAACCAACTAGCAACTAGGGCTGTGGCCAAAAAATATTATCATAATATATATATATATATATATTTTTTTTTCCATATCATTCGATATCGATATTTATCACAACATTTATTTCATACCATTAATGGAGAATAAAATGCATTCCAAACTTTTGAAGTATGTCCACATTATTGTTTTACAAATTCTGTTTTTTTTATTTATTTTTTTTTATACAAATTTATTATCAATAATAGTAAAATAAACATAACCAAATGAAAATAAAATATTTAAATAACAAAAAAAATGTGTCAAGGCAATGCACAACAGAACTTGCATCCTAAAACATGAATCTAAAAATATCTTGGTTGTATGACATTACATAATAATAATAATAATAATAATTGTTATTATTATTATTCTCTCATTTTCTTCAGAAAAGTCTAAAAATCTTACATCCGAGACATACTTGATATTTACGATCTATATACAACTATACCAACTTAATTAAACAATTAAAGGATTAAAAGAGATTTAAAAGAATAAAGAAAAATAAATAAGAATGATAAAAGTTGTATTGTAGTTACGAAGTAATCAATTTAAACTATTTGCAAATAATACATATATTTAAAATAACCTTAATTATTTTTTTTGTATGTCTAAAAAATGCAAAACCTTTCTTGTCTCGACACATTCAGTTACGTGAATCGTGTAAATAACAGCATATTTTCAATTCAAAATATGAATTGCTGAACATTTCTAATTTAAATGTTTAGCTACTTACTGGCCACATACTCTTTTTTTTTATTTCTTCTGTGAACAATAAGCCCCGCCTTCTTTGATTTAATTGGCCATCTCATTAATTCTGACAGTGATGAGCGCTGTTTAGGCAGACCAGCCTAAAAATTTTACTTTTAAAACTTTTTAGTCATCCTAACAACAAATGGTGCGTAATGGAGTACAGCAGAGCAGCATCGATAATATTAAATATTGGGGGGACTTGTCTTCCTCAATGCCTTAATTATTGAACTTTTAATAAAACAAATTTAAAAAAATACCCAATAACACCCCCAAAAAATGTGATCCCCCCCCCCCAGTTTTAATCATCTTCTATCCTTAATTCACAAACTGATCAAGCTTAAGAATGAGGAAGGTAAACGCTGCCTTGATACTGCAGAAAACTTCCACACAAACAAAACGCCTATTCAGGACAAACAAGCTAAAACCTACAGCAGAGCCTTTGTCAGCATCTACCGCAGGTCTGCTAAAGAACCCAGCCGGGCCAAGATGTTCGAGGCTGTCTATTTTCCACCCTGACTGCCGTCCCCCAGGGGCTGGTAAACTGAGTGGAGGGGAGGAAGGGTGTTTCATGCTACATGTTGGAGTCTCTGCTCCATGCCCAATTAATCCTGAATCGGTAAGGTGGGGATCCTGCCAAACGTGTCTCTGTTGCATGGCAGGGGCTTTTGGGCTAATGAACAGGGCTGAAAGGGGCTGAGAGCAAGGGAAAAGCCCTCCCTCGTCCTGGGAAAGGTTTAGACAGAGGGGTGTGGGTCATCCGGGGGTGGCCCCCTTTTTCACAGGCCTGCACTGGATTTAGCAGCAGTTAATGAGAGACTGGGCCGACATGATGTTATGGTAATGTTTGACAATCATTACATCAGGATTAGAGCTCGGGGGATTACATCAAGCAAGCATTAGAGAAAAATCTCGCTGAAGGCATAAACGTTAGGCTCAGTTTCACCCAAACATGAGATCAACGTTGCATAAACATCTGTATTTCACAGCGGAGTAAATAAGCAAATCTTCAGCAAATCTGCAAAATCCATTTATTTACTTAGCAGTTCAGTTCAGTAGAGAGATTCGGCTGTGATATAAGAATATTACGGGTTTAATACAACACAAGCTCAAATTTGTGGCATTAACCCAAAAATTAATTTAGATTTTCTTTGAAAATAAGCAAAAGGGTTACAGAGAGGCACATACAATGGAAGTGAATGGGGCCAATCTGTGAAATACAATACATGATTTTAGTGTGGAAAAAAATGCTTATTAACCTTTTCTGTGTGAAACTTTACTTCAACGCAAGGCCTAAAACCATAAAACGAATGCAAAAATATGACATTTTAAACAACTTTATAGCTCAAATATCCTAAAGTTTTATATAAAAAGGATATTCCGGACAATTTTCAAAAGAAATTGCATATGTGACATAATCCAAACGCAATTGCAAATCTCGCATCACCTTCGCACATTTACAGAGACTGCCAAATGTCAAATGAAAAAGCAAAGTCCGTTTGCAACTGTTTTCCCATGTCTTACGAGTTATGACCCTGTCATATTTAAATAGCAATCTCAATTACCACGTCTGCTTTTTCGTTTTCGTTGCGTCGCGTATGTAGCCTGCCAAAACTCAAATGCAATCGCAATTCCTTTATCATTTGAATTTCCGATTCCTCCACTGAAACCTGTCAATCAGCGTCAGGGGTGGGGCTACACCCATGGGGCGTGTTCGTATGGTAAGTGACGTCACTCGCAGTCGACTGTCAAGAGGGTAATTGGAAAAATTGGATACATGCTTCTGTCTTAGACTATTTTTCTTTGTTGTAGAAGGATGTTTTGTTTGGTTTTTATCATGTTGATAAGAATCTAAAGGACATATTTTTTTTTTACTAGCTATTTTTTCATATACACAAGTGCACATTTTTGTCTGTAAAGCCCCTATTTATTATATTTTGTAAAGATTTGAAGTATAATTCGAAAACAATATCTACCTCCAGCAATGTTAAAGCCTTAAAATCGATAACATTGTGTGCATCTTATAATATAGAGTCTTTCTTTGCTGTAATGTACAGTTGACAGTATGCTCTGTGACCTTTTGCCTGGCTGTTTTGTGATTTTGTTGTTAATTTTTTTTTGTGTGTTTATAAACCTGATAAAAAGAAAGAAAGAAATGTCCTGCTGAATGCTTTGAACAATGGAGGTAATCGGTGAAGATCTGGAGGAACTTAAGATGCTCGGGCAGCAAGTTAACGACAGTTCATACTCTACAGATTTCCTCTTACTCAGAAGTCATTTTTGGAAAGGTTAAATGACCAGGACCAGCATGGACCACCTCAAACCAGCATCAAAACCTACCTTACCAGCATATGCTGTTTTTTTTTTTTTTTTCAACAGGGTGACACACAGCAGCATCAGTAATGTTGTCTTCGCCAACCTGAGTGAAGTGGCTGACAGGCTTTTTGTGTGGGACAGAACAACTAAAAGAACCAGGACGTCCTTTGATGGACAGACGACTAGAGATGATTGAGTACTACATTCATTGTATGTGGTTACTCATGTGTCCAGATGTCCTTGGAGGATCTGAGCGAACCATTCGTAGAAGACTAGAACAGCATGGGTTATGGTACATACAATTTTCATAAACGTGTGTTTTATGGAGAAAAAAAAAGCATTTGGAATGTATGGCACTGTACATGATTTATAACGAATATTAATACCACAGATTGTCAGATGATTTTTGTATAAGGCAATAATAAAAGCATAAATACCTAACACGATCAAAGCAATCCTTTAAAAACAACCCTTACGAAAATTGGTTTTATTATAATAATGTTTTTTTTTGTGTGTGTGTGTGTGTGATTACCATTTGTATAACCACACAAATACCTTAGTTAAAGTATGGTTTTTGTAGAAAAATCCAGCGTTAGCATCAGTTCTGACAGGTCAAGCTCGCATCAGACTCGCGCCAACCTATAATACAACGCCTATCACAGCATCCATATATAAGCTCCTTAGTATTATCGGCAGCTATCGCATTTCTCAGGAGCTAATTACCCTCCTCCATCCCCAGCTCCTCCTCTCATCAGTCAGGATTTGGCTTATGATTCCCCTATTGCTGCTCTCCCTGCTCTTATCCATGCTAAGCTGCATGGAGTTCTTGCCCAGAACAGAACCACACCACCAATACAAACTCTAAGCAATTATCAATCATATTTGACGATAGTGGTCCTGACAGAAACATGGTTAATTTGTGGTTAACATTATTAAATAACATGGTTAATTTTCGTAAGGGAAGTCTTGGCCTGGAGAGCCAAAGGTAGCTGCCATATATATGTTTTGTATGTATTAATAATCACTATATGTACAGTGCCATACATTCCAAATGCCTTTTTTTATCTCCATAAAGCACACATTTACAAAAAAAATTGTATGTACCTGAATCCATGCTGTTCTAGACCTCTACGAATGGTTCGCTCACATCCGGCGAGCATCATAAGTTCCTCCACAATTTCACAGATATTGTTCAAAGCATTCGGCATGACATTTCTTTATTATTATTATTATGACTGTAAAGAGTACAGAGATGACATTTATGATATACAACTTTCTATAGAGTACACATCGCATGACATTTACCCTCTTGACAGTCGACTGCGAGTGACGTCACTTACCATACGAACACGCCCCATGGGTGTAGCCCCACCCCTGACGCTGATTGACAGGTTTCAGTGGAGGAATCGGAAATTCAAATGATAAAGGAATTGCGATTGCATTTGAGTTTTGGCAGGCTACATACGCGACGCAACGAAAACGAAAAAGCAGACGTGGTAATTGAGATTGCTATTTAAATATGACGGTCATAACTCGTAAGACATGGGAAAACAGTTGCAAACGGACTTTGCTTTTCATTTGAAATTTGGCAGTCTCTGTAAATGTGCGAAGGTGATGCGAGATTTGCAATTGCGTTTGGATTATGTCACATATGCAAAATACAATTTGCAAATACAATTTGCAATTTCTTTTGAAAATTGTCCGGAATATCCTTCCATAGTTTTAGCAGAATTAGTGTAAGTGCTTTCATAAAATTATACATTTAATAATTAATTGCTTCCATTTGCTTGATTTCAGCTTAATAAAATAATAATAATAATAATAATAAATGATTAAAAAAAACAATGCCACAATGTACTATGATGATTGTTTACATTATGTATATTATGTATTTTAACAGCGTTGTTCAATAAAACCATATGGATACTGATTCCGATACTTTATTTGAACTTCATTGTTATTATATATGAAGTCATTTTAAAGGCTATTGTGTGCTTAGGTCTATTTTTATTACCACAAAAAATAACTGATTACTCGATTAATCGTCAAAATAATCAACCAATTACTCGATTACCAAAATAATCGTTAGTGACAGCCATAGTTTATTGATTTTAATAGACATCTTTCAAAATATCTTCTTAAAGAATAAAGAAAGTCATTAAGGTTTGGAACAACCTGAGAGTGAGTGAGTGAATACGTCATATTTGGTACAAAGTGGATCCAAAATCCTACCTCATCTTATTTCCTAGTTAACATCATACTTCGGCAGGCATTTGGGTATCTGGGAGTTTCTCTGACAACGATTTGCATGTATAATTGAGAAGGAAGAGTGCAAGAGTGTGTCTGGGTAGCTCCTGCCAAAATGACATCATGACCAGGCCGCTTACAACATCAAAATGCATACAAATGCACACTTAGAAACCCCTCGGCAACGGTGTCATGCAACGATACGTGACCAAATATTGTTCGAGTGTGCAAAAACATTGTGAAATATTCCTGACGCACAGAGGGCTCATTATGAGAGTGAATGCGCTCCTACACAGCTGTGGGTGAAAGAGGCCCATTGTAGCAAGCTGCATTAATCCGAGACCACACTGCCAGAGCCCTGGAGAACAGGACCGGCCCCCGGGCCCCCCCAACACCTCGGTTCCGCTGGCCCTTTTGTGACTCGCTCTGCATTACCTGCTTTGTTTGAATCGACTATCCTACCGTCTGCAATGACCCACTTTCCGAGCGTCTGTCTGAGGCCCCAAACTGCAGCGTTACCGAGAGTATGCTAGAATAACAGGCTAATAATGAGTTACTGACGTACAGGGAACTTGCAGATAATGAGCTTTCTGGGAAAAGATAAACTTTTCATTCAGTTACCAAAAACGGCAGTAAACAGACTGACAACTAGACCAGCTGTTCCCTCTCTCTCACTAAAATCTATGTATGTCTCTCTGGCTCTGTTTACTCCTGGTATTAAGATGCATTTTGGTCAATCGGATCTTAAGTGGATGACACTAAATACAGGTGTAAACGGGGTGTAAAACGTTCCAGAGGTAGTTGAAAACGCATTCAACCGGATTGTTTTCGTAGTGTAGACGCTCGTGTGTTCAAATAGCCACAAAAGACCGTCTACTGACCTAATGCGTAAACATTATGGAAAGCGCTCTAGCCAGACGGGATTTAAACTTGTCGGCTGAAGACCCAAGTTTGGTTTGAAGATGAAAAATGTACCAAGCACAATGTTCTCCATCATTCCTGATTTCTAACACACACTCACAGTGTTCGGCTGGTCTTGCGGCTGTCAGAGAAACGAAAGCTGATGCTCTCCATGTGTTTTTCTGTCATATGTATGTGTAAATTGCGCAAGCTTATTTTATCTGTTAGATCAAAAGATCTGAAAAAGGCCATACATTCACCCATCCATAGACCCTCCCCTCAAAGAAATCAGGACAGAAGTGGTTGAAAGTGGACAAAAGAGACGGATTAAAACACCAGGTGTAAACAGGAATGTGTCTCCCTCATCTCCTTGTGATCCGAATGACCAAAACACATCTTAATACCAGCTGAATTTGTCAGAAAAAAAGTGACATACAAAGCTGGATTGAAAACCACTGACTTACAGAACATAATAACTCTCTTTCTCTATTCGAGATCGGTGGTTTAGAAGTCACAACGTGAGTGCTGTTTCTCGTCAGTCCTCACCCTGCAGTGTACTGCAACACAAAGCTAGAGGACAAAGTATGTGCTTCGACTCTGCTCTCCTTCAAATCATTCTCTTAAGCTATTCAGCTGCTTCAGTTCCTGATTGAAGCCGAGACCTTCCGAGAGAATCCTCTTGCCACATTTCAACTGCTTTCTATGCTCTTTAGAAAGAGCAATGTATCCACACGTGGCCAGATAATAGTGTAGGATGATTAGTTATGACAAGTCTGTGCTTTCTGACATGCAAAGTCTTGATAATACAATCGAGTAGTGTTGTTATGATACTGGAATTTCCAACTTCAGTATGATTCCATGAAAACTATTGATATTTGATACCACGGGGAAAACTGCCATATATACCACCATACATATAATTTGTTATTATGTCATAATTTTTTGATAATTTGGGTAATTTTGTTGTGATAGCTTACATACAGAACAAGGAGGCTTTATTTGAATTGTTGAACTACATTTATTAAAAAAACAAAGACAAGTAAACAGTAATAAAATAAGAACAAATAAACAAACGATAGCACAAATAAATAGACATGCTTGAAATAAACATGCTTTAGGTTTTTCAGGTGGGTCTAACAGTAGTGTTCTGGTAAGAAATACTACAGAAATCAAAGTAATCAAATGTAAAATAACACTGGACAGTTTTCAATGTAACAATTAAATACAGATTAATGCTTACAATTAAAGTTACAAAAGTTATTCAGCAGGTTTATTAGTCTGCTGTCACTTTAAGAGCTTATGCACGGATCCAATATACTGTTACACAACATGCGTTTTCTCTATTTATGTTCCAAAACTGACTGTATTCACCACAAGACGGGCATTTTGACATCATTTTGTATGTATTTGACTGTTTAAGCGCAATACGCCACAAAAAAATAAGTCAATTTGGTATCTGCGAGCTGTTTGAGAGGCGGCTTTAAGAGAGCAACACTTATATAGATAAGCAGTGAGCTCACTTTTGGTGTGAGCTCAAAACCTACAGGAATGAGTAAAATTATGCCAATACAAGCACTATTCAACCGGAGCGAATGAAACAAGTGAGTGAGAGGAGGTGGGTGTGTGTCAATTCACCGTTGGAGAGAAGAGTGAGAACACACAGCTGCTATTGGTGTATCGATACTGCAGAAAAGGAGTATTGGAACCGTTACAGATATTTCAGTATCGATACATATTGAAATATCAATATTTTTGACAACACTACAATCCGGGTTATTCCGATAAGCTCTAGGGTTGGGCAAAATATAGAATTTAAGCATTAGCTACCTCTCAATTAATTAACTGAAATTTGAAATGGCCAAGTCGAACTGAAATCTGAATAGGAATTACAGGAAGTGGAATTTACAAAATTACAACTTAAAGAAATTCAACAGGTAATGGCATTCTGGGAAAAGATAAGTCGGTTTCATCAAGGGGATTAGTTCATAATGCCAACAACAATTCCTCTGGCTAATGTTACTGATGGAAGATAACACAGTCAGCAAAACATCAGCAATCTCGACCACACCAGCTTGGTCTTTCAAGTTTATGTTCTTTTAATTTCCCCCCTCAGATCAATGAAGTCTGTCTGAGGTGTTTTTAATGTTTACACATACTAATGAAAGTCAGAAGTGCAATTATTAAAATATTTAGAAAATTGCAACAAGAAAAACAGTGTAATCAACACGCCCTACTAGCTGAAGAAAAGCAATGAACTTTGGGGGGAAAAAATAATTCCTAACAGTGCTGATTTTAGAGAAAAAGAGTGGTTGGCTGTCAGGACTCAGCTCTGTGCCAGTGTGCATATGGGCCTGCAGGCAGGATGGCGGTGATGAGCAGCGGGACCGGCTAATCAAGAGATTAAGGTCAGAGTGATGAAAGGTTACACTGCTGAGGACTGTGGCTTAGACCCCAGGGGACACGGCCAGGTAAGACTGAACTGGATCTGAACGCAGGACAAACAGTGGGAGACTCAAAAGACAGAAAGAATGCTGCGTTCCTCTTCCTTCATGACAGTGATGCATTAAGGCAATAACACAGAGCCAATGATCAAAATAACACATCCTATCACTGCTCACAGAAGACACTGTACTTTTTATCATCATTATATCGATATATTTCAGAAGTATACATAGACAGAATGACAAATAGAACAATAGACAGAATGACAGAATGATAGAACGATAGATAGAATGATAAACAGAACGAACGATAGAATGATAGATAGAACGATAGAATGACGACAGAACGATCGATATAATGATAAACAGAACG
Source organism: Elopichthys bambusa (assembly GCA_037101425.1). Lineage (NCBI taxonomy): Eukaryota > Metazoa > Chordata > Actinopteri > Cypriniformes > Xenocyprididae > Elopichthys > Elopichthys bambusa. Next base: position 1,115,157 of record CM074437.1, on the reverse strand, counting down.
AATGAACGATAGATAGAACGACAGAACGAACGAACGACATAGAACAATAAAAATAAAGATAGAATGATAGAACAAACGTAGAACAAATGATAGAACGACTGAACAAACGATATAGAACGAACAAACAATAGCATAAACAATAGAACGAACAAACGGTACACAACAAAAGATAGATAGAACGAACGACAGATAGAACGAACAAACAATAGACAACAAAAGATAGACAGACAGAACAAACGAACAAACAATTGATAAAAAGAACAAACGATAGAACGAACAAACAAACGATACATAGAATGTACAAACAAATGATAGATAGAACATACAAACAATAGATAGAACAAGCAAACAAACAAACAAACAAACAATAGATAGAACACACAAATGATAGAAAGAACAAACGATAGATAGATAGATAGATAGATAGATAGATAGATAGAACGTACAAACAAACGATAGATAGAACAAGCAAACAAACGATAGATAGAACACACAAATGATAGATAGAACAAATAATAAATAGAACAAACAAACGATAGATAGAACAAGCGATAGACAGAACGAACAAACAAACGACTGAACAAACGATAGATAGAACGAACAAACGATAGCATAAACGATAGATAGAACAAATAATAAATAGAACAAACAAACGATAGATAGATAGAACAAATGATAGACAGACAGAACAAACGAACGATAGAACAAATGATAGATAGAACAAATTATAAATAGAACAAGCGATAGACAGAACGAACAAACGACTGAACAAACGATATAAAACGAACAAACAATAGCATAAACAATAGAACGAACAAACGGTACACAACAAAAGATAGATAGAACGAACGACAGATAGAACGAACAAACAATAGATAACAAAAGATAGAACGAATGACAGACAGACAGACAGACAGAACAAACGAACAAACAATTGATAAAAAGAACAAACGATAGAACGAACAAACAAACGATACATAGAATGTACAAACAAATGATAGATAGAACATACAAACAATAGATAGAACAAGCAAACAAGCAAACAAACAAACAAACAAACAATAGATAGAACACACAAATGATAGAAAGAACAAACGATAGATAGATAGATAGATAGATAGATAGATAGATAGATAGATAGAACGTACAAACAAACGATAGATAGAACAAGCAAACAAACGATAGATAGAACACACAAATGATAGATAGAACAAATAATAAATAGAACAAACAAACGATAGATAGATAGAACAAGCGATAGACAGAACGAACAAACAAACGACTGAACAAACGATAGATAGAACGAACAAACGATAGCATAAACGATAGATAGAACAAATAATAAATAGAACAAACAAACGATAGATAGATAGAACAAATGATAGACAGACAGAACAAACGAACGATAGAACAAATGATAGATAGAACAAATTATAAATAGAACAAGCGATAGACAGAACGAACAAACGACTGAACAAACGATATAGAACGGACAAACAATAGCATAAACAATAGAACGAACAAACGGTACACAACAAAAGATAGATAGAACGAATGACAGATAGAACGAACAAACAATAGACAACAAAAGATAGAACGAATGACAGACAGACAGACAGACAGAACAAACGATAGAACGAACAAACAAACGATACATAGAATGTACAAACAAATGATAGATAGAACATACAAACAATAGATAGAACAAGCAAACAAGCAAACAAACAAACAAACAAACAATAGATAGAACACAAATGATAGAAAGAACAAACGATAGATAGATAGATAGATAGAACGTACAAACAAACGATAGATAGAACAAGCAAACAAACGATAGATAGAACACACAAATGATAGATAGAACAAATAATAAATAGAACAAACAAACGATAGATAGATAGAACAAGCGATAGACAGAACGAACAAACAAACGACTGAACAAACGATAGATAGAACGAACAAACGATAGCATAAACGATAGAACGAACAAACGATAGACAACAAAAGATAGATAGAACGAACGACAGATAGAACGAACAAACAACAGACAACAAAAGATAGAACGAATGATAGACAGACAGGACAGACAGAACAAATGAACAAACAATTGATAAAAAGAACAAACGATAGAACGAACAAACAAACGATACATAGAATGTACAAACAAATGATAGATAGAACATACAAACAATAGATAGAACAAGCAAACAAACAAACAACAGAACACACAAATGATAGATAGAACAAACGATAGATAGATAGAACGTACAAACAAACGATAGATAGAACATACAAACAATAGATAGAACAAGCAAACAAACAAACAAACGATAGATAGAACATACAAACAATAGATAGAACAAGCAAACAAACAAACAAACGATAGATAGAACACACAAATGATAGATAGAACAAACAAACAAACAAACAAACAAAAAATAGCTAGAATGAACAAACAAATGGTAGATAGAACATACAAATAAATGATATACAGATGAACAATAGATAGATCGATGGATGATGGATGGATGGATGGATGCATGGACAGATGCATGGATGGATGGATGATAGACAGAATGATAGAAGCTTTGTTCAGAATCGTTCTATCATCATTAATATTGCACACACAGTGTCTGGAGCGGTGGAGGAACAACATCAACACTGCAAAGTGTATTAAAGAAGCATCAGCGGGCAACAGATGGTGTGATGAAGTGATGATAGAAATTATTGGCAAGACGAAGAGGAAACTTAGAGATAAAGCCATTAAAGATAGCTTTAATCGTATAATGTGGACAAATCAGTGCTTTGTCAATCATAGTAGGGCCACTTTCTTGACAGAGAGAGAGAGAGAGAGATGAAGAATGAAAGGCAAGAACAGAGGAAGAAAATGGCAGAGCAAAGTCTTTGCATCATCATATGACAATCCAAGTGATCTGACAGACTCTGACAGGCAGATTCTCTCCACTGAAACGTAAACCAGCTTAGGGGGCCATTTTCTATTTTATCCTTAAGCTTTGTGACCTTCTACCCTCCGGCCTGCCAGTAACCTTCAACACACCCCTCCTGCACACACATAACAGACGCCCCCACCACCCCTGTTTAGATGCTGAGGAATTCCAGCATAAATGCAGCTGTCAGCTTGGCTCTCCTTCCCGCCAGACCGGCCATCTCACGGATAAAGGAGAAAAAAGACAAGAGAAGGCGGAAAAAAAGCAGATCCGGAGCCAGGCTCAGATGGTAGCGTGGATCCCCCCTGAGGGGAGCCCCTGTGCGGCTCTGGCCCAGCCTGCTTTAGCCTTTAAGAGCTCTTTCCTTATCCTCATGTCATCTTCTTGATGGACAACAAACTGAGAGCTTCTGACAACAATCAGTCCTCTAGATCTTACTTGCTCCAATCAGTCCATGCTAATGCTGACGTCTTTCAGGTATACGGTATCACGCCAGTAGGGATTTAACCTCTTCCATCTGTGGCTAATCAAGATCTTTGGGTTTCTCTGTATCCAAACCTCAAGAGCTCCATTCCCTAAAAGACTGAACAGTCATTCCGAAATCCCTTTCTCTCTCTGAAGACTCCCCTCCTAAAGGCTTGGGTTTAAGGGGTCTTTGAGAGGAAGGGAGGTCCTGACACTCTGAAGGGTTAATGAGGGTTTAGAGTAGGGGGTGGCTCTCATTTTGACACTTTCATTTATTGAACCATTAGGGGGAATTATTACAAAGCTGGAAGAATGGGATCCGGCCTTTGGGCATGCACTGATTCTGATCGCATTTTCCAGGTGAGGTAGCCTTGGGTTAATATGAAGACATTAATATCAAAGGATTTGTGTGTCTTCTAGAAAATTAGTCACATCAAATCATAGACAAATGAGACACAATTGGTGCAATTAAAGTGTGAGATTTGGGGAGCTTTTCTATTAGTTCCTAAATTAATCTTTGCAGTCTAGGCCAGGGGTTTAAAGAAACACATACAAAGAACCATTCACACACACACTGAAAAATACTGAAAAATGCTGGGTTAAAAACAACCCGAGTTGGGTTGAAAATGGACAAACCCAGCAGTTGGGTTAAATGTTTGACCAATGTGCTGGGTAGTTTTATTTGATTCAACTATTGTTTAAAAATTACTGTATTTCTTGCTTAAGATGAAAATGAAGTATATTGGAAATTAACATTTATTAATGATTTATTAATTAAATTGCTTATTAATAAATGTTCACCTTTTGACTATTATTGTTTCCTCTAGTAATTATGTGTCTGATTTTTAATTTCCAACCTATTTTGGGTTCATTTTAAGCCAGACATATAGTCATTTTTATCAGTCAATAGTTGGGTTAAATGAAACTGCTCAGCACATTGCTATCATTTATACCAACCGCTTAAAACAAACCAATTGGTGGGTTTGTTCATTTTCAACCTAACTTGAAATTTGTTTTTAACCCAGCATTTTTTAAGTTCAACAATGCAAAATTGTTTTTTTTTTTCCCCTTTCCTCTACAAAAGACCCTCTAGCATCCCAATTTGAAAACCATTGTCTCTGGAAACTAGCTTTGGTGCTGCTCGCAGGTCATGCCTCGAGGATTCTGTGCAAGCAAGATAATGAATCCTATTTAAACACATGTCTTCTGCAACATTCTTGAGTCCCATCCTGCAGTGATGTCTCAACCACATTCCAAGCATGAACAAACAGTGAGATAACTCTGAAACTAAACACTGACAGATAGAGAGAGCACATACCAGATATTACTTGCACGTCAGTTTCCGAGCCAAGCTTGCAATGTCTTTATACAAATTCTGAGAGGAGCGCTCCGAAAGTGATTACGATCGCCTTTTGCAGTCTGTAACCCGGCAGTCTGAGAGCTGAAACCTGACGACAACAACAAAGAGGCCGAAACACTCACTGCTCTCTAATGTCACAGGATAGCGAGATAAATGCTGAGGCACACGGTTTGTGGTTTTGGGGACCAACAAAAGCCAAAACAAATACAAATGCATATGCCTCACAAAAACATACCGGGAGGGAGATGAAGCTTTTCTCGGGGAGAAAGAGGATAAAAAAAAATAAAATAAAAAAATACCTGGGCCCAGAGCCTCAGAGAGTGTGTTTATTCACACAGGCTCCGGTCTCTCTGAGAGGAAGTAGAACTAATGAAGAGGGCAGAGAGACAGAGGCTCTGGGACCGATGATGCACTGAAAGTAGTGGAATGAAAGAACAACTTTTTTTGTTTCACAGAGGTGGAGGTCTTGTGAAGGGAAACAGGGATTCAACTGAATGGAAATAAACACAAAAATTCTAAAAATGCTGGGTTAAAAACAACCCAAGTTGGGTTGAAACTGGACAAACCCAGTGGTTGGGTTAGACTATTGTTTAAAAATGACTATGGCTGACTTAAAATTAACCCAAAATCGGACACATAATTACTAGAGGCAACAATAATAATCAAAAAGGTGAACATTTATTAATAAACCATTTAATAAATGTTCATTTCCAACATACTTTAGGTTCATTTTCAGCAAGCAATACAGTAATTTTTAAACGATAGTTGAGTTAAATAAAACTACCCAGGAGGTTGGGCAAACATTGAACCCAACCACTGGGTTAAAACATCCCAATCGTTGGGATTGTCCATTTTCAACCCAACTTGGAGTGTAGAGTGTAGAAAGGATATGTGACTCGATGGGTACTTCATCCTACATTTACAAGGCAGATGTGCTATAATGGCATGCTCCCTATTGATCTGCTCTCCTATGGCAAACGTTCACAGAAAAGGACTTTCGCATTGATTCTGAGACTGAATCAAACCCCTGATATGAGCTACACGAGTGAAGACGATTGACTGTAAAGAGAGGGGAGCGAGATACACTCTGTGAGCTGTTATCATCCAAAGGCCTGGGTTTTTTCCTCACAATAGATGGTGGCACATCACTTTCAGAGCCGTATTGTAGGTCTCATCACGGCGAGGTGAATATTAACATGCAAATCAACCCGCACGCTCTAAAAGTGGAAGCCAGCCAAGCATTTACTGTTAAAAATCCCTCATATTCTTCACTCTCATGCTAAATTTGTGAGCCCATGTAAACATCTATTTTAGTCAAGCTTGAGAGGATGAGAGAACAGAGGGACTGTTAATATTCCCTGCCTTATTTATATTCATAGTGGGACAATGCTTGAGGGGGAAATTCAAGACAAGGAAGATGACGGAAAAATTTGAGAGAGAGCGAGCGAACGAACGCAAAGAGCAGAGAGGGAATGAGTAGAATCTGTGACTCGAGGCGGAGCGGAAAAGAGCTGGATGTCTTTAGAGAGCAGCATTGGGAAAGAAAGAGAGATGACCACTGCTGACATCTTTGTTTGGCCACAACAATCCCGAATATTTCAAAAGTGCAGAGGACGACAAGAGTTTGGGATGTCTCCGGCACGTCCGGCGCTATAAAAAATACAGTCTGAAATCAAACTTTCATGGCAGACGGTGGATGAGGAGAGGTTTCTGCACTCATCCCGGGAATAGCGTCTGAATAAAAAAAAGGAAAATTCAAGATCAAATGCACGAAGGCCAGAGATCTTTTCAAAGTCTAAAGCCAGAGGGTTTTTTTCTATCTCTCACATCCTCTAAAGCAGAAAAAATCCATGTATGTAAATGGCGGCGCTATGTCAAGGAGCTGATTTGAACGGTTGCGGCAACCAGAGAGTGGAGGTTATTCATGTTCGCGGGCATTTGAGGTAGACATCACAATTGGGACTCTGTGCACGTTACCGGGCTCTCCGTGTACGCCCGCGGCTCCTTCCCTCGCTGGAGCTCTCAAACTAGGACAGATTCTGAATTCACCAACTATCCTTCTCAAGAGCACTCGAGATCTGAAACGTGCCTTAGGTTGGGACATTCGGAGATGCACTTCCTTCAGAGCATTTGGAGGGTTTGGTTCATGACTGAATGAGACCGAGACAGACGAGTGTTTGATTTTAAGAGATGTTAGTCGTCTGGAGATTGCAAATCCTTTATACACCGTGTGAGCCGCTACTGCAGCACAGTGCTTGCCTGAAGCATGAGAGCCATTCCCATTACCGGTCTTTCCCCACGCTTAATCCTCCCTCTAAACTAACCTTCATTTGACCCATCTTAAAGAACCCAGTGATGTGACGGAGGAGGCTGAGGCGAGCCGAGAGACCCTGCAAATGAGTCAAGTCATTATTCACGTTGGTCTATCGCTGCTCTCGCCCATACCTGACACATCCTCTCAAGCCAAAAGGTCAGTTTCCATGGGAAACCCTGATGCGACAGACGGAAAACAATCAGTAATCCATACAAATGACATTCCCTGTCTGTGAAAGTACTAGATTGTAGAAAGTACAATCTAATGTTGCAAAAACCTAGGGATGTCAAAGTTAACATCTTAACGCAGGGGTTTTCAACTTTTGATTTGAAGAATGTATAAGTAAATGTTGGAAATAACAAACTATTAAAGCAGATTCATTTCTCTTTCACATCTTCTTGCGCATGAGCATACCTATTTACACAATATTATGTCAAAATGCCTGTACCGGCGAGTATCCTCATAAATATAGTCGGTTATGTTTTAAGTGAACGTAAACAGTTGAGAAAGAAAACGCATGTGTAACAGTATATTGGATCAGTGCAGCTCTTAAAGTGACAGCAGCCTAACAAACCTGCTGCTGTCTGTGTTTTTTAAAAAACTTGAATTTCAATTTAAATTGAGGAGAACGCTGAGTAATGCTTCAGTGCTAAGAATCACACACATACTGGCCTCGGACTGTTAGCACTGTGTTCACCATCCACAAATGTGCTACAAATAACAGAGGTGAATAACAGCAGTCGTGCTCCTCCTCATCTGCGCGTGAGACATGTTTACTGCCAGCTGCAAACATACCAGTCAGACAGCAAGAGACACTTCACTGCCTCCATTCCTCCAGGATTGATTTCACTACTTACATATTAATCAATATCTTAATTAACAGCACAATATTAAATGATTTCATAAAGGAGTGTTCCAGGTTCAAAACAGTTAAGGTCTATTGACAGCATTTGTGGCATAATGTCGATCACGGTTACCACAGAAAGCATTTTTAAGCAAAAATCTTAAATACAATAAAGCAATTACCACTAAAGTACACGAAAAGCATTTAAATACACAGTGTTTACAAAGGCAATACATAATCGACATAATCGCTTACTGACCCTGTCTGTGGAAACTTAAATCCAATCAAATTTTAATCTCATGACCACAAACGCAAGTTAACATCAGGGTACACAGAAGCTCATCTGCCTGGAAAATGATCCTTAGAAGGATGATTTAGCTGAAATAATTATAAAGGTGCTTTAACAAAAATGTTCACATTTCTGCTATTAAACCTCCTGGAACACTCGGCCTGTTTCCTTCTGTTGTAACCGTACTGGAGCAGAGTGAGTGGCTATCATACAGTTGAGAAATGCCAACTTCATATAAATGAAGACAATCACTGGCAGGGGAAGGCAGCGATGTCTGTCATAAGAGCTCCAAAATCTGACAGGTTTTCTGGCGTTTAAATCATACCTTTGCACAATTCAGATAAAGTAGTCATGTAAGTTTATATATACTACTCTGTCAGACTGCCCTGTAATAGTCGACTATTAGTCAACTTCATCCAGACTTTTTCTTTTTTTTTTCCTGTGATTTTTCTGTAAAAAGCAGTCCAAACACTATTATCGCCGTTTCTTCTTCTTTCTTTTTTTTTTTTTTTAAAGATTTGTCGTTTTTGCCTTTATTATGATAGAACACTAATCAGACAGGAAGCGAAGTGAGAGAGAGAGAGGGGAACGGGATCGGGAAAGGTCCGGCGCTATATGTCGGTGCTGTCCACAAGGCTATCGGCACCGACATCGCCATTTCTTCTTGCCCGTCCTCTACTATGTTTGTTTACTCTAAAGTCACGCAAGAGATTTTGTAAGATTTAAGTAACTTTTACTGTGGGCCAGACAGTTAGCTCACCCAAAAATTTAATTTCTGTTATTACTCATGTCGTGTAAGACCTTCGTTCATCTTCAGAACACAAATTAAGATTTTTTTGATATTTTTTTATCCTTTGTTGAAAGCAGCGAAATTACCACATTCAATGTTCAGAAAAGTAGCAAAAACATGGTTAAAACAGTCGATGTGACTGCAGTGGTTCAACCTTAATGTTACGAAGAGACGAGAATACAAAAATAACGACTTTATTCAACAATTTTTCCTCTTATCTGTCAGTCTGTTACGCAGTTGGAGCAGTGCTGTGTTTCTGTGTTTACATCCGAACGCCGGCTCATTATTGGCCGGCTCTTGCGTCAGCATCACACGCATGCTTCGTGCTGATCACGTGACCAGCGTCGGCCAATACTGAGCCACCGTTCAGACGTAGAACCTGGAAGCGCTGCAATAAAAATGCTAGGGGACAGACGAATTTGTTGAATAAAGTCATGTTTATTGCGTACAAAAAGTATTCTCATCTCTTCATAACATTAAGGTTGAACCACTGCAGTCACGTCGACTATTTTAATGATGTTTTTACTACTTTTCTGGACATTGAACGTAAATTTTAATCAGTCGGTTAGTCGCAGGCACAAAAAAAAAAAAAAATTATATTTATTTATTCATTCATTTGTTTATATTTTTAAATTGATGTCCTACATTTTAAAAATCTTTTCATTATTTATTTTATTTTATTTTTTAAGATAAGGCTGTTATTTATATTATAGGATTTTTTTTCTGATCTAAGTTCATGCAATGTTTATCAAAACATCGTATGGATCTACAAAACTCTCTAATGTTCCAGTCAGTAAGCAATCAAAAATGCTTCCAGGAAAAATACCAACACTCAAATTGAACAATAATGAAAGCCGACTGCTCTGCCAAGACATAAACAGAAACATCTGTGCCCGACAATGTAATTTATTCATTTATAGTCAGCTGAGAGACAATATTTTTATGAATAAAACAAAATTTTCCTCAAGAATGACACAACGAGAGAATCGGGCTCACAGCGGAGTTCCTGGAGCAGGTGGCTTCTCTCCCGCCCCTCGCTTCCACAAAGACTATAGGGAAAACGCTAATGTAGTCCACAGAAAAACCAGCAAGGAGAGCCAGCAGATAAAATATCTGCCAGATAAAATCATTGGAAGGGCTGCAGAAAACCCCCCTTATGCTGTTTGTCATTTGACAATGAGCATTAACCAGGGAGATTGGCTATAACTGCTGGAAATGGGCAATAAAATTCAAGACCACAGATACAAAGTGAGACGTATTTCTGCATAACTACCCTGCAGTATCGCAAACACGTACTAATACACACGCTTCTGGGGTGCATATGTTGAGGAAGGCAAGGTGAAAGATGCACTTCGCTGTCTTAATGACGAACAGCTGTCTTAGGATGATAGCAGACACAAACAGTGCACAATGGGAGTCTGTTGAAACAATATCATTATATGATATCTTGCAATACTGTTATATTATTTTAAAAGTATTATATGAACTTTCCCATGACCAGTTACTGTAAATAGGAGAAAATCAGGTCAAATGTGGCAATTTTTGCTTATAATTAACACATATATATTAACTATAAAATGATAATCGCAGACATATGATAGGTCCTTTCTAAGATCAAAAAACGGTGCTGCAAGCATTAGTACAAAAGCTGTCTGCTGTGTTTGAGGTGAGGAAGGACTTAACACATGAAAGAGAATGAAGAGAACAAGAAAGAGAGAAACAAGTGAAAGTGTCAAGAGAGACTTTAAGGCAAATATATCAGTGCCTGTACAGGAGCTGAGCTGATGTGGGAAATGCAGAACGTCTTTCACTTCGTGTTATTCGCACAGGAAAAGGGATCAGGAGCACAGACGGGCTCGAATGTCCGTTCATAGCCGGCCACCAGCTGACATCCACACACACGCCGCCCGTCTGTCAACACAAAGAGCACTGCAAACGGACCTACAACTGTGTAACGGTCAACAATGACCTCATTCGGTTATCGTTTATTCACACTTACAAAGCCATATGATTTTCTTTATAATTTGGACTTCTGTGGGTATTTGAAGAATCTAGTACAATCCTAGACGTTCTTTTCAACACAATGAAAGCATACTGTGACTGGAGGCTGCCAAAAAACATTTAATTTAACACAAAACCAGCATAAAAACAATCCATACGACTTATGCACTATATTTCAAGTCTTCTGAAGCCATGTAATAGCTTTCTGTGAGGAACAGCCCAAATTGTGACTGAAAGTATTCAAATCATACACTTCACAGTGAGCAAATTTGACATCAGTGACACCAAATTCTTGCTTGTGAATAATGACCTATTTTTCATCTCTTCCTGGAAGATGTTTCATATATATAGAAATTTGGCATATTCTGTTACGGTTTGGTTGCTGTAGGGATGAGGCATGCACGGACTTCCACAAAATAGGGTATTTTAATGAACGAAGGAGAATGTTACAACCAAAAACACGTTTAAACAACAATAAGAACAGACAAGGAGTGAGAGGAGTGAGTCCATTATAAAGGGTGTGCAGATGATCAGGTCCAGGTGCAGGTGAACGGTGATGATGGGGAGAAGATGAGGAAGTGAGTGCAGGTGTGGAAACAGGAGGATCATGGGAAATGGAGTCCGGGAACGGAGGGAACGGTGACATATTCATTATACTTTACACTTCACTTTCTTTTTCATACAAATGCTTTCTTTTTTTTTTTGCAGATTTATCAAGTTCAAATTATTATAAAAGTAATTTGAAAAATATTTCAAATTATTATTTGAAATAAATATTAATTAAATATGATTATGATTTCACTTTTTTAACTTTAGTTAGTGTGTATTGTTGCTGTTTGATCATAAACAACATCTGCAAAGTTACGACGCTCAAAGTTCAATGCAAAGAGAGATATTTTCTTTTACATAAATCGCTGTTTAAGGACTACAACAAACAGCTGGCAGGAACTACAATGAGCTTCTTCCTAGGTTAGTGACATCACTAACCCTAAAATTTACATAAACCCCGCCCCTGAGGGTTACATTGTTCAAAACTCCAGGTGAATAGAAGGCTGAACACTGTTACTGACAATCCTCATTTTGGCTGCGTGAGATTCGCCAGCTTTGTTGTTGGTGAGAGACCGAAGCGCGAGCTGTTAAAGCTCCGCCCTCTTCTGGAAAGGGGGACGGGAGCTCATTTGCATTTAAAGGGACACACACAAAAACGGCGTGTTTTTGCTCACACCCAAATAGGGGCAAATTTGACAAGCTATAATAAATGATCTGTGGGGTATTTTGAGCTGAAACTTCACACACACATTCTGGGGACACCAGAGACTTCTTGTGAAAAGGGGCACTTTAATTGAATTTATTGCCTTCATTGCATTATTTTGCATGTGTTATGTACTGTCTCTATATGCTTTCACTATACAGAAAAGAGAAGCTTAGATAATCTTCCAAAAAACAAACAATTTTATGTTTGAATCTGAGTAAATTAATTTAGGGTTTTCAACTATTCCTTTAACAGACAAGCAAGTAAACTCATTCCGATCCACTCGATGTGACAAACCATCAATCACCGAGAAGCATTTAATAGGATGCTTTCAATTTCAGATCCCCTTCCCAGAAATCTCAGCCGATGTGACTGACATGTTACTCTTTGTGCGTCTCCCCAGTCAGTTAGAGCGAAATGATATATTTCACAGGATGTTTCAACAACCCTAGATCAACTATGAGCCAGAACGCGCCTCACTGAAAAAGACAAAAGATCTTTGTTTGGCTGGTCTCTAATCAGCAGAAGATGGGGCGTATGAGCGCAAGCGAACGTCCCAGACAGCATTTAACATCGCTCCTAATTACTGCATCAAGGAAGCACAAAGAAGTGCTTTAGCTCGGTGCAGCATACCAGACTTTCATTAAGACAGAATGTTACGAAAGGACTTTAACCAAGACTCGCTCTCTCAGAATCATACACGTATCTCGCTTCTCATATCTGTGGACATGTGTTTGACAGAAAACGAATCAACACAAGCCTCCCGAAGGGTTGAGGTAAACTAGGAGAATCAGCCAAGAGTCTGCAGTCCATTATTCCAACCAACCTCTCCACCTACATGCAGGTTAATGTAGCAAGTGGTAACGGCTGAGACGGAGCCTAAAAGCAGCCGCCGGCACTTATCTGGCTGTCAATGCCGCGGCCGAGACATCTAAAGGGAAAGTGTAATGTTTCCGAGACTGAGCCTTCCAACTGCCTCCCCTTAGAAATCATTAAACTGTCTGTCACATCTAGACAAAAGAAGTGCTCATTACAGCGTGCGATGGTGATAACGTAAGGTCACGCTGAACACACCCCGTCATTGACTTTTCCTTTTTCAATTCAGATGCATACAATGCTATTTTATGACCCGTAAAGTTACACAATAAAGCCATCAAAGAAGCATAAGAGCAAAAAGAAGGGAAAATAGATTAGATGAGTAGTAAACATTGAATCTAATTCCATTGTAATGTGGATTCAGCCTTGACAAAAGAAAAAAGAAATATTTTGTTTCTATATTTTAAACTTCTAACAAAAAAAGCATGAACTCTTATGTGTAAATGACTAAGTAAACACACTTTGTTCTTGCTTTTTCTTAATCAATTCCCAAGTTATTATGTAGATTAAAAGAGTGTACAGAAGTAATAAAGAAAAGAAGGTTGCTATGTGGTTGCTCACCAGCCCAAGCCAGAATCCCCAATTCTCCAGGATATTCTGGTTACATTCCTGGAGCTCAAACAGTAGGTTATGGGTTCGAATCCCAGGCAATATAGGGCCTAAAATGAACACTCGCCAAGCACCAAATGTGAGTGAAAATCTGCGAGTATATGAAGCGGTGTCAATCGCCACTTGTCCGGTAACATTTTTATGAATAAACAAACGTGGACGACACTCCGGACAGCTGTCGGGCCAGTGCTGCATCGTCATGAAAGTTTAAGCCTTGCCAATTTAAGATATTAACTTAAGATATTCTCACAAATTTATGTTGCGAGTATTCTAGTAAACACAGTTGATTATGTCTTAAGTGAACGTAAACAGTCAAGAAAGACAGCGCATGTGTATCAGTATACTGGATCCGTGCATTAGCTCTTAAAGTGACAGCAGGACAAAGAAAAAAATCACTCACTGCTCTTGACTGAATAACCTTTGAAACCTTATTAAGGATTAATAATCTATGTTTAATGTATACATTGAAGACTATCCAGTGTTATCTTACATTTGATTACTTGAAAACTACTGTTACTTGTCTTTAATAATGTTTTAAATTTATATTACTTAGGCTAGTAATTTTAGCTGTGGAACATAAATTGGAATAGAGAATTGTGAATTTTCACTGGTATCTAAAATGTTGGTGTTTTTGCAAAAACAGTGGCCAATAAAAATGGTAAATCTTCTTAAGCTACCGACCATTGGCAGGTGTGGCAAAAAGTTAGTTTTAGGCCCTGTATATACTGAATTCAATGCAAGCTGCTTTAATAAAAGTCCGATTTATAAATATAAATGCCGGATCTCTGCATCGGAAAATTAATAGCATACCTCTCCCCAACAACCAGAGTTATTTGAGGTATCATTCATGCACACAGAAAAAATAAACAGTGTAGGATGTGCTGAGTATCAAAATCTAATATTTACAGTTAGGGTTTTGAAGAACACCTCTGCACCTCAGCAAAGCAACCATGAAAAAGACCAGTCAATAATAGAATCCTAATTAGTGGAAGTGGATTAGACGAACTCCAGTGATCTCCGGCAGAGAAACACCTGATGACAGAGACTCATGGGATTGCGCACTGCTAGACACACGCGGTACAGCCCCTCAGAGACATGTTAATAGAATGTTTCTGCACCAGCTAACCGCTTTAGCTTTGAGCCTGTGGAGTTGGGCTGGATTTCCGCTTTAAACGCCTCAAGGGAATTGACTTCAAAGAAAAAGTTGACTAAAATCCCTTTATTCAAGTCGCTGCCAAGTTTCAATAGTTTTATCTTCTGACATAAGAAGAAAAATGCCTTTTGGTACGAGATTAGAGAAGACCCATGTTAACCAGTAAGCACATACACATCTGTGAAGGAGTGCATCATCTAGAAAGCATTACGGTGTACTTTAAACATTGTGTTTAAAGTAAATCATAAATGTCACCCAAACATCTGTTGAATGTCGTTCTAAGATCCAACAGGGAATACTTTAACAGATTAGCTAATGGTTACATCTACAAAACACCATCTTCCAGACGTGCATGCACTACAAGTGTCCACATGGAAGTACCTCATCCATCCCCTCTGCATCTTTTTCATTTCCTGTTCGCCTGGTTTTGGGAGGAATGTTCTGAGTTGGCTGAGCAGCAGAGGAATGTATATATTCTGGAATAACTGTCTTGTGAATTCCTCCAGGCAACATCTGCTTTGTGTTTCAAGTCCAAACCCAGCAGGAAGCCATTCCGTAGTCCCTGTCAATTACATGGACGTGACTTTCTGCCCTCTCCTGCAGCAGGTGCCGCAGGACATACAGTAGACAGACATCATACAGCGCAGAGAAATGTGAAGAGATGTCAGATATTCTCTCTTTGGTACTTCATATGTCTTTGCACACAAACATACACGACACACTCATCTGTCCGACAAAGAGACAGATGTACTCGCGCACACTGGGAGTTAGAGTCCAGGTATGTCTCATTTCTGGATAAAATGTTCTGAGCATGAGGAGTGTGAGATCTATCGCAGCATGCATCTGTCTGACACCTCTCCTCTGGAACTGGGAAATTCATCTCCTCGGTTTTCTCCCGGATACCTCCAGCACACAGCCCTGGAATGTGCATGTGGAGACTGACCGGGAGCCGGAACACCCTCTTCTTCCCTTTCTGTCTCAATATATCTGCCAGCGTCTCACGATCTTAATAATAACAGACCCACAACACCAGTGAGTCTGTCAGATCGGTCAATAATTAATGAATTTGTGAAATAACACGCATGACGCCAGATATGAGGTAATCTACTGACCTACTCTCTCATATTCACATTGAATTATGGAGGCAAAGAAAAATGTCTGCATAACAAAACCAGGACCAATGCAAATAGTTCTGAGTGTATCAGACCTAAGCTTTTATTAGACAAAATGAAATTGTTTACATTCCCGTTTACACCTGATGTTTTAATCCGTCTCTTTTGTCCACTTTCAACCACTTCTGTCCTGATTTCTTCGAGGGGAGGGTCTATGGGCGGGTAAATGTATGTTTTTTTTATCTAATGGATTAAATAAGCTTGTGCAATTTACATATGAACATGACCGGAGATGACGGAAAAGCATACGTAGAGCATCAGCTTTCGTTTCTGCTCTGACGGCAGCAAGACCAGCCGAACGCAGTGAGTGTGTGTTAGAAATCAGGAATGATGGAGAACATTGTGCTTGGTACATTTTTCATCCTCAAACCAAACTTGGGACTTCAAAGTTTAAATTCTGTCCGGCTAGAGCTCTTCCCATTATGTTTACGCATTAGGTCAGTAGGGGGTCTTTTAGTGGCTGTTCGACACATTCGACCACATTACGAAAGCAATTCGGTTGAATGTGTTTTCAACTACCTCTGAAAGTGATCGAAAGTGGACAAGCTCAAAACAATTTAGACCTGTATTTAGTGTCGTCTACTTGTGATCCGATCGACCAAAATGCATCTTAATACCAGCTGTAAACAGGGCCTATATGAGATGAAGAGAAGAGAAGAGGTCTCCTCTGCCAGGAGTTTATCCCATCTCTGTGAAGGGACCCCCATAAGTGCTCATGTCTTTCCCACGACAGAGTGTTTATTAGTTTTGCCCTTTCAGAAGCTCTGCTGAAGGACCCTTCGTGATTAATGTTTAATGAAGGAGCTGACGCTACTTCCAATTCAGCCTCTATCTACCTGAGACAGATACTCAGCGCTCCAGGTAATTGAAGTCACAATGACTCTCCTTTGACTGAGAGAAGAGGAGAAAACAACAGCCATCAAGGGAGGTGGAAGAAAGTTCATAAAAGAGAGCAAGAAAGTTCATGAATACAAGGATGAAACAAAAACACATCTTAGTCAGAAACTGTTAACGCAATTCATCCAACACTGATTGTCTTTATTTTTTTCTTCTCTTTCTCTTGATGAAAATCTCTCGAGAAGCAAAGAAGCATAACACCAGCAGATAAGCTTCTGTGTGTGTATTTGTGAGGCTCTGTTTACTCCTGGTATTAAGATGCGTTTTGGTCGATCGGATCACAAGTAGACGACACTAAATACAGGTGTAAAACATTTTGAGCTTCTCCAATTTCAACCACTTCTAGAGGTAGTTGAAAACGCATTTGACTGGATTGCTTTCATAGTGTATGATCGAATGTGTTCAAACAGCCACAAAAGACCGTCTACTGACCTAATGCGTAAACATTATGGGAAGCGCTCTAGCCAGACGGGATTAAACTTTGTCAACTGAAGTCCCAAGTTTGGTTTGAAGATGAAAAATGTACCAAGCACAATGTTCTCCATCATTCCTGATTTCTAACACACACTCACAGCATTCGGAGAAGAAATGAAAGCTAATGTTCTCCGTATGTTTTTCCGTCATCTGCGTGCACGTTCATATGTAAATTGTGAGAGCTTATTTTGTTCATTAGATCGAAAGATCTGAAAATTTACCCGCCCATAGACCCTCCCCTCGAAGAAATCAGGACAGAAGTGGATGGAAGTGGACAAAATTTAATGAATCACTTCAATTCCTAAACAAATGACTCTTATTTACCGGTCCTTTTTTGTAAATCAAAAACAAATGGGGTGATCGGTGTAGCCCGATTCCTAAAACCAATGACTTTTATGAACCAGTTCTTTTAATGAATTGTCCAAAAACACAAGTTGCTGATTTGAATCAGTCAGCATGAGCAGAGAGAGAACTTGTTTCATATAAGCAAAAAGGACATCATAACTAAAATATACTCAAATCAATAAAAAATACACACGAATTTACCATTTTCAACATGTTTTGATTTGGTACAGTAAACTGGAGTCTGGATTAATCAGCTAAAATAATTTAAAATAATTTAGAAATCCCGTTTTCCCTTCAACCCCAATTTATCATAAGTTTTATTTTGGTTTCTGGTCTGTAAAATGATCTCAGAGCATTCTTTGTTCCTGTGAGATAGCCGAGAGGCTCACAGGCTCTGAGGGGCAGCGATGTCTGCCGTCGTGATATTGACCCTGCTAAGCTGTCAGCAAGCCCTCATATCTTCTCTCTCATCCATTCATCCCCATCCTTTCTTTTTTTAGGAGGAAAAGTACAAAGCAGATCTCTCTCTACACATAGTCTCACACACATTTGGAATGAGAAGATGATGGCACGGTGCCTGTGGCTCCGAGACGCCCAGAGGACACTAGTAATGGACAACGGCAGACAGCTAACAATGAGCGCTTATCAGGATCAACAAGTTCATGGCATAGGCTCTTTAATGAAAATACATCCAAAAGTTTTACACACCAGTCTGTTTATGTATGCACACCGACTTTACATTTGTACACCCCTAAACTTGACGCAGAACAAAACGAACTGTGATTGGTTGCTTTACATGTCAGTCAGATGGCCTCTACGTAGTTCTTGGTCAATGAAGGAGTCCAGACCTTTTGCCGGGCACCACTGACATTGGACACCACTGACTTTAATTGTATGGGAAAAAATCCCACTGAAACCAACTCTAAATTTAATTTTTGATACCAACAACTGCACTTAATGTCAATTGTAATGAATAAAAAAAATTAGGCAAACAAACACACCATTCTGCAACACCCATTTTGAGAGCTGTTTCGCTCAGTCAAACGGGACAGTTGTCCTATATATAAAATCCTACTAGAAGAAGAAATGCACTTGAGTCAACTGTCTAGATGTCTAGTCTGACTTCCTCTAACGTTAGAAACAATATTCTTTTTACGATTCGACCCATCAATACTGCATTTGCTCTATACACACGACCCATAATTGTGGACTTACTGTTTGCTCTGCAGAAAAGAAAAAAAAAAAAAAAAACTGGGTTAGTCAAATTAGCAGGTTTCATTCCATCAGTGTTCATGATTATTTCATATTCCGCTGAATATTTCAGGCAGGGTGGAGGCCGCCAGGACATTAACTATTAACGCATTGCTGAGGCTCAAAGGCAAGATGCTTTTATTCGAAGCTGCATCCTCGAACGCACAGTCTAGCCTTCCCAGGATGGGCGCCTGGGGAGCTGTCACAAGAGTGACGTTAACCTGAATGGATGAGGGAGAGAGGGGCTTCGGCAGAGCTAATGACGCCGCCTCAGGGATCATCCTCATTGTCATACTTGTTTAAACATGTATGCGCATGCGCATACGTGACTATATGCAGACACATCTATCGACTGAATGCAAACAAGCCAATAATGAGGAGACTGTCCATCATTTAAATGATCTTTCTGAGTATGAGATCTGCTAAATCATGTCAGAGGTCAGAGATTTAAGTGTAAAACAGAACTAAACAAGGATTGAATTAGGACTGGAACTAACGATTATGTTTTCAATTGATTCATCTATTGATTTTTTTTTTTTTCGATTAATCGGATAATCTAATGATATATAATAACCATAACTAATCTATGTACAATCTTTTAGATATAAGATACGTTTTTTTGCAGTGTAGGGCTAATTAGGAAAGGTGTTTACTATGCCTGCATTCACAGGCACTTTTGGGGATTTACAGCAGCAACTGCTTACAAGTGTGAATCCTGAAATGTTTTGTTTATTCGGGAGATTAAAGTTGCTGCTTGAATATGTTTATTCAGCTGTATGAACAAACAGCTGAAGTCACGGCCGTGACTTAAAACCATAAAGTTTTACCATGATTGACAGCGCATTAGTAAATAAATCGAGTCCAATCGAGGCGTGAGTTCATCTGTTAGATATTTTAAATAACCAACATTAACATGAAATGCTTTGTAACCAGTTGCAGAGGGTACTTTGAGCTGCACGACAAAAACAGCCTGCTGTCATATTAAGCACAAAATATGTGACTGAAAACCGTATTCTAGTTATAAAAATTAGGAATTTCGGTCTCTGTTTAAAACATTTCCGCACTTTAGATCGGGCTCGATATTTTTGTAATAACTCCTGATTTTCAGCCATCATTGGGGATGAACAAACAGAGCAACGAATTTACATAATCAGCGCAATCAAGTTGGTCCGGTCACCCTCTATCCTCTTACCTCTACTGTAAATGCAGCAGAAGTCAATGAAATAAGCATGAGCAGTGTGTTAGTAGAGTGGTATGATACATGAACACGTATGCATTCCCCTCAATCTGTCAATCAATGCTGCCTCTCTCCTTTCTGCCCATTAAATTCTGTACATCTAGCCTGAGGTTGTGCTGAGTGCTTTGGTCTCATCACAGATGTGGAATAACAAACACGTGATTGAACCAGCTCTGTAGGGCCATGTTCTGCCATGATAACTGTTTAGCTTATATCTGGTCTGTGTAAATGATGATTGGGGCATGCAAATCTGAAAACGAATGTAACTTAGAAGTGGAATATACAGGAACAATCTATCTATATATCTGTCTGTCCATCCATCTATTTCTCTGTTCATCCATCCATCGAATTATCCATCCACCCATCTATTTCTCTGTTCACCCACCCATCAATCCATCCACCCGAACCGATCCACCCACCCATCCATCCATCCATCCATCCATCCATCCATCCATCCAAGTCTCCATCCATCCATCCACCTACCCATCCATCAATCCATCAACCCAAACCCATCCACCCATTCATCTACCCATCTTCCCATCCATCAATCCGTCCATCCACCCAACCACCCAACTACTCTTCCATCAATCCATCCACCCGAACCCATCCATACACCCCCCATTTACCCCCCATTTACCCACCCATCCATCCATCCATCCATCCATCCATCCATCCAATCCACCCATCCATCCAAGCCTCCATCCGTCCATCCACCTAACCACCCATCTTCCCATCCATCCATCAATCCATCCATCCACCCATCCATCTACCCAACTACTCTTCCATCAATCCATCCACCCGAACCCATCCATACACCCACCCATCCACCCACCACCCATCCCTCCATCTATCCACCCACCCACCCTGATTCTGATTCTCCAATAACTTTGTAAATGAAGCTTACGACTGAAGACTAGGAACTAGGTCGCTGACAGTTTCGACCAACTAATCAGAGACCATAATCTTGCCATTTAGTGTGCTACATGCATCAGACAGTTCATGAATAGTCCATGGTTGTGATGTCTAAAGCTGAGACTAGAGGGGGCTTTCTCACTAGAGGAACCTTTTCATAGTTCCTAGAACTACTGGCTGAAGTACCCGGATTTTTCCGTGTTCGCGCCGCAGGAACTAGCAACAATTTTAGTTCTAGGAGCTCCTTTTGGGGGAACTAAATTAGCTCCTACTTCAGAGTAGGGTCTATCTGTCGATGATATGTAATACTGAAAGTTGTCATATGAGATTTAGTCTCTTAGCCCCACTTTTTGCTCTTTCAGTTTATACATTTACATTCCATCTCCGTTATCACGAAACCCACGACACAACAAACACAGCTCCAATCATGGCATCTTCCATCCACCAGTTTTTAGCATTTGTAAATGCCACACTTAAAGATGCTGCTGTCGGACGCGTCACAGTTCCTATTTCTGGTGCAAATGCAGCCAGGAACATGTCCCAGAGGAGAAATTAGTTCTCGGGGAACTATATTGGTGACTAGTTCCTATAATTGAGTTCATAGAACTATTCGGTGTGAAAGCCCCTTAGTAGGGAACTTATTTAACAAAGCTGAAATCCTCTAGTAAGAATGAGTGATGATTCTGCTAATGCCTGTTCTCTCTCTCTCTCTCTCTCTCTCACACACACACACACACACACATACCCACACGCACACACACATTAAAAACACAAAGTGCTTTCAGCTATAGGTTGCAAATGGGAATGAACACAAACACATACACACATACAGTAATGAGCTCCACAGCTGTTCAGCTCCTGGCCGGGTATTGCTCCTATCGGGTGGGGTAGATGTTGGCGATCTCTTCTTACCTCTCTACTGGATCTCAATTAAACATTCATCTGTTTGCACACCAGCTGTTGCGCAACAGAATTTTCCTTTTCACACACTACTAAATACACATGAGAGTTAACAATATGCCTCTCTCTAACTCACATACATGCTCAAATATAATGAGGTATATACAGACCAGGTACATGAAGATTTATCTTGAGTATTCAACACCAACAATATCAAACGCTTGGACTAATTTTGCCATTTTCCCTTCCTACCATTAAAGTTGCTCATCAAACTAATCCAAATCCATGTTTTTATCAAAGTACACAAGCTGTACAAATACTAAATAGTATCCCTGAGGATCTCAGAGAGACAGAGAGATCAAACAAGCTGTATGTATACCTGAGAGAATAACCATGAAAATACACATAGTCATTCAGTCATTCAGCCATGCAAAGTGTCTCTTTAGATATAGCTCAACTAAAGGGTTTTCTCTCTGGGCTTTTGCTTCATGCGCCTACCATATAAATCTGGCTTATGATGTTTTCTACAAACACACACAAAATCTTTGTTTCAACACATAAAACTCCCCTAAACTCAGAAACCTGCTGTTTCTTACATAAAATGAATTTATTATGAAATGACATTGTCACCGTAGTGAGAGTTGAGCTCCTCCTGAGGGGAGACAGGAAGAGACAATGAGTGTGAGGAGGGAATTGATGTAAGTGTGGGGATTTTCCAAGGTCAAGAATGTCTATAGTGGTAGACTGTGCACAGCCATCCACGTGCACATTGTTGGTTGATTATATAATTGCAATTAATTCGTATTTAGTGTAAATACAGGATGTGTTTACATGACAGAGCAAACTATGGACAGAATGATAGAGAGATAGGATGATTGACAGAACGATAGACAGACAAACAAAACGACAGATTAGCCAGACAGATACTCAGACAGACAGACAATTAGACAGACAGACAGATAACCAGACAAACAGACAGACAGACTGACTGACTGATAGCCAGACATACAGAGACAGACAGACAGATAGATACCCAGACAGATACCCAGACAAACAAACAGCCAGACAAACAGACAGATGGATACCCAGACAAATAAACAGACAGACAGACAGACTGACTGACTGACTGATAGCCAGACATACAGAGACAGACAAACAGATAGATACCCAGACAGACAGACAGATACCCAGACAAACAGAGAAACAGACAGATACCCAGACAGACAGACAGATACCCAGACAAACAGAGAAACAGACAGATACCCAGACAGACAGACAGATACCCAGACAAACAAACAGACAGACAGATAGCCAGACAAACAGACAGACAGACAGACAATTAGCCAGACAAACAGACAGACACCCAGACAAACAGACAGACAGATACCCAGACAAACAGAGACAGACACCCAGACAAACAAACAGACAGACATATAGATACCCAGACAGACACCCAGACAAACAAACAGACAGACATATAGATACCCAGACAGATACCCAGACAAACAAACAGCCAGACAAACAGAGAAACTGACAGATAGCCAGACAGACAGATACCCAGACAAACAACCAGACAGATACCCAGACAAACAGACAGATAGCCAGACAGACAGGAGGACAGACAAAATAACAGTCAAATAGAGAGAACGACAAACAGACAGAATAAGATAGGCAGAAGGATGGATAGACAGAATATTCAGACAGACAGACAAAACAATAGACAGACAAACAGACAGACTGAACAATAGGCAGAAGGATGGATAGACAATAAAATAGGCAGAAGGATGGACAGATAGAACAATATTCAGATAGACAAACAGAATGATAGACAGACAGACAAAACGATAGACAGAAAAACAGAACGACAGACAGAACAATGTTTAAACAGAGCGATAGAACAATTGACAAAATGATACGTAGCCAGATAGTCAGACAGACTGCAGGACAGACAGAACGACAGCCAGTGCAAGAGAAGCACACAGAGGGAGGTGGACACATCCTGGAGCTGCCGGCCTGCACTGCCACAACAATCCGTCTGCTAGATCGTCTGGGAATATACGGACTGCAGCAATTAACTGTGCTGAGAGGGGAATCACTCTGGAGAATTAGCAGCATCTTCACCACGTTTCCCAGTAGTCACAGGGTGGGAATAAGAAAGCAGTGGAGGAGGGAGGAGCTGGTTGACAGTTAGGCCAACATCAGTGGGATTCCTTTGTTTGACTAGTTCACCTCTGCTGAGCACACAGTGCCACCCAAGGGAGGGATTACACTACAGACATCATTACTGAACAAACACACGCTAGCACAATATCAGTCTGCAGTCCATTAATGACGCAACAGACGGAACTGGATCACTGTTAACTAAGCTTTACTGTAGGCCGCATAATTGGCTTAACATTAAATGCTGGTTTAATTAGTTCACGAGAGGGAATGAACTGTGGTTAACTTACAAAACATCTGTAGAAAAAAAAAAATCAACAGATATACCATGAAAAACAGCAAGAAGTAAAAGTGAAAACAAATAGATCCAAAAAGTTTGAAAACGAAAAAAGCGAGAAAAAAAAATGTATGATTTAAAATTATTTTATCAGATTATATAAAAAATGTGAATTATTTGAGAGAAGAGTTTTTCACATATTTGATATTTTCAATGGAAGCAAGTACAAAGATGGTCGCTGTCACAAAGTTTGATTAGCAATTCTAGGTCACTAATCAAACCCAAATTTTTATTGAGGACCCCACTGCATTCTCATTTCCAATGTCTAAAACAGCCGTTTACATAAATGCAGCACAACTGAAAGACACGATAAACAAACAAACAAAATCAATATTGTTAAATGTTATAATGTTTAAGAGGTAAAACAAAAACCTTGGCTTCCAGCAGGTGAGAAGACTCAAGATAGCAGCAGAAACGAGATTGGACCAATGAGAACAGACAGACAGGACAAAAGCACAGGGAGCGTCTTGAAAAAAAAAGTTATTTACAAGGACACAATTTGTTTTTGATAAGAGGGGAAGTGGAGGAAACCATGTAAAGCTTGCCTTTTCACTATTTGGGTGCCTCAGTTCGGTGCAAGTACCAAAAATTAGATAAAGCCTGTATCAAACAGATAGAGAAAATCGGTGGAAAAATGGCCTGAAATTGTTCATGATACATCTATTTTTATAGCAAAAGCTATTTTTCTCTAAAATAATAGCACTATGTGAAGCTCTGCTATGACAGAGAGGTGAGGACTTTAGTTTTTCAGAGGTTACCAATATCGCCTATTGCAGGATTGACAAATGTAAATTGATTTATGTGATTAATTGTTGTTATGTAATTCATTTCATTCTATTAGAATGTTAGTGAGATATGTTGATATATTGTATTCTATTGTATCTAGAATGAGATATGTTGATATATGCCGGTTTGAACAGCTCTGTCCATCCCTAACGATAAACAGATCCTTCCCTCCAGCTCTCCTCTCTCTCCTCTTCAGCATCCTGTCACACTTATCACATTCACCTATGAAATGAGACACTGCTGAGGGGTGTTGTTATGACCCCATTCCCTCTCACACACACACACACACACACACACACACATACACTAGACTCGCACAACTGAAGCAATGAGGAGTCCTCAGAGAAGCAGCAAAACAAGTACCAAAAAAACTCTCACAATTCCAAATTCTAATAGATCATTTACAGTAAATTAGTTCAAAGCACTGACTTGATTATTTATTTGCATTATCACTCAAAATGATTCAAAGAAGCTCCTGTTTTATAGTAATAAATACATAAAATTACATGATTACATTCATTTATATTTTTCAATATATATATATATACACACATACAGTACATATGCTCAAAAGTTTAGGGTGAGAAAGTTGGTTTATATATATATATATATATGAATACTTTCATTCAGTAAAAAAGTGACAGTACATTTATAATGTAACAATATCTCTCTCTATGTACAAACACAAATATATATATATATATATATATATATATATATATATATGCTTCATGTAATTAAAATTGTGTTGAAATGTATTGAGAAAATAATATGACATGGGTAAAAATATGATTTATCTATCTATATCGCCTAAAGCTCAGCAAACTCATGAGATTGTGTGAGACAAAAGAATCCGGCATGTCGTTGTGCTGCTAGGTTATCTCAGAAACATTCAATTACACAATTCCACTTACATAACCTTCATTACATAACTTTTTCATTTCTCGTTCTTCAGACTTTCCCCTTAATGTACAGATTAATGCAGCAGCGCTGGAATCAGCCGCTGTCCCTGAACTCACATTGTTATGTGGCCGAGCTGAACCTCAATGTATTACGGAAAGCACAAACCATTACTTTATTTCCTAATTTCATTTTCCTCTTTCAGCACTTATTTCTCCATCCCAAATACACAAATGACAGCCCTTCATAACTCAGGCATACGAAATGTCCTTACGGTATGCCAAAAACTCTGCTTTGATGATCCCATCCACTAAGTTTATCCTTTCAAATCATGGAGAGTTGTAAAGTTCGGGTCGCTTTCAGAAAGTTCCAGGAGGATGTGGGTGGAATCAGTAAGCTCAGACGAGACAAGGACATGGAATTCAGACTTCAGACGACAGAGACATTTAATGAAACAAGGATGGAGAGGCTTACCTGTGAGTCAGCAGAGGGTCAAGATCACGGGTGGGCAGGACAGCACAACATAAAGGAGAGAAGAGAGAGAAGACAGACCGTTAAAACCTGTCATGTGCTTTAAAACGACTTGATGTACAGAGCAACAACGAGCCCCGGCTAAGATAAAAGACGACACGTGGTAAAGGAGGATGAATCATGAATGTACTGCAATGAAAAGGAAATGAGAGAACAAAAGAAAATTTTATAAAATGCAAGCCTTTTGCCAGATGGAAGGAGAAAAAGTAGGAAGGGTGAGAGAAAGTTTTAAAATGTATTATTTTACTTGGTATTTTAAAATAAAATAAAATAATATCATTATATTATATT
Organism: Elopichthys bambusa; assembly: GCA_037101425.1. NCBI lineage: Eukaryota > Metazoa > Chordata > Actinopteri > Cypriniformes > Xenocyprididae > Elopichthys > Elopichthys bambusa. The sequence goes on along the minus strand of CM074437.1, from coordinate 1,088,063 downwards.
ATATTAAATTAAAACCATTAGTAGCTTGCCTTTATATAATAATTGTGACAGAGTAAAAAGTAATATTAATAAAATAATGCAATAAAACAAGCAAATTTATATAAAAAATTAAAAATAAAAACAAGCTCCCTTTTCTGCGCTTCAGGTTTTTAATATGCATGCTGATGCTTTGGCAATACAATAACACAAGTAGTTAGAAACTGTGAGAGTAACAGAGGGAAAGAGAGAGTGAAAGTGAGAGAGAGTGAAAGAGGGTTCTGAAGAGGTGGTCCAGCGCGGCAGTGTGAGATATGGAGGTGTTCTTCCAGCAGGCTGCTTCCTTTCAGCTGTCATCTGTCTCTGTCAGCACGTGAATCCTCATACACGACTCTGAGCTCAGCAGAGCACAGCTGTCTGCCCTCGCTCATGACAGGCAGCAGGACAGCGAGATGCCCGTCACACACACACACACACTCACACATTTAAGGGAGAGATACACCTGATTCTAGGTGTAGGCCTTAACAGAATCTGCACACATTTTGGGTGTCAAATCTGCAGTATGGTGTCGAATAGACTGAAAAGTGATGCATATAATAATTTATGAGCCAAAATGCTTTCTACTACTCAAATTTCATGAGCAGAGACCACAATGAGTAAGTCATTAATAGGTCGATTTTGCCTAAGACAACACTGATATGTTCATTGGAACGGTCTGGCATGTAAATAATTTTGGTGCAAGTTGGGGCTGGGACTATTTGCTTAAAGGATTAGTTCACTTTCAAATGAAAATTACCCCATGATTTACTCACCCTCAAGCCATGTTAGGTGTGTATGACTTTCTTCTTTCTGTTGAACACAATCAGAATTATATTAATAAATATCCTGACGCATCCGAGCTTTATAATGGCAGTGAACGGTTTCCGCCAGACCGCCTTCCATAATCAAGTTACGAAGAAAGTGTAAACTGGCATTAGCAAAGCTTTTTCCGTAAGTTGAATAGGGAAGGCGTAGGACGTAGTGTAAGCTTTTTGAACTGCAAGAGTTTTACGCTTTCTTTGTAAGCTGAATACGGAAGGCGGTCTGGCGGAAGCTAGATATTTTACTTCATAACTTGTTAAATATGGATTTTCTTTTTTTTTTTTTTTTACACAAACTCATTGCTTCGCTTCAGAATGCCTTTATTAACCCTCCGGAGCCGTGTGGAGTATGTTTATGATGGATGGAGGCACTTTCTTCAGCTCATACTCATTGATACCATTCACTGCCATTATAAAGCTCGGATGCGTCAGGATATTTATTAATATTTCTCCGATTGTGTTCATCAGAAAGAAGAAAGTCATATACACCTAAGATGGCTTGAGGGTGAGTAAATCATGGGGTAATTTTCATTTGAAAGTGAACTAATCCTTTAATGAGTGGAGATTTTGGGGAAACTCAGTAGCTGTGTAAAACATGAACTTTAAATGACATCCCATTCCTAATCCATAGGGCTTAATATGGAGTTGGCCCACCCTTTGCAGCTATAACAGCCTCAACTCTTCTGGGAAGGCTTTCCACAAGGTTTAGGAGTATGTTTATGGGAATTTTTTTCCCATTCTTCTAGAAGCGCATTTGTGAGGTCAGGCAGTGATGTTGGCTCGCAGTCTCCGCTCTAATTCTCAAAGGTGTTCTATCGGGTTGAGGTCAGGACTCTGTGCGTCATGAAATTGTCCAAAATGTCTTGGTATGCTGAAGCATTAAGAGTTCCTTTCACTGGAACTAAGGGTCCAAGCCCAACCCTTGAAAAACAACCCTACACCACAATCCCCCCTTCACCAAACTTTACACTTGGCACAATGCAGTCAGGCAAGTACCGTTCTCCTGGCAACTGCCAAACCCAGACTCGTCAATCAGATAGCCAGACAGAGAAGCGTGATTCGTCACTCCAGAGAACACGTCCCCACTGCTCTAGAGTCCTATACACCACTGCATCCGACACTTTGCATTGCACTTGGTGATGTAAGGCTTGGATGCTCGGCCATGGAAACCCATTCCATTAAGCTCTCTACGCACTGTTCTTGAGCTAATCTGAAGGCCACATGAAGTTTGGAGGTCTGTAGCTACTGACTCTGCAGAAATTGGCGACTTCTGCGCTCTGTGATTTTACGTGGCCTACCACTTTGTGGCTGAGTTGCTGTTGTTCTCAATTGCTTCCACTTTGTTATGATACCACTAACAGTTGACCGTGGAATATTTAGTAGTGAGGAAATTTCACAAATGGACTTATTGCACAGGTGGCAATCTATCACGGTACCACGCTTGAATTCACTGAGCTCCTGAGAGCGACCCATTCTTTCACAAATGTTTGTAGAAGCAGTCTACATGCCTAGGTGTTTGATTTTATACACCTGTGGCCATAGAAGTGATTGGAACACCTGCATTCAATGATTTGGAGGGGTGTCCCAATACTTTTGGCAATATAGTGTAGTTCATCGCAAATTAAAAATTCATGAATTCAACAGGGTTCAGTGCCGTTTTGGACCCCATTGACATTCATTGGACTGTTTCAAAAACATTCTACAAAATATATTATTTTGTGTGTTCTGGACAAGTAATAAGAGGTCATATTAGCAAAATTTTAATTGGGCAAAAAAAAGCTTCATTGTTTATTGTCAATACTATAGAGATGGCTCAAACAGAGGTCACTTTCCAACCAATTAATTCACGCGACCAACTTGCAATTGAACCCAATGCAAAATCTATATGGGAATTTTTTGTGAAACTCCAGTATATATCATGCAAATTCCAATTGAAATGACTGGATTTAGAATGCAAAATTTTGCCAAGCAATGATAAATGTGACTGCTGCCATAAAGGTAAATTATTAAATAGTAAGTGAAGTAAGTAAATTAAATCATTTTTGGGTGAACCATCCCTTTAAATCTGAGAGTTCTAAAGAAGTAGTCATCAAATGAAACCAAATATTTTAAAAATGAACAATCTGGGAGCAAAGAATATATAACATTGTGAAAGAAAGCAGTTTGTATTTTGCAGAAAGCTTTTAGTTGAATTGCGTGTAGGTCTGTGAGTTCCTCTCTGAGAATATCAAAAGAATCCCTGATAACTATGCACCGCCACTAGTGTGGGATACAGACCGGGTCACTGTGGTGCCAATCTCAGTCCATGAACTGGAAACAATATTATTCCTTCCATATGTGAGCTACAAACCTCGGGCCAAGTTTGTGTTATTTCTTTGTTGTTATTTTGCAGCAAACAAAGACGGATTGTATTCTTATAAACACCAGAGAACAGAGTTTCTTTTTCAAACCAGGTCAATCCTTCATCCTCCAGCTCCACCCCATAAATCTCAGAAACAGTCGCAGGTCATCTGCACACAAAACAGCTATTACAAAAACCTAAACAGCTTATCTTAACGTGGGTGGCACTAAATTTCACACACAAAAAGAGCACAGAACCCCAATAAGTGTAGCCTCAGAGCTATAACAGTTCTGAAACAGACTCCAAAAGAGAGAAAATATCTCCTTTCCCCCTCTGTGTTTGGCCCAGATCCCTATACATGCTTCAGCCAGACCTCTAGGAGTTTACTGCATAATTACAGTCAAAAACACCAGGGCTGATATATTAACAACAGCTACCGCTGGGCTGTGACCTTCTCACTGCTTTTGAAGTGCGCAGTGAACAAGAGAGGGAGAGGGAAAACAGAAAAAGAAAATTAAAATTATTTCGGGAAAGGTCACACAGCTCCCACAGCTACAGTATGTATCTGCCATCGATGTAGCATGTTAATTCCCATAGCCTGAGGGCCGGTTCGTAAGATACAATGTCATGCGTGTGTATATGGTTGCATTTACACAGCAAGGCCTAATAAATGGATCTGACTTGACAGTCTGTTTACATCCAGTTTACATTAAGACAGTGTTAAAGGCCCACTTGAAATGCGCAGAATTTTTCAATGTGTTGACGTAATTTACAATGAAACAGGAAGACAGGGAGAGAACATAAAGAGCAGCTCCTCCCCTTTTTTTAAATGGTCAATAGCATTTTGTTTATATCAGAGCTGTTGAACTTGGTAAAGCCTCAGTTTCCTTCCTTCCTTCCTTAATATATAACATTCTGTGCAGAATTGAAATGGGGCTGATACATTTTGTGGTCTGCGCTGACTCGCGCATATGATCTGCTCTGTACTCTGAACCGGAGCAGACTGTGTACGTGCTGTGGCGGTTCGCGTGACATAGGCGGAAGTACCGCGGTACACCGAAAAACTACATCTCATTTTCTCCTCCAACTTCAAAATCGTCCGACATTGTTGTTTTACCTTTTTTTTGTAAAGGCCGTTTGACTTAGTCTTTATATGTTCACTTTGTAGACACTGGATAATTTCTGCCTACGTCACGCGTGACATTTCCAACATGATTACGTAATGCGTGGCCCATCGCAGAGCAGTGCAAGACGAGGATTTGTGGTTAAAAAGTATATATATATATATATATATATATGTATTTTTTTTTTTTTTTTTAAGAAAATGACAGATGGTTTCTCTAGATAAGACCCTTATTACCTTATTCCTTATTCCTTGAATCCCAGTGAAGTCCACTATATGGAGAAAAATCTTGGAATCTTTTCCTCAAAAACCTTCATTTCTTTTCGACTGAAGAAAGAAAGATATGAACATCTTGGATGACATGGGGGTGAGTAAATTATCAGGAAATTTTAATTCTGAAGTGAACCAATCCTTTAATAAATTATGCACCATATATACCATTAAGTTCTATTTAGCTTTCTTTTACTTCAACCTGCTTTATACATCCACACCATGTTAGAACTTCTTGTTGAGAAGTCATGCCAATAAAGATTTATTGACTCTGACTCAGAGTGAGAACTGTAAAAATATTGCACCACACACTTTGAGACCAACATCCTGAAACCAGTAAAGTATTACATTAACAGGAAAAGCAGTATATGTATGGGATTGTAGAGCACATGCAGACATTATGTTCCTTTGTCCTTCTGCCACCGCTGTAATTATTAACATGCATAAGCATGGAAACGTTTATTAATCTAATAAAACAGTGCAGCTGAGTACATTATCTCAATCAGTTCACAGTAAATCTGTCACATTTCACATCTGCTGGGCTAAAAACTGTAGCAATCTCGAAGGTGATGTCACTTAGCAACTTCATTTTCCACATGGCTGTTTCCTGGCTCTGCTTCGAGGGCTCTAACACGCTACCTGGCGACATCTGAGCAAACGAGTGAACGTGACAATAATATCAGAGTCCTTTTATGACAAGCAAACACTTTCGATGCCATTACCGTATCTTTCGCCTTAACCTGCCATTAATGTGTCAGTGCGGCTGGGTAATAATTAGGCTGATTTCCTTCATTCAATCACACTCCGTTTTGCTCAAACAGTCGGGGTGGGCCGAACGCTCCCCTGGCTGCTCCCCACAGCTGTAATTTGAAGCTGTTTGCATGTAAATGGACTTGCGTCTGCAAGGTGTGAAATCAAGCCGGTCGGGCTGCCCCGCCTGCCAAATGCAATTACATGGACTCGCGGTTCAGCAGAGCCATAGCTCCTCGCTAAACACCGGCCCGGACTAATTGTACAGAGCTTTTACGGAACCCAAGATGAAGGAGGGAAACCGAGCAGGATCCTCCGAGCTAAAAGCAGTCAGTTAGAAATGCAATTACAGCAGAGGAGAGGACGGCGAGCCGACAGCAGAGGTTACAATGACTGAGGCACTTGCTGTGTGATAGCCCATTACCAGTTCACACGATAGTTTCAATCAGTGCATAATAGCCGTGTATTCTGGAGAAATGACGTTTTTTGCGAGCAACATATAAATCGCAATTATTTCATTATGTAATAGTAGATGTTTTGCCAGTGCCTGATGTTGCAGAGGACCCTGGAGAGTGTGAAATGGACTGTTGCCTTTCACATCACAGCTTGTGCACTGACAGGATAGTCTCTAGAGACGGGCTCGAGACTGGGCACTTCTTCTGGTCACATCAGCCGTCATTTTCCCGTGAATTCAAAGTGATTAGTCACATGGAAGTGGTTCCCATGAGAGTTCTCCAGGGTTTGGAGGGTGGTGAAGAAATGCTGTCGCTGTCTATGGTCTCGTTGAGCAATGTAACAAACAGTTTCAATATTCAAGAGTTTCATGCATTTGTGAGGTTATATCTTGCAATGTTGAGAAAAAAAGTCAGAATTGAGAGTTATAAAGTCAGAATTGCATAATTAAAACTAGCAATTGTGACTCTTATATATAAAGATTTTATATCCGAAATTGTTTTTATAACTTGCAATTCTGACTTTATGAGATGCAAACTCACAATTGCAAGAAATATAGTAAGTAATATAAATAAGTCGCAATTACCTTTTTTATTTAGTGGCGGAAACAAGCTTCCACGGTATTCAGATAAGTAATAGCCTTGATTAACTGAATAATCAAATGTACAATAACACTGCATAGTCTTACTGCATTAAATATAGATTAAACCCTTTATTAAAGCTACTTAAGTTATTCAGTTAAGATCAGTGAGTGATTTCCTCTGTCTTTTGTTGTTTGATTATCATTAACGACAGGTTTATTAGGCTGCTGTCACTTTAAGAACTAATGCACGGATCTAATATACTGATACACACGTGTTTTCTTTCTCAACTGTGTACATTTATTTAAGACATAACCCACGTGAACACTCCAAAAAGGCATTTTGACATTTTTGTGTGTACACGTTTAGGCGTGTATCCGAAGCCCGACTCCGACTCGGAGCGCTCACAGAAAGCCACCTGGGGAACAGAGTCTCTTTTGCAGCTTAAACACTGTTTACTATTAAACAGTCCTCCAGTTTAGTGACAGTAGATTGCATTTTACACTCACTCATTCAGCTGATTTGGATGTTTAGTTTGGGTTTTTAGGGAACAATGAAAGTGCACCGCTGTGAAGGAAAGGAAGCTGCGCTCAAGGGAACGCGGCACAATAATCGTTTTACCTCAATTATCAACGATCTTTCATTATTGTTGGAAGCCAAAAATTGAAAATCAATTATGATTAATCACACAGACCTAGTACTACCATCCCTCAAAGTTTCAAAGAATAATCTTGCTCTAAATATGAATGCTGTTTCATACTGGTGTACAAGCAAATTGGAATATCAATTCAAACATAAACTGAAAAAGATCTACAGGACCCACAGGGGCAAGAGCCTCCAACATGAGTAAAAGAAGCATAGACCGACTCTTCACACACAGATATTCAGAGGTACTGAGGCATTCTGGACTACAGGGAGCCCATGGAGTTAAGAAAACAAACAGCACTATGCAAGTCAAAGCATGCCCTGGCATGTGAGCGCCAAACAACAGCACAAAGAGGTGAAAATGACCCCAGAAACCCGATTGAGACAGCAGGCCTCTCTACGCCTCCTTCCCTTCATCCCTCAACTCTGATTCTCAGGTTATAGCACATTAAAATACAGGGATTAATGAAAAAAGCACAAACATTTTTACAAAAGATAGTCAAGCGCTGTTTCTTCTGAGATCTGAGCAGTAAAGTCTTGCACATATGCCACTCTCGGCCTCGAGGCATGAGGATGCAACTGCTGTAGTTTGCTTTAAACAAGGCAATGAGGGCAAACTGTGCAACGGTAATGGGTTTGGAAGCCTGGTTTTGAGTGTAACTCAATATGAATCCAATGTTTTTGATGAAGCTGGGCCTCAGGAATCCCTGGTTCAGGAAGGTTCTTTCAAGTTTCCTTAAATAAACTTCTCAGTTTAAGTGCTACAGCAGGAAAATATCTCTAAAAGTGTGAATAACTGAGAAAAAAAAATCTAAAATTTAAGTGTCATATTTGTATATAAATATCTAATAAACATCCTGAAATCATCTGATTTGTGTGGAAGCTTGTTTCTGCCACTAAATGAAAAAAATTATTAAAAAGGTAATTGCGACATTTTTTCTTGCAATTGCGAGTTCTAAAGTCAGAAGTATTATATAAAGTCGAGTTTTTATCACATGATTCTGACTTTATAACTTCCAATTCTGACTTCATAATTCACACTTGTGAGTTCGTATCTCTCAATTATGAGAAAAAAGTCAGAATTGTGTGATAAAAAGTCGCAAATACCTTTTTAATTTTTTTTATTTCATTTATTTTATTTAACAAGCTTCCATAGATTTGAGCAAAGATTGGACACACCAATTATTTATTTACTGATACTATTTTGCAAATTAATGAAAAAATTAAAGTCAGTAAATTCATCAAAATTATGAAACAATGTATATATAAGTTAGAGGTCAACATATGAAACAAATCAAAAATATAATTTTAACCTACTCAAAGTAGTCTTGATAACAGCAAATTCATTCACTATGTCAAAAATAAAATAAAAATACATTGATCTACAAAATAATTTAAATAATTTCAGCATGTGCTCACAATAAGAATGAACTATTCTTTTAAATATTTATTACAATTCTGTGACGAAACAGTGACTCATTAAAATGTTGTTCGATGTGAGTGTGTGCAAGTTTACGAAATCCATGACCTGTAATTTGGACGTCCTTCAGATTATGGACAGATTAGGACAGATTATGAGGCTAACTGTGAGTTCTTCGATCTAACGTTTGACCACAAATAACCTCAGATTACACCGACTCTGCGCTCCATCATGTTCATCACCCATCACAACACCCATTACACAGAGGATGAAAAACCGCCAGATAACAGGCTAAAAAACAGTGCTGAATGTGTAAATACACCATGGTTCTGCTAGCGGTTAACCACAATCAGCACTCTGTGTGGCCGCTGTTTGTGATTTGTAAGGGCTTTTTTTAAAGTGTTGCTAATTTAGTGTTGTCACAGTGACGCCTGCTAAACCGTACTGCCTACAAATCTGAGAGCAACGCAAACAGGGCAGAATAAGAGCGGTTCAGATGATCTAAGCACTCATTTTGCTCAATGTCCAAACAGATGGGACAGAAAAGGATTTCGGGGATGTGGCCCTTCCCCCATTTCTCATTTGATGTGTTTGGTAATGCTCTTGACCAGGATCAACAAGAGGATAAGAACTTTCCTCATAAGTTAAAGTGCAAAGCTTTCTGTGGGCAGATATGGCTCAATAATTATCTCATGCTGCAAGATTAATCATCAGAAAAGTATGATCAATAAAGATTCTTCTGAGCACAGTAATACAAAGAAACTGCATTTCTGAATGCAGTAAACAAACTATTTATATATTATAAGGATATAAACACACTTCAAAGACATTCTTACTAAATAATAAAAAAATAAAAAGTCATTCTACTTATGGACAACATTCTAATCCAACCAATTAAAGTTAATCCACTCAACAAAGCTAAAATTATAATTACTTTCATACAAAAGCAATGGGTTACACAAGGGGGATGGTTTATGATGCCTTTTCATCTTGCATCCGTACGCCACCACACAAATACTGATAAAATATGTACTATAAGAATTATTTCTGCTCTAAAACAAACTGAGTTCACACCATATCCATGTACAAAAACACAGCGCACACTTACACAAATGTGGACATGCAAAGTGCAGCAGGCTGGGAAATATTCAAGGGCTCATTAAAATAAGGAAAAGTCCAAACTTATTTTTAAATCCTTTTGTTGCTTTCCAGAAAGCCTTCCCCCCAGCGGAGAACCTTCAGAACGCCCGCCAGCTCTCAGACACGCCGCAAGACGGCAGATGGAAGGAACGAGAGAGCAAAGGAAAAGAAAGATGAAGATAAAGAGAGAAATATGAGATGAGAGACAGAGAGAATAGGACAAAAGCACACAGATGGAGCATAGTACAGGAAATAGAGGGTATGAAGAGAAAATAAAAGTGAGTACGAGAGCAGAAGATGCATCAAATGAAAGGAGACAAGAAAAGCAGAACAACACTGTTGGCTGGTTTGTACAAGATAGGCGTTTCACATGAAAAAAAACGATGACCAACCAGATGAATCCGGTTTCACTTCCCTTCTCACTTCTACGGCACCTGTGGTTATGGTGAGGTGATTGTGTATTGTAGGTGTATTATTATAAACACTTCAAAAGAAAAGCCTAAACTGTATGAGAAGAGGTGATGAAAGACCAGTAGAGAAGAGACGCAAGGTGAGAAGAGGCTAGAATAGATTAAAACTGATGACACTAAATAGGAGAGGGCGAGAAGAGTCGTGAAGAAATGAAACGAGAAAAGCCAAGGTCAGGCGAGATGAGGCAAAATGAGGTGAAAAGATACGAGAAAAGACAAGGCGAGTAGAGAAAGGCAACAAAAATTATGATAAGAGATGAGGCAAGAAAAGTAGAAAAGCTAAAATTGTATGATAAACTGTAGGATAAAATCTCAGAGAAAGATGAGAACAGATGGGAACAGATGAGATATGAGGTCAGAAGATGTGAGAATAGATGAGAGCAAAAGAGATGAGAAAAGAAACAGAGAAAAAATGTGGTTAAAAGAGAAGAGACGAGATGAGAAGAGATGCTATAAAAAGTGAGACGAAACAAGAAGAGAAAAGACAAGGCAAAACGAGAAAAGGTGAGAAGAGATGAGACAAGAAGAGAAGAAACAGGAAGAGAACAAATGAGAACAGAAGAGAGAGGCGAGAAGCAATGAGAGACGAGAAGAAACAAAAAGATAATAACATGTCAGAGAGCAAAGGAAAAGAGAGAAGCGACAAGAACAGATGAGAACAGAAGAGAGAAGAAATCAGAGAAGGTGAGAGGCAGTAAGAGAAGAAACGAGACATGATGAGATGAGATGAGAGAAGAAATGAGAAGAGGCGAAAAGCAGTATGGGAAGAGAAGAGAGAAGAGGCGAGACGAGACGTGAAGATAAGAGACGAGAAGAGAGGTGAGACGAGAGAAGAGAAGAGATGAGACGAGAGGCGAGTCAATGCAAGGTGAGACGAGAGGCAAGGTGAGGCGAGGAGAGATGAGGCGAGACGAGAAGAGAGAAGAGGCGAGACAAGACGAGAGGCAAGGTGAGACAAGACGATGTGAAGTGAGATGAGGCGAGACGAGAAGAGATGAGTCGAGACGAGAGGCAAGGTGAGATGAGGCGAGACGAGAGAAGAGACGAGACGAGAGGCGAGGCAATGCAAGGCGAGAAAAGAGGCAAGGTGAGGCGAGGAGAGAAGAGGCGAGACAAGAGGAGAGAAGAGGCGAGACAAGACGAGAGGCAAGGTGAGACAAGACGATGTGAAGTGAGATGAGGCGAGACGAGAAGAGATGAGTCGAGACGAGAGGCAAGGTGAGATGAGGCGAGACGAGAGAAGAGACGAGACGAGAGGCGAGGCAATGCAAGGCGAGAAAAGAGGCAAGGTGAGGCGAGGAGAGAAGAGGCGAGACAAGAGGAGAGAAGAGGCGAGACAAGACGAGAGGCAAGGTGAGACAAGACGATGTGAAGTGAGATGAGGCGAGACGAGAAGAGATGAGTCGAGACGAGAGGCAAGGTGAGATGAGGCGAGACGAGAGAAGAGACGAGACGAGAGGCGAGGCAATGCAAGGCGAGAAAAGAGGCAAGGTGAGGCGAGGAGAGATGAGGCGAGACGAGACGAGGTGAGAAGAGAGGCGAGACGAGACGAGAAGAGATGAGTCGAGACGAGAGGCAAGGTGAGATGAGGTGAGACGAGAGAAGAGACGAGAGGCGAGGCAATGCAAGGCAAGACGAGAGGCAAGGTGAGGCGAGGAGAGATGAGGCGAGACAAGGAGAGAGAAGAGGCGAGACAAGACGAGAGGCAAGGTAAGACAAGGCGATGCGAAGTGAGATGAGGCGAGACGAGGCCAGAAGAGAGGCGAGACAAGAGAAGAGATGAGACGAGAGGCAAGGTGAGATGAGGCGAGATGAGGTGAGACGAGAGGTGAGACAGGAGAAGAGGCAAGACGAGACGAGAAGAAAAGAGACAAGATGAGAAGAGAGGTGAGACTAGACGAGAGGCAAAGCAAGACTAGACAAGAGGCGAGATGAGGTGAGAAGAGAGGCGAGATGAGAAGAGAGGTGAGACAAGACAAGAAGAGGCAAGATGAGAGGAGATGAGAGGCAAGATGAGAACAGACGAGATGAGACAAGGAAGAGAGACGAGACAAGAAGTGAGACAAGACAATAAGAGACGAGACGACAAGATAACAGACAAGAAGAGAAGCAAGACGAGAAAAGACGAGGAGAGGTGAGAAGAGACAATAAGACAAGACAAGAAGAGGCGAGACGAGATGGTAAGATAAGATAAGAGACAGGACGAGAAATGAGGCGAGATGAGAAGAGAGGTAAGAAGAGAAGAGACAATAAGAGACGAGAGGAGACAAGATGAGAGGAGAGGAGAGGCCAAACGATAAGATAAGAGATGAGAAGATGACTTTTCTTGTTCAAAAAAACAAAAACAAAAAGCCCATAATAAAGACAGCACCATGGACCTATAACACACACACATGCCTGACTACACTCAGCCCTGTTAGAGGAAATTACAGTACAATTCAGTAAACAAAGACCACCAACAAACTCCCACTCATCCTGATTATTAAATGCTCCTTGATCTCCCCCCGCCGCATCCACAGGCAGGTGTTCTCTACAGGACACCACCCACCCGGAGGGGTGTTTAAGCTGAGATCAGGCTGGACGAGACCTCAGGACTCTGACCCTGCTGCCCATTCCACTAAGGAATTTAAGAAGCCAAAACTCACCCAAAACCCTCCGTCTCATGATAATCTCACAAGAGACAGTTAAACATCTATACCATGTTATACTATTTGCATTGTGTCTAGCATTATAAAATACTCGTTTACACTTTCAACAGCCTATTTAATAATTTTCAGCATGAGCTTGACAGTTGTTTTTTTGCTTGTTTGTTTTGAAAGCACAGCACAATGAATATGACACCTCACCATCACCACATGTTATCATTTCTTTTGTTAGACATTTTGTAAAGACGATGATAAAAGACATCAGATGCATGTAAAGAAAACACTAAACGTCTCTTTATGATCAGGAATTCAGTCAGATTTAGTCAGAGAAAGAACAATTGCTACACCATTCTTTTCCCCCCTTGTTGTTATGACAACAAATGTATTCAAATTCAAAGAAATAAACTAGACAATAAGGGGAAGTAAAAAAAACAAAAAAAAAACAAAGACTTTCGAGTGTGTACAGGTGATCAGCAGGAAACCGACGGGGGAAAAAAAAATGTGCTATTTCTGAACATAAACAAACTCGCATCTTAGACCAGAGGTTGCAGATTGCAAGATCACTTCCTCCAAACGCGCTGCCAGTCTTTTACTTTAGCACAGTACTTTTCCATATGTACAATCAAAATATGAGACCCTAAAATATCTATAGCACAAAACCTTAGTGAGTAGATGGAGCCAACCAAGGAGACATGGGCTCTGACCCCTCGACCTTACGCCCCCCTCTTAACTCACTCACTAAGCAAACCCCTCCTCCTCTTTCTGTGAGAGTCGAATGGAGTTCCTGAGTGCCAGACAAGCAGCTCTCCAATCAATTAGACAGGGTGAAGAGCACTGAAGAGCTTCAAAGGCCAGCGTGTCAATGAACTCTTCACCATGACACTCACACACAATCCCTTCAGTCTAAATCACAATCCTTTAGTGGGACAAGCAGAAAAAAAACTGCAAGGCTGTGCTTTCTTCAATCTTTAACTTGTCAAGTAAAATAAATAAATAAATAATAACATTCATAAAACAAATATGCATACAAGATTTTTAATGGATGGATTTTATTTAGAATTATTTAGCTATTAACCAATGATTTAATGCTAATTAAACTGACCTGAACACAGACACCTGCACTGGTGCTTTTATTCCAACCAGCCTTTAGAAAATTAGGAAAATGTGTTAGATTGCAGTGAATCTCTGACAGTGAATTGACACACACCCGCCTCCTCTCACTCACTCGTCTATTCACTCCGGTTGAATAGTGCTTGTATTGCTCATAATTTTAGTCATAGGTTTTGCACTCACACCAAGAGCGTGCACCACCGATCTATATAAGTGTCGCTCACATAAAGCCGCTTTTCAAACAGCTCGTGAGAACCAAACTGAGCTCTTTTTCGTGGCGTATTGCACTTAAATACATACAAAATTATGTCAAAATGTCCCTCTAGCCAAGAATCCAGGTAAATACAGTCAGTTTTGGAACGTAAATAGAGAAAACACATGTTGTGTAACAGTATATTGGATCCGTGCATAAGCTCTTAAAGTGACAGCAGCCCAATAAACCTGCTGCTGTCTGTTATGTTAATCAAAGTACAAAAGAGAAAATCGCTGCTCTAACTAAATAACTTTTGTAACTTTAATTGTAACCATTAAGCTGCAGTGCTTCCCTTTAGTTGGGCGGGCCGCCCAGGTATATTAACGGTATATTTGGAGACACATTTTTGCTTTTATTATTTTTATCCTTTTATACTTTTTGTATCCGGCCGAGATAATGAAACCATCCGTGATCGAATAACTAGTGTAAAATCTCCCCTCGCTCTACGCGTTTCGTACCTGCTCGTTCTGTGTGTGCGCGAGAACTGTTTACTCCCGCTGACGTTCCCACGTGCGCTGCAACAGCGCTTCAGAGTTCAGACTGCTTCAAAGTGATACCCAATCAATGAATAGTGCAGATTTATGCCAATCAATTGCTAATATTGCTGTATTTAGTTTTTACATTGAAAACTATCCAGTGTTATTTTACATTTGATTACTTTGATTTCTGTAATATTTCTTACCTGAACACTACTGTTAGACCCACCTGAAAAACTTAAAGCATGTTTATTTAATTTGCCTTTTTATTCTATTGTATTTATTTGTGCTATCGTTTGCAATGTTTATTTGTTCTTATTTTATTATTTTTCTATTTTTTTCTTTTTGTAAATATAGTTCAACGATTCAATTAAAGCCTCCCTGTGCTCTTTGTAAGATATTACAACAAAATTACCCAAATTATCAAAAAATTTTGAGATTACAAATTATCTGTATGGCGGTATATATCGCAGGTTTCCCCATGGTATCGAAAATAGTATTGAATATCTATATTTTTTAAGGAATCGTATCAAAGTTGTAAATGGGGGGGGTGGAAAAATCAATCAATCAATCAATCAATCAATCAATTAGTCCAACAATCCATCCATCCAAAAACAAAAACAATGTGGTCTTTGACACCTGCAGTTTATAATATCTTCATGATTCTAGAGATCTGAGTTCAACCGATTCTAATACCATGAAGAAACATGAGGAGCTCATTATCTGCCCACGACAACCACGACTAGTTATATAACAGCACTTGAAGGACTGCTACATTATCAGCTAATTAAACATGTCTTTTTATACAATTTTTAATTGTTATGCTTGTAAAACAAAAGACTACACCTGCAAAGATTAAACAGCATTCTGTTGGGATTCTTGAACGGTCTCCTTGACTCTTGCCTAAATGAAGACAGAAACTACTGTAACTCCACCATACTTCAGATGAATTCATGCAAACCAAACAATGTCACCAACGACCATCACTAATGAAGCATTCACCACAATAATGCAATCTGACCTTACAGGTACACAAAAGGTTTGCCACACTACCTTGAACATAAACACAGCCAGGCAAAGACAAAGACAAGTAATCAATCAAGAGCTCAGCTCCTCATTATAAAGTTATGTCTCCAAGCAACGCTTCTCGGCTCTAGTTTAAGAGCGCTCTTAAATTGGCACCGAGGCCTCTGGCTTCTTTTAAATCATCGTTTCCTGGTTCCGTTATAAGTCACCTCATCCTGGGGTCAACAATGATCCATAATGGGTCACTGTGAAAGGTTAAAATCAACTAATGAGCAGCCAGAAAGGCTGCCATGGAACCATTGCAAGATATATTAATGGTGCTAATGAGGACTTTGTTCACCTAAGTTTCCTCACAGTGCTTCCCTGTAGAGTCCATACAGTCTGACCCTTTCCATTGAACCATAGAAACTGTGAAGCCAGTCTAAAAGGAAAGAAAGAGCAACAGCACTGCAGTAAATCCACAAATAGACCTTTTGAAGTTCTTTAGAAGTTTTGAAGTCACACACAAGGTCTCAAATGCAGTTCAACAAACAATCGCTAGTTAAACCATCACATGTATCGGCTGAACTCATCTTTTTGGCATGTGGCATCTTTTTAGCTATTACAAGTTGTCAAAGAAGCCTCTTTCCACAAGTTGAATTACCCAGCCACTCGTAACGTTGCGACTCAATCAATACCTTAAACAAAAGAAGAAAAGATTTACACAAGGCCTTCGAGCGAGTCATTACTTTTGAAAGCTGATTTCTCCTTAAACCGAATGTTTTACCCGAATCAATGGGAGATATATTTCCTTTTTTGTTTTCATCTTAAAGGTCACATACACACTTTAATGTGGAGTTGATTTTGTTAGATGTAAATGCAATTTCTTCTGGTGAAGAGATGAAGACTGAACTCCATTTGGCAAACATAATGTGGCAATTTAGCGTCCAAACATATGCAAGAACACTTGCGTAACAGACTAAAGAGAGGCCAATGTGTACCCGACAATAGTGTCATAAAACATTGGAGTTGTAGATTTATCCAGATCTGCCAGCAAGAAGCTCATAATGTTGTTTGCACAGACGGCAATGTTCACAAACACACACAAAAGCACTACTGTACAGGTGCAAATGAAGGACAAGCTAAAAGAGTGTCTGTCAGCATTCATGTTTTTGTGTGCTTTAACCTGTCAGTTATTCTTCGAAGAGTTCAAGGTAGGAAAACAAACTTTGCATCACACAAATGGAGATAAACACAAAAACTAAACTTTTACAGACAGACAAATATACAGCTTTCCAATTCTCTCTATGGAAAAATCAATTCACCACAGCCGCTAGCTATTGCTAACCAAGCTCCAGGAAGTGGTTTGCCGAAACAATTTCCGAACCACTTCATTCTTTTCTACATCTTCTAAAATTCAGCACAGGCAACATGTCATGGCATTTATGAAAAGTAATACAAATGCAGAGTGATCATTAGACGTTGAGTTGTGCAATATGAGTAGGGTACGGATTTCCCAATCCCATTTCCCTACTCTCCCCATCATTTCCTGTCCTCTCTAAACAACCAGTTAGTTTGGTTCATTTTTGTACATCACTATCCAACACAATGAATCAATTCAAAACTCTGATTTAACGATTTGTTTCACTCAAAAAGGCTCATATCCTCGTGATGAATTTTTTCACAAATCGGAGAGGGATTTGTTTTGTTTGCATTAACCAACTTTCTTCATGGGCCAACCAATGCCCTGAGAAACTTGAACGCTTCTTTGGGTCGTCTATTCATTACCAAAAATCTTTTTTTTTCTGTAGGAAGAGGCCAATGCCTGCTGAGACACTAAAAAACCCATCATTTCATGGAAGAGAAAGAAAACTGCAAAGAGAAAAGGAAACAAGGGAAGAAGGATGTGAGGCATGAATTGGTTCCATCTTTTCTAGCATGTTAGAGCAGATAAAAATGTCAACAAACTCCCTATCACTCTCAGCGCTTTTAATCTTTTATCAATCCGCAGCACGCATTCGAAACGTTTTAACAGGTATTTATTCTCTCCTCTTGTGGGTACTTTCCTTATCCCTGTGCGCCTACTTTAATTGAAATTGAAAGCGTGTGACAATACCGTGAGCCTGCCGTGCCCCTGAGAGTGACAGCGATGATAACGGTGCGCTGGGGAGGAAGAATGCTTGTATTAATATTTAAGCATCGTGGGTCGGTGTGGAGCCGTCACCGAACTGCAATGTAAGCGGAGTGTTGGATTAACCGGGCTTTGTGTGACCTGTTCTGAAGGTTTTGAAGGTGAATCACATGCCTGATATGAGAGACCTTATATGAGACCTATAAAATATATTATACGGGAGTCACGACTCCATGACAAAAAGACAAAAGCGGATTGACCAAGTTCTGAGTCTCTGACCCAAAGAGGCAGAAGAAAAGGTTAAGCTCAGGAGAGCAAAACTTCTCTTTAAGGTACTTTCGTCTGCGAGATCGTTAAGGACCTTCTGCACCTACTTAAGGGCCTCATCTACGTATTCCAGATTTTAAGACCCCTTTTGGTGCTGCAGGAGATCAGCATCCCACAGAGCTTTGAGTTCAAGGCTGTTGAAATGGATTCCAGCTCCTTTCCTCTATTGCATTGTTACCCAGCACAACCAGACGTCACCGCCATTGGACTGCAACCACGTGGAACGTAAATACCACTTTACCAAATTTCTTTCCAGACTTGGTACAAATAATCTTTCATTTCTTTGTTTGGTGCATTATACGGTTCTTCTCCTTATTAGTTTCAGAGTAGTGTTGGTACCGATTTCGGTACCAAGTCGGTATTGAAATTTTGAAAAAGTGACAATACCAGCCTTTCCCCCTAGCAGATGAGCGGATTCTTAAACACCTCTGATTGGCCATTGAGTTCATGCGCTCAACAGATACGTCTCTGATTGGCCATTAAGTTCACATGCTCAACAGATATGTCTCTGATTGGCCATTGAGTTCATGCGCTCAACAGATACGTCTCTGATTGGCCATTGCGTTCACATGCTCAACAGATATGTCTCTGATTGGCCATTGAGTTCATGTGCTCAACAGATATATCTGTGATTGGCCACTGAGTTCACATGCTCAACAGATATGTCTCTGATTGGCCATTGAGTTCACATGCTCAACAGATATGTCTCTGATTGGCCATTGAGTTCACATGCTCAACAGATATGTCTCTGATTGGCCATTGAGTTCACGCACTCAACAGATAAGTCTCTAATTGGCCAGTGAGTTCACATGCTCAACAGATATGTCTCTGATTGGCCACTGAGTTCACACGCTCAAGTCTGGCAGTTGCCTGAAAAGGACAATCAATTTGCAACGTCTTTGCAGAGACATTGCAACAAGAGCGACCGTACAGCAATGACAACGAGAAACTAGGGCTGTGCGATTTTAGTTCATTCCTTTCCACGATCTCCGACATTCGCATACGACTGTTGCATTTCGCCCCCTAGCGGCAGTCGCACAGATGTTTCAAATTGGTCACATATGTTCTAGCCGCAGAAATTAAAACATTTCAATGCATCTGAAGCTCAAATCGGAAAATGAATATAGTCAGATATACTCTACGCATCTCCCGTTCTACACTAAATGAATGACTTCCAGTCTCTCGCTTGTCGTTTGTAGGAGATAGTGGAAAGAGTCAGACGTGTGAGAACCTCTACATAACTAGTGCCTCGTGTGAGGTTAAGTTAGAATGCTACGCCTACCATACACCACATCCTGTTTCCAGCTAACCAAAAAAGTTTTGGTCAATCACATTGCTGTCAACCTGTTGACATGAACTAAAAAAACAACATTTTCCTGTAATTTGTCATATGAGAGGAAAAGCAGATATATAAAAGCCAGCTCTCAATGCCCTATCTAAATAAAGCACACAGAGGAGATGTCAACCTACTTGACTCCATTTAAAGGTATCATTGGTGGGAGGCTGCCTAGAAAGCATCATCCTGTTTCCATCTAAACCAAGGTTAAACTCTTTCATTTGGCCTCTTTCTCTCTCAATATATGAGAGGATACAGACTCCAGCTGCAGTGGGAAAACAACCAGTCTATTAAACGCACAACAACCAATGGTATTAAACTAAAAGAGACAAAAGTGCATATGTGTGTGTGTTTGAAATGGGGTCTCAGACAAAGCCTCCAGGTGGGGATTAGGTGGAGAAACAGACCCTTTTCAACCCTTTGTCTCCACGGAGTAAACGGGGGCAAAAGAAAAGCAGGATAAACAGAGGAGGAGACGGGAGGGGGTGAAGTCTAGTTAGTGAGCATGTTGGGATCTGTGAGTGTTTGCACAGTTCTACAAATCAAACGCAGCCGACACACACTTACTGTGTTCATCAGAGGAAGAGCTAGAGGTGAAGAGTGAGTTAACAGTGAGGTGAGCAAAACAGAGGAAGAGATGGGGTAAACATTTGTGATACTATGCCTCTAGTACAGTGGGTCTCAACTGTTTTGGCCATTATCCTATGGTCATTAAGACAACAACCTACATTTATTTCTCAAAAACGGTGGACACACAAACAAATGGACAGTACTCAACCATTTTTGAGAAACATTTTTCTCTGCATGTTTTGAATTTCGCATAACACCAACAAATAATGAAAAATAATTAAAGTCAAACTGTGATTTAAACCATATGTAGGGAGTTAAACTAAAAGCCACTGAGAAGTTATAGGAGTAAACTCATGTAATGCATCAAAGTTGAGCGAATTACACTTGCAATCATTCATTTCTGACATTCTGTAAGACTTTCAGGAAGTCCAAAACAAAGTTAGAGAGGTTAAGTCATCATCAAAAACATTCGCTCATAATAAAATGTGTCTTTTCTAATTGCAGCAATGGCCTCAATAATCAAGTGACATGCAATTCAGCAAAAGCAACAAATGCAAGACAATTTTTACTGACTGTGCAACAATTTACTGCATTATCAAAGCCATAACCACAAACTGAAGACTAAAAGGGGAAAAAAGCTGCCATCGAAAAACATTACTGAGGGTTCATGTTTACATTATAAAGTCACTTACAGTATTGCGTATCATAATTAAATCTAGTATTGTGCTGTACTTGAGTCAACACGTGGGCAGGCATGCCATGAAACCAATGAAAACTAGATAACATCCTACCACACAGCAAAAAGTGAATAATTACACTGCCATTTCATCTAAGAGCAAACAATAGAATGATATGACAGGGTCTACAGGGTTTATCTTGCGCGCCGAGCGAACGTTACAACCCTTCGTTGACTTGACGTATCAAACAGCAACCGTCTGTTTAAGGTCGGAGATAAAAATCTCTAATGACAATAACAGACGTGAACTACTCTAATCAAACAGAACACCAAGTTGCCATATTGACATCTTTTACAGCCTGGATCAGAGCAGGGTAGTTGAACAGAGGCCAAGGCTAAAGGAGTGCGTGTGTGTGTGTGTGTGTGGCCACTTTAATTATGTTAATGCAGCACTCAGGCTCTGTGAGAGCAGTATTAGTCAGTGGGCAGGACCAGAGAGTGAACGGGGAGCCATATGGAGCCCTTTGCCAAAGTTATGTTATACAATCTGCTGCAGAAGAGTTATGTTAATTCTACTGACGGACCCATTTCACACTACAGGACGCCTGGCTGAGAGGCTGAGAGAAAGTCATTTTAAAGACCGGAAAGAAACACGCTGGGTGTAAATGAGTGAATAAAACAGTGAGCGAGTGAAAGAAGAAATAAGCAAGAAAGTAAATGACTGAATAATCTATACACATTTTCACTATATAAACAGCCATTTTACCTTAATTGTCAATAAAACACTGTATATTGTCGTTTTTTTTTTTCCATCTCTCTTTTTTAAATTAATACACATCGTTTATAAACACTGTTTTATCTAAATGTGGTTTAGCTATAAATGTATGAATATTTATTAGGGCTGTCGAAAGATTAACATTTTTAATTGTGATTAATCGCACCCTTTTGTGTGATTAATCGCATACTTATAAAAATTAAGCATACATGATCTTGTTTAACGTATTTATTTTGTTATCATTTGCTATAAACAGCAAAGTAAAATATCAGATTGATTCTAACAAAACTGCATTGTCTGCAAGCTTTATTCAATGTAAATGTAGGTGTCTTTTCAAAAAAGGACCCTTGGAAACTCCAAAAGGACACCTAATAATCAAAATATATAAGGAGTTCATAAAACTCATAAATGTATGCATTTATGCAAAAAACAAAAGAACAAAACTTCAGTGAATTCAGTGTACAGTATGTGTATAGTGCAACAGCAAAGAGCTTTGTTTACATTTTAGCAATAGTGCTGGAACAATACATTGATGCATTGCGAATGATTCTGGATCGATTCTGATATTTTCCGTACGCATCGTGATTCTCTCTCGAATCGATTCTGAGCTTAGATGGCACTGTGTGCTTTAGAAACAGCCGTACTCTGCTTCCTTCCAGTTCGTTACACACACCACTTGAACCTTCTATAAAATAATCATTCATAAAGTTCAAAAATTATCAGCGAATTATAAGTGTGTTTGCAGTGGGGTGTTTACATTAATCTCGCGTCATAAAAGCATTCTGAGGTGCGAGTACATTCTCAGACTCAGCCGAATGCACGAGCGCTCTTCTTCATGAGCTTTTAAGCGTGCGGTTAAAAATAGCCGAGAGCACCATCTGCTGTTACAAACTAAGCTCAGAATCGATTTGCGATGCAATTGGACAAATCCAAACATTATTCTGAATGTGTGTGGAAACAACGTGAATGTGAGAGAGCAAGCAAATTAGTGACAGAAAACATTTTAAAAAAGTGCACAAATGAAGACTAAAAAGCAGAAGTGGAGTGTTTAAGGTGAAACAGAAGCGAGGGCGCATATGCGAAAGAACAAAACCTGACGAATGAGGGCCATGCGTGTTTGTGTGTTCAGCGGCGTGATTATGAGGCTGTGTTTATGTTTCCAGCAGCCCAGTGTAGACGGGCTACCGCACACTCAACTCCCACAACTCCCTTCCGCCCCCTCAAACACACACAGAGGGCCACAAATCACCCCCACGGCTCCTCACGGCCCCCGAACGGATCCTGTTTCGCTCGTGTTCCTCTTTCTGCTTCCCAGTGAAAAGAGTTTCCCTGGTGAGAGACTGATGAGTTACGCCTTCTTTTGATGTCAAGAGTTTGGAACACGCCTGCTCGAGCACAAAGGACAGAGAGAGGGAGAGAGGGGGAAAACAGAGGAGAGAGCTGCTTAACAATTTTTCACACATGCTAGCCCTCCAAAAGGGCAGGGGGGGGAGAGAGAATTCCATTCGGAGCACCGTGAGGAGCAGAGTTAAGACGGATGGATGAGACGATAACGGCCCCGGAGCGCCGAGGACTCCAACACAATCATCACACTCTTCTTTTTATTAGCTGGTTGTTTCACGCAATGCCATCGCCAGGGTTTCGACCAGAAGAACCCGGAGGAAAATGTATTGCTCAGAAGTTGCGCTTTCATAGCTCAGAGATTCAGTGCTTCATTCAAACTTAGGTTTCTCCTAAAATTCTCTGGGAGAAATTTATTTAGAACCAGACTTTTTGACACACAGTAACAAACTACTATATGGGTAAAATATCTTTGACTTTTGATTGCAGGTTTTGGTGTCAGAGATTCAAATTCAAATTTGACCAGCGGCTGGTTGCATGTAAAAAAAATAATTGTTGGTTTAACTTAAAAAAAGTTATCTGGTTGTCTTAAAATTCTGAGTTTTGAATTCAAGTTAATACAATGAAGGCGATTGGTTTAATCAACAGAAACTCAAAATATCATGTTATCCGAACCACATTAATTATTTAAGTTAATTTGACAAAAGTCAAAAAATGTGATAAATTATGAAAATAATTGTAGTCTTAAAAATAGTATGCTCAAGTAAAATTGCAATATTTAGCATATTAGGATGATTTCTGAAGGGTCATGTGACACTGAAGACTGGAGTAACGATGCTGAAAATTCAGCTTTGATCACAGGATTAAATTATATTTCAAAATATATTCACATAGAAACAGTTACTTTAAATTTTAATAATATTTCAAAATGTTTTTATGTATTTTTGATTAAATAAAAGCAGCAACAGTGAGCATAAGAGAATTATTAAAAAAAAAAAAAAAAATATATATATATATATATAGCTGCAGGCAGCAATTATCGGGGTTCAAGCTCTTTAAGGCCTTTACGCAAATGGGTTAAAACATATCATGTTTTAATTAGCAAACCTGTAACCATCTTGATTATAGATGGAAAACACCATTTACAGCAAATACAGGTAATTTACCATAGAAAATATATAGTTTTTAAAGCTTTTTAACAGTTACCGAGGCAAAAACCTAGGACTAGTTCGCTAAAGTAGTTTTTGAAATAATCTCCAATATTTAATGAGTGATTCGATGGACAGAGGCGGTCCTAGAGGCAAAGTTGCTCAGAATGAGGAGCTCTACCATGTGGTATAGTTGCCTTAAAATTTTGAGTTCATTGAAATAAAAAATTTGAGTTAATACAATGAAGGCGATTGGTTTAATCAACAGAAACTCAAAATATAATGTTATCTGAATCACATTAATTATATAAGTTGATTTGACAAAAGAAAAAATGTTGTGATATTTATATAATAATGTGTCTTGAGCATCAAATCAGGTTATTAGAATGATTTCTGAAGGATCATGTGACACTGAAGACTGGAGTAATGATGCTTCTTCTTTTAAAAACATTAAAGAAAAATCTTACCAACCCCCAAACATTTGAGCAGTAGTAAGTTTTAAAATAATAATAATAATAAAAAATAAAAAAAAAGATGAAATATTTTATTTTTTTACTTGCATGTCATATGACCATTAACCAACATCAGAGAGCCGTGAATGTGTGGATACATGATTGAAATAATAACTAAAAATCCCCGGGTGAGCTACTTCAACTAAATATTTTAGGTCAAAGAGGTTCGGCTGACAGAAACATCTGGGAATCCCTGTACTAAAGAATTATAAGGAGAAGCATCTGAGGTGATGCTTAAAACAGAACTGTAAATGGAGTTAAATCTCCAGAGATATGAGCAATATTTGGGTATTAAAACTCTCGGTAAGCTCAAGAGAAAATCACAATTTTAAGTCCATTTGCTCCCTATTTAATCCTATTGCTATGCAACAGAAACAACTAAGATGTTAAAGAGATCTCATTTGTGATTTTTCTTTCCTACGCAAGGGGACAAAAAATTAGATGAAGACCGAGAGACTCAACTATACAACAACAAACAACCCCAAGCTAAAGATTTGCATTTGTTTTGCATCATTAAAATAAGTGTCAGTGGCGCACAAGGGAA
The DNA here is from genome assembly GCA_037101425.1 of Elopichthys bambusa. Lineage (NCBI taxonomy): Eukaryota > Metazoa > Chordata > Actinopteri > Cypriniformes > Xenocyprididae > Elopichthys > Elopichthys bambusa. The sequence continues at coordinate 1,063,185 of CM074437.1, read as the reverse complement.
GAAAAAACCCTGATCTCTGATAGCACAATGGCTCACTGACCTTTACTAAAGGGCATCCGCATATGAAGAAATATCCCTCGGAGGATGAAGATGAAGATCACATGACATAATTTGAGCCCAATCACCGTCCTATCGCAGACAGAGATCTGATCTCTTCCTGATAGCGGCCCTGACGCATCACTTCCTTGAGTTGCAGGAAGCTTCAGAAGTGTAAAACGTCCCCATGCTACATTTTAAATGCCTGAATAAATGCTTCAACAATGTTACTATAAATTACCCAAAATGATGAAAAAACGGCAAGCTGTGTGAAAACAAACACTCGAGTCTATTACAACACACTCCGACAGTGAATTTTACCGAATGCACTTCCAGCGGTTCAAATGTTCCGCGAAACACGGAATGTGCATTAGCCGTCTCCAGATGATTCAGCACGCTCGTCAATCAGATGCGAAGTGACTGATGACGGCGTGAAAATAAATACAGTGGAGAGAGAGTAAAAGAGAAAGAGAAGCACATCATCTTCGACCCCTACGAGTCTGAGGAAGTGCCCTTCGGAGCAGGCCTCGAGTGCACGGCAGAAAACACGTTGTTATAGTAAGCTGTTAAGTGCACTTTAGAGTCTTGGAGCTTGAAAAGCTTGAGTTGCTCTGTCAAAACGCTAAGTGACTGTGAGGGCGGACACGGCGTATCGCTGAGAAACACTTCGCCATAGTCGTCTCCTTCTGTCAGACACCTTTTCCTCTTTCTCTTCACTAGCATCTGCTATTAACCGTCAGGACCACCTTAGCCATGGTCGTGAACTTCACACCGCTTGTTTAAAGACACAGTCACATCATGGAAGACATCATGACAGCTCGTCATAACCAGGCCAGACAAGATGAAGCAACAAGCTTGCAACAACTACAGGACTGTACATTTGTTTAAAAATGAAATATAATAAAACTAAAATATATACTACTGCTCAAAAGTTTGGGATCAGTAAAGGTTTTTTTATTATTATTAATAGATTAATTCAGCAAGGATGCATTAAATTGATCAGTAAAGACATTTATAATGTTACAAAAGATTTCTGTTTGAAATTTTTTTAATGAATAATGAAAAAGAAATTAAGCAACACACCTGTTTTTTTTTAACATTAAAAAATAATGTTACGCTGAGCATTAAAAAAAAATATATATATAGCTGCAGGCAGCAGTTATCGGGGTTCAAGCTCTTTAAGGTCTTTAAGCACATGCGTAAAAAGGTATTATATTTTAATTAGCAAGCCTTTTCCATCATAGACCATTTACAGCAAATACGGGTAATTTACCATAGGAAATATATCGTTTTTAAAGCTTTTTAACAGTTATCGAGGTTGAGCCAAAAACCTAGGACTAGTTCGCCAAAGTAGGTTTTTGAAATAATCTCCAATATTTAACAAACGATTCGATGGATAGAGGCGGTCCTACAGGCAAAGCTGCTCAGAATGAGGAGTTCTACCATGTGGTATGAATGTCGTTGGCGTGCGCAAATAAAAATTGCACGATACTTTACGCACATGAAAAACATGTAGGTGCCCCCCGGTGGCCGATTTCTTTCGAATTTCACTCTGTGGGTCAAACAGGCCCAGCGAGTTTTGTTCCGATCGGTCTGTGTTAACCTTGTCTGATAGCTGCTTAAATTTCATTGGCCGATGGCGGACGTTTTTTGAGATACGTCAATATCCTTATGACAGCTCGGATAAGGATACTGCATGCCAATTTTCAATACGATCGGACTAGCGGGAAAGTAGTTATAGCCATTTTCATGGTTTTTTTCCTGTTATAGCGCCACCAAGTGGCAAGTCGCCACGTCCTTTTCCACGCGACCACAGAATGAACTCTTTCATATGTGTGCCAAGTTTGGTGAAAACATCTCATTCCGTTCACGACCTATAGCCATTTTAGTAAAAGTATGAACGTTTTGGCGGCCATTAGAGATCGTGAATCAAAATTTCAACTTTTTTTTGATAATTATTAACAATCAGACTCCAGAGAATCTTTCTGCACTGGTTTGGAGATGGATGGATGGATGGATGAAACGTCTTTCCTCATAGAATGGCAACTTCTAACAGGGGTTAAGCACCTTGCTAACTTTTTGCATGGACTGAACCAGCCACTTGCTGCTAACCACCCCTGCAAACTGAGCACTTTACCACACAACAACTAGCATTGCACAATGAGAGACAATTTTGATGATCTGTTGTGTAATTACATTAAAACAGCATAGACAAATATATAGACAACCGTCAACAGCACTTGCGGTTACAAGAATCTGTTGCAAAGGCAGCAGAGAAAGAACCAACATTCCCCTACATGTCCATGATTAGCATTTTCCCACAATTCAATTAGCACGCTTGTCAAGCAAAGGGGGAGGTTTCACATGGCCTGGTTTTATTCCAGCTACAGTGCCTAACAAACACAAATTTCAGACTCATAAAGGATAGAAGATTCAGGTGAAATCCTGCCGGTCTCAGTGACGTGGACATCAGGAGGAACTTGTGAAGTGTGTAAAAAATGAAAAGTGATCCAGACAACAGGAAACCACAGGAGACACTCCCACTCATGGCAGGCAGACAAATCCTTTCAATACATCAACATACAAACAGAGCGAAAAAAAATGACATCTCATTGTACTCCTGCCAAGTACTCGCGCTCCTTCACTCTTTCATACACTCACTCTTCATTTCCTCCTCCCTCCATCTCCCTCTCTTACATTATGGCTTTCTGTCAGAGGATATACATTTTTCTGCTTCCTCTGCAACCTCCCGCATTTCTCTTCTCTCGTTGATGGCAAATCATCTTCTGTAATGGACTGAGATGCTGACAGCCAAAGGTCACCTGATTCATGTCACGGAAACAGCTGGATTATGACGGAATATTCCCAACCTCCCGCCCAAAATCACCCTCACCTCTCAGGGCTCCAGACTGCTACCAAATGGCCGCATTTCACCGCCTTTTTTCCTGCTGATGTGACTAAATAAAGTGGCTGTTATCCAACAGAATTAAATGATTTTTATTTCTATAAAAAACAAAACGAGGCATAAATGTAGCGGTGGCATATTCTATCCTAATTTCACCCTCACACTCCGTCATGGCAAGATCACAAGACAGCTTTTCACTTCAACGAGAAATCCCATCACATTTCAATCTCATGGCACGAGATCTCGTCACACCTCGCAACCTTCTCAGAGCACTTTTTAAGGACTTTCTTGTGCTTCACACTTTTTCCAGAACTTCATAGCTCTAAATATCATGCAATTTAAATGTTATTTTTAAAGTGATGCTTTGTGAAACTAAAAGTTTAAAGATGTAGGAAAACGAACACTTCCTGGCAAACAAACACTTTTATTTAAAAAAAAAAACCCACTATAACCAGTAGATGGCGGCAGAGTAGCATTTATTGGCTTATTATTAGTAACTGCATATAGTATTTTTTTTAATTAGATTAACTTTATGATTAAAAATCACCCCAGCGCTACCAAATCAGGGTCTGGCACCACCATCTGTAGAACTTAGTGACACCGGTGCTACTGCTAACAAATGTTGATCTGGAGCTCTGCCTCTCCTTGCATTATTTACTTCATCCCTCCATCTCACTCAGTTTCTAATAGTCAGAGTCACTTTCTCTCTCATTAATTCACTCTCTCTGCCCTGTACAAAAGGTGATGGCACAGGTCACACGTCCTGTGCTCAAGCAAATCAACATTAGCTGGTGCAAATTGTCTAAGTAAATCAGCAAATAAACCCACAAGTTTAAAGGATGATCCCTGTTTGCAAGTGCTCACTTGTAAGTTTCAGTTCCCACAAAAAATACAATCCAGTATTTTTATATTCTAGTGAAAGCCCATATTAGAAAGCAGTTCAAACTCTGATGGTAGAAATATATGCAAAAACCTGCACAATTCTTGACTTGAGATGTGCTGAACACTTAGATGTAAAACATGAGTGTTAAATATGCCCTCAAGAGACATTCACACTAAATCTAGCCCAACATAGTAGTGTAAAGAGAAGAAAGAACACTTTCAACCAGTGTTTTAAGAAGAATTTGACCAGGTTATCAGATCAGAATAAAACTCAACAAAAATACGTTCCAGAGCGTGAGAGTTAAACGTATAGTCAACGCTCCGGCCTCATCTTTCAAGACCGAATTCATGCCGACACGCCTGGCCAATGACTACATGACTGCGATCTTCAGTCGCTGCGCAGACCTGCTTTTACCAGAAGCTGCTGTGTGATCTACTAACAAGTCAACAAAGCTCTTGTGAGTCATCCGTCATGTTTAAGCACTGATATGGAGTGTATCAACGTCTGCTGAAATGTCAGCCCTCAAATAAAGGCTGAGGAGCATCAGTACTCAGTCTATCACTGGAGTCAGTTTAAACCCAACAGAGAGAATCACAAGGGCTTTCACCACACAGGACCCCATTTTTATACTTATTGGGCTTTTCACCCCTTTCATTGACAGAAAAAGAGAAGGAACGGGAGTGTGGAAATGTCAAAACCTAGATTTGAACAAGTTTCTCATGCATGAGAAACTTGTCTGAAGCGTGCGCACTTTTGGTTTAAGTAAAACAAACTATTAAAAACAGTTTTTGTTCATTGAAATTAAGCTGATTTAATTAAATAAATATAAGTATTAGATGAAAAAAATTAAACCTAAATGAATAACGAAAATTAGAAATGTTGGAAATGAAATAAGTTGAAGCTAAAGCACTAAAATTACTAAAACTGAAAATGAAAGCTAAATTACGGAGCCCAGCACATGACATGCAGGGGGAAAAAAACTACTATTTTGTTCCCTCGATTTGCTCAATCATGCACATGATTTACTATTTCGTTCCCTCGATTTGCTCAATCGTGTGCACAATTTACTATTTCGTTCCCCCGATTTGCTCAATCGTGCGCACAATTTACTATTTCGTTCCCCCGATTTGCTAAAACTTGTGCCCAATTTACTATTTCATTCCCTCAATTTGCTAAATAATGCACACTATTTACTATTTAGTTTCCCCGATTTGCTCAATCATGCGCACAATTTACTATTTCGTTCCCTCGATTTGCTAAAACTTGTGCCCAATTTACTATTTCGTTCCCTCGATTTGCTAAAACTTGTGCACGATTTATTATTTCATTCCCTCGATTGCTCAATCATGCGCACAATTTACTATTTTGTTCCCTCGATTTGCTCAATCATGCGCACAATTTACTATTTCGTTCCCTCGATTTGCTAAAACTTGTGCCCAATTTACTATTTCATTCCCTCAATTTGCTAAATAATGCACACTATTTACTATTTCATTCCCTCAATTTGCTAAATAATGCACACTATTTACTATTTCGTTCCCTCAATTTGCTAAATAATGCGCACTATTTACTATTTAGTTCCCCCGATTTGCTCAATCGTGTGCACAATTTACTATTTTGTTCCCTCGATTTGCTCAATCGTGTGCACAATTTACTATTTTGTTCCCTCGATTTGCTCAATCGTGCACACAATTTACTATTTCGTTCCCTCGATTTGCTCAATCGTGCGCACAATTTACTATTTCGTTCCCTCGATTTGCTAAAACTTGTGCCCAATTTACTATTTCATTCCCTCAATTTGCTAAATAATGCACACTATTTACTATTTCGTTCCCTCAATTTGCTAAAACTTGTGCACAATTTACTATTTCGTTCCCTCAATTTGCTAAATAATGCACACTATTTACTATTTAGTTCCCCCGATTTGCTCAATCGTGTGCACAATTTACTATTTTGTTCCCTCGATTTGCTCAATCGTGCGCACAATTTACTATTTCGTTCCCTCGATTTGCTAAAACTTGTGCCCAATTTACAATTTCATTCCCTCTATTTGCTAAATAATGCACACTATTTGCTATTTCGTTCCCCCGATTTGCTAAAACTTGTGCCCAATTTACTATTTCATTCCCTCAATTTGCTAAATAATGCACACTATTTACTATTTAGTTCCCTCAATTTGCTAAAACTTGTGCCCAATTTACTTTCATTCCCTCAATTTGCTAAATAATGCGCACTATTTACTATTTAGTTTCCCCGATTTGCTCAATCATGCGCACAATTTACTATTTCGTTCCCTCGATTTGCTAAAACTTGTGCCCAATTTACTATTTCGTTCCCTCGATTTGCTAAAACTTGTGCACGATTTATTATTTCATTCCCTCGATTGCTCAATCATGCGCACAATTTACTATTTTGTTCCCTCGATTTGCTCAATCATGCGCACAATTTACTATTTCGTTCCCTCGATTTGCTAAAACTTGTGCCCAATTTACTATTTCATTCCCTCAATTTGCTAAATAATGCACACTATTTACTATTTCATTCCCTCAATTTGCTAAATAATGCACACTATTTACTATTTCGTTCCCTCAATTTGCTAAATAATGCGCACTATTTACTATTTAGTTCCCCCGATTTGCTCAATCGTGTGCACAATTTACTATTTTGTTCCCTCGATTTGCTCAATCGTGTGCACAATTTACTATTTTGTTCCCTCGATTTGCTCAATCGTGCACACAATTTACTATTTCGTTCCCTCGATTTGCTCAATCGTGCGCACAATTTACTATTTCGTTCCCTCGATTTGCTAAAACTTGTGCCCAATTTACTATTTCATTCCCTCAATTTGCTAAATAATGCACACTATTTACTATTTCGTTCCCTCAATTTGCTAAAACTTGTGCACAATTTACTATTTCGTTCCCTCAATTTGCTAAATAATGCACACTATTTACTATTTAGTTCCCCCGATTTGCTCAATCGTGTGCACAATTTACTATTTTGTTCCCTCGATTTGCTCAATCGTGCGCACAATTTACTATTTCGTTCCCTCGATTTGCTAAAACTTGTGCCCAATTTACAATTTCATTCCCTCTATTTGCTAAATAATGCACACTATTTGCTATTTCGTTCCCTCAATTTGCTAAAACTTGTGCACAATTTACTATTTAGTTCCCCCGATTTGCTCAATCGTGCGCACAATTTACTATTTCGTTCCCTCGATTTGCTAAAACTTGTGCCCAATTTACTATTTCGTTCCCTCAATTTGCTAAATAATGCACACTATTTACTATTTAGTTCCCCCGATTTGCTCAATCGTGCACACAATTTAATATTTCGTTCCCTTGACTTGCTAAAACTTGTGCACGATTTATTATTTCATTCCCTTGATTTGCTCAATCGTGCACTCAATTTACTTTTCGTTCCCCCGATTTGCTAAATCGTGCGTACAATTTACTATTTTGTTCCCTCGATTTGCTCAACCGTGGATTTACTAAGACACACTGACTCCAACAAGGCCCAAATTTGAAGGGGAATTTTTAATTACATCTTTCAAATTAATTTAAATATATGTATTATTAAAAAATTAAATCAACAATATACAGCCTATAAATCAATAAATAATAATCATATAAATTTGACTATTAATTAACATCAACTTTTGTTGTATGGAAAAGAGCAGCTCACACATTCTGAAAAACATCTCCTTTTGCTTTTCACAGAAGAAAAAAGTCCTATGGCACGAGAATGAGTAAATGATAACAACTTTAATTTTGGGTGAACTATTACTATCCTTTCTACTTCATAAACTCATTCTGATGCAAATGCCCTCCTCACTGAAAAAAATTGCACATGCAACTGGGTGTGCAGCATCAAAAAACACAAAGCTAAAATTGCACGATTCATACAAGTTCATCAGAACTCCAATCTCAGCTGGTTGTAGACGCAGGGTGAGGTCGTTTTAACCAACAATGACCCCACTTTTCCATGCAAAAGAATGTAAATCTCTCCTTTGGAAAACACAAGAGATCTGGGAGCTTGTTTTTAAGAGGCCTCACATTAGCAGAGATCCCATCTCCCTCCTGCTGCTCCCAGAGAGACGGAGAGAAGGGCTTTTGTGGCACACAGGAAGACTGACGGCCCGACCGGGCACAGATGAGAGCGGGAAAAGATGTATGCGCTTCATATGAACAGTTCATTAAATAAACCTTCCCAAACATAAAGCCGCTTTGTGTCAATACAGATGTGTAAAGTCACTCAAGTGGGAATACGGCATCTCTAATGTTCAGGAAACAGACACTTCTTGTGAACAAAAATTAAAATAAACAATGGACCTGAAGTGAATGACTTCTCAAAAAGAACTGTGGCAGTTGATGTTTAACTCTTCCACTGACATTCATTGCACAAAACACTGTTCTTACTTAGAATTTTTGTCTTGTTTCCAGTCCAAATATCTAAAAATTCTTAGATCAAGAAGCATTTTCTTTTTTTAGGAAAAATAAGTCAAAATTAAGTGAGTTTTTTCTTAAAACAAGCAAAATAATCAGCCAGTGGTGTAAGCATAATAATCTTAATCCAAACTGAAAACAAGATTATATATCTTATTTTTGGTTTGATCATTTATACTTGTCAAGAAAATGCTTCTTCTAAGAACTTTAAGATATTTTGACTAGAAACAAGACAAAAACTCTTAGTAAGAACAGCATTTTTTTGCAGTGTTGATCTTTTATGACACAACACTTCCTCGACATTGACAGAATTTCCCTAAAAAAGAAACAGAAACAAGCAATCATCAAACATTGATTCAACAGCATATATAAAAAATAATAAAAAAAAATGCTAACAGGCTGATATCTAGCTAGCTAGCAAAAGGACAATCAAACATTTTATATTTAGTACAAGTTTTTAAAATATTACAACATTTTCCATGTTTTATAGCGGTTGTACCGAATGACCTGATGTTTCGGGACATGCATATGAGCAAGTGAAAATATGAATTTTTCAAATAGTTAAGAGAGAGTTAATTTGCTTCAGGACCATGTGGTCCTTTGCAGGTGTCTGAATGATGTCACATCCTGTCACATTATACTGACCCCCTTATATTGGTTACTCCGAATGACATCAATGAAATCCGGACATTCTTTCTCATAAAAAAGCATCGACTTCTACACATAATTTTAATATCATTTTGCACTATGTTGATATATGATGTTATAAAATCATGCCAGAATAAAAAATATATACATTTATTACATTTTAAGATATTTTAATCACAAATGAAATGGCTGTATTGGCCTTTGGACGGTTAAACTGAATGACCTTTTGACACAAATACCTTTATATGTAGCAAATTATAATTAAAACCTTTGGGATTCGATAAAAGAGATCTAGTTGTACTACCTTACAAACTCTGGATGTCATATCTTTGTTTTTTATTATTATTAAGGCCTTTGGACAAAAAAAATGACCCATCACGTCATTGACCCAAACACAAACAATTAAGTCAAACGTACAAAAGCAGCGCTCTAGTACAGGACTAAAGTTAAATATAAAGTTATGAAACTTAATTTTCCCCTAAACCCAAATCGAACAAGTAATAGATTAATAAGACTAAAGATTGCGCATTTGATATACCCCAGATTAATTATACCTCATGTTTAACATCTACATAAGATGCAGCGCCAAATTCACGAAGGACTGGCCAAGATGAAGCTGTTCTCGGCGGGTACACGAGCACTGAACGGCCGCTGACGGCTTGGAGCTTGCATCTCCAAAAGCGTCTAAACAAATTGTAAAATAGCCGCTATGTTTATATAGGAGACACATATTTGAGGTCTAAATCACTATATTCCGTGACACAATAACAGTAGTATTTGTAAAAAACGATGGTGCATTTGCTCGACCGCCATGACAGTCGCTGCAAGCGGGGTGATACAAACGGTGAAGCGGTTCCAGTACTGATACTGGGGGGATACTGCACGGCTTCAGACAATCAGATTCAAGAACCAGAAAGAACTATATAATAATAAAATAATAATAATATAGTGTTTAAAAGACTAAATGTACACTTTTAAAAATATCTCAGTCCACAGACTTTCTTTGTAAGTGCATTACTTGAATCAATAAACTTAATAAACTGATGTGTGGGTCAAATTTATTTTCTATAGTAGAAAATAATTCATGGTTTCTGTAAGAGTGATGCAGAAATCAACTACTACACTCAGTGAATGATTTACTAAAGTTTATTTGCTTAGACTACCCAAGTCAGACATTGCTAATGTGTAACCGATTGTACAAATTTATGAGGTGTTATGCAAATTCTCTGGGCAAACAAGCATACAGGAATAAAGCTGCACACAAGCTATCTTGGGATTCTCACGGCTGAGTTTGGACTCAAACCGGGCTTAATAACACAGCGGGGTTTCTCTCCCTCCACCACCCGAAAAGCATCAAGGCACAACTCTCTGCAGACCGTGAGGCATGCTGGGTAATTCCCGAGAGGCCTTTGTTGAGCAGCGGTCAGATGAGGTCTATAACAGGTTGCCAGGAGAGGGACACAGAAGAATCGGCTGCCCACAGAGGATGTGGAGAAGCAGAGAAGTTTGGGAAAAGTCTCCTGCTGATGAGGAGGGAGAAAAATCAGCACCTCTTCATTCGTTTGGATTCCTCCTTCTCTCGGCTCAAACTCCAACCTGTCTCACTCAACTCCAGAGACTCAAAGAAAGAATCTCGCTCTTCACCCCTCCTTTCTCGCTCTCTCCTCTGCAGAGGCAATAAATCAAGCCTGTGCTCTCTCTCTCTCAGATAATGCTGCACGGAGCTGCCAGCTCACTGGAGTTGTCGACAGCATGGCCGTATCAGCAGAAAAGCGCATAATACGGGAACATCATGTGCCATAATACGGCCCCCACGAATAAACTTTCCTCCCCAGTTCAGGGCTCTCTAGAGTGGGGCGGAACAGGACACAGGGAACGGTAGGCTGGGAGTCTTAAGCCCTACTCAGACGAGACATGGATGGGGATTTTATCCTGTTGGGATTTAACATGTCATGCTGAAATTATGAAGCAAATTGTCTATTGTTTTTCCGGCCTAACTCTCCTCATTTCATTTGACCTTTGTTGAATGGCTGCACCTTCCTTATAGCCAATTTTCTGAGTAAAACAACAAATAATTAATCAATAAGGAGAGTCTGATCATGAACTGCTCAAAATAGCCATTGTAGAAGCATCATTAATCAATGCCTTCCCTTAATTATACATATAATAGTGTTGTCACAATACTGGAATTTCCCATTTTGATACGATACCTTGAAAAATATCGATATCGATAGGAAAACTGCCTTATATACTGCCACACAGATCATTTATTAGTTATTATCTCATATTTTTTTTGATAATTTGAGTAATTTTGTTGTAATGGCTTACAATAGTAACTACATTTACAAATAAAAAGACATAAATAATAAAATAAGAACAAATAAACTAATTGCAAACGATAGCACAAATAAATACAATAGAATAAAGAGACAAATGAAATAAACATGCTTTAGGTTTTTCAGGTGGGTCTAACAGTAGTGTTCTGGTAAGAAATACTACAGAAATCAAAGTAATCAAATGTAAAATAACACTGGACAGTTTTCAATGTAAAAATTAAATAATGCTTACAATTAAAGTTACAAAAGTTATTCAGCAGGTTTATTAGTCTGCTGTCACTTTAAGAGCTTATGCACGGATCCAATATACTGTTACACAACATGCGTTTTCTCTATTTACGTTCCAAAACTGACTGTATTTACTTGAATACTCGACATTTTGACATAATTTTGTATGTACTTGACGGTTTAAGCGCAATAAGCCACTAAAAAGAAGTCGATTTGGTAATCTCAAGCTGTTTGAGAGGCGGCTTTATGCGCGCGACGCTAGATCAGTAGCGCGAGCGATTTTGGTGTGAGCGCGAAACCTACGGGAATGACTAAAACTATGCGCAATACAAGCACTATTTAACCTGAGCGAATGAGACGAGTGAGTGGGAACGTGCTATTAGTGTATCAATACTGCAGTATAGGAGTATTGGAACCGTTTCAGATATTTCAGCATCGATACAGATTGACAACACTAAAAGATAATATTGTAATTTAATTATTTACCCCATATAACCACTCACATCCAAAGCACATCACGTACTATGACACCCATATCTAGACTACAGATCCTCCCACTTGGTCATTTCTACATAGATCCCAATCACATCCAAATCAGTTTATTAAGGTCAGATGTCTGTAATTTAATTGTCTCAAATAACTCAAACATCGTTTTTAGAAAACGAATCCCATCCGGGCAACACTTTAGACTCTTTTTGCACACTTCATTCACATCATTGCACACACCTAACACAAAATCTGATGTCAAATGGACTCTGGTCTGCACCATCAAACTACTTTCTACAACTTCTAGATATTTGGTATGTTCACTGGATACTTGTTCCGACACACCTCAAAGGTGCATGAATGATAGATACACACTTGACCTCTCTTAAGCTTTATAAAACAGCATCAGTAGGTCACTGGGATCTTTAAAAATGGATCAATCAATTTTCCAAAGTTTACAAAGGCATGCACCTCGCATGCACAATACTTTCAAACATTTCAGAAAAGATGACAAGCTTTAGCCTTTTTTTGCAAGCACCATTTTCTTCCTAAAAAAACAAAAAATCTAGCAAAATGAATCCTTTTACCACAAAAAATTATTTCGTACTCATGATTTAATTGGGAGGTGGATCACAAAAATGTATAAAACAGAATTCAGAAGCGCAAAGACACTAAGATGCATAAAAGTTTTTTATTTAATAAAGTTTTTAAAAACATTTGTTTATAGGAAGGAAATGTTGTGCAGTTATGCAAATGCTCATTAAAGGAGTGCTTGTTAAGTGGGAAGCACTTGTACTAAAAATCATTAACCTGTGCTTTTATAAAATAAAACAGCAAAGACGAGAGACAAACTCATGAGCACTAAGTCATTTTTAAGAAACTTCTGTTCAGTTGTTTTGTACTTCTAGTATGATACGATACTTACGATAGTACTGTGGATAATTAACCAGCAACTACATAAATTTATCCACTAACCATTCAGAAACGTCTAAAAGTTGTAACTTCTTCCTGAGTCTCTCCATCAGTGTCGACTCCGGTTTGAACAATGTAAGGCTGAACACAATCCTCATTTTGGCTGCGTGAGATTCTCCAGCTTTGTTGTTGTTGGGCGACCGAAGCGTGAGCTGTTAAAGCTCCGCCCTCTTCTGGAAAGGGGGCCGGCAGCAGCAGCTCATTTGCATTTAAAGGGACACACACAAAAACGGCGTGTTTTTGCTCACACATTCTGGAGACACCAGAGACTAATATTACATCTTGTGAAAAGGGGCGTTATTATAATTGTTTATTATCATATACTTACAGAGACCGCATATGTGTGGAAACAGTTTTCCCGGTCAGTTATATAGTAATGTGCTGTGGTTGAATCAAGTATGAGTATTAAAATCTTTCACTATATGCCTAGCTCATATAAACTGTGTTTTCGCCTCTAAAACTTTCACCCATTGCGTTTTTTTGGACGCTTGACACACAGGTTTCTGAGGCAGATTTCTCACTCAGAAATGAACTCTAACATCAGACGCTCTTTAAGGAAAAGTGAAGACACCTGTTTCAGCTGTTGGTTGGAGGAGGTTGAGAGTCTTTATAATTTCGAGGTGGAATTTGTGGCTTTGCAAATTAATGCTCGGCAGCGAGCCAACTCACACAGGGAGAGTGGAGGCCCTAATTATGAATTATAAAAATGTTTGCTAATTAGTCATTGCATGGCAATTTGTCCACAGCACGCGGAAATCAATTTGGTGCTATCGCCAAGGGCTTTACCTGGCAGCGCGGCGCACAACAAGACTTCAAAGCCAATGTCCGTCTTAACGCCAGCAATGTTTCGGCAGGAGCCAGACTGGCCAAAACTGGGAAGTGAAGATTCCAAATCACACAGGAATGATAATAAAAAGTAATGAGAGTGAAAGGCAGAGATATATAAATATTTTTGTAAACAAGCACAAACTGCACACATACAAAGCGATAGCAGGAGCAAGAGAGCAGATTGCACACATTCACTCAAGCATTAACAGCGCAGTTGTGTTCATCTTCATGCATTCATTTATGCTAAACACAAAGGGCAGGCTGAAGGGTGGTCAAGTCTTTGTTTATTAAAAAGCCATTAGAGATAGAGGAGGCACTGAAGCGCTCAATCATGCAGTGCCGACATTAGGTCCAGCTCAAGGGCACGTTTCTCTTCACGGGCCACAAGATCCATATCATCAGACAGCGGCCGGGAATTTCCTTCATCTCATTCATATTAATATACAAGTTGAGAAACTGACCTGGCTGTGAGGAGATACAAAAAAACCTGATCTGATTATAGAATGTGGAGTGACCAACTGTGTCATGGTCAAGTAGTCAGCGGTTTAAAAAGATATATCAAAATAAAATAGAATTTGTCACAAAATATATATATATATGTATACTTGTATATATACATATATATATACAAGCTATTAAAATCTTTGATCTAATTAGATGATTAATCTCACATCAAATTTGGCTGAGAAATCACCCCCAAAAGAAAATTTAAAGTCATTATTGTGTTAAATGAGAAAAGCATCAAACAGACATTACAAAAAGTAGCTTTAGAAAATATTTTATTTGATTCAACATAGAATGTATTACACAAACTTTTACGCTTCAGCGGCCATGAGGGTAAATTATGACAGAATTTACATTTTTGGGTGATGGTTTTTTTATTTTTTTATTAATATGGAAATATATATATATATATATATATATATATATATATATTTTTTTTTTTAATGAAATAATACTATAAATAAGAAACTAAAACTGCCAGTAGGTGGCGGTAAATGTGTTAATGAGTAAGTTATTGAATCATTCACTCGTTCAGTTCGTTCAAACAGCTGATTCATTCAGGAATTAAGTAAATGGCTCTCTTTATGAATGAGTCACTGAATTATTGATTCACCCGATTGATTCACTCAGAAACAAAACACCGCTGTGTGTTGCTCAGATACGCACAACATTATCTGCTCCGGCTTTAATATTTTTTGTTGGCAAAATTGAGCAAAAGCAGACAATAGTGTGTCTAAAAATATCACAATATTAACTTATTGTTTATTGAACTGTTGTATAAAATCATTATCACAAAAAGAGCACTCGTGTGATATTGCTTAACTATATCACTTAATATAAATATGAGACATATATATGATATCTTGAATTTTAGGGTCATATAATTCATCACGCAGTCATGTTCGTCACCAATCAACTGTATGAAATGTAAGATGAACTATGTAGGTCTGGAGCAGGGCAGGTGCGTTAAATGCGTTAATAATTAATTAAATTAACACATTAAATCGACAGCCCTAATATATACACACACTTCAACACTAAGCTATTAGAATGTAAAACACAGAGATGTTACTGAGAACAGCAGAGGACTTAAGGCCCATATCTTTACACATATAAGCTTACGTTCATAAAGAGAGGAAGCTTCTCGAATGTAAGCACTTTGTTTGCTAGAGCTCAGCGTCCTTGGCTAATTTAGCATGCTGATCCTAAAACACCGTCAGCTCGTCACAACCTTCCCTTGAACTGCCCTAGATCACTTCACACACACTTATAATCTCTGTTAGCACTTTGTCTTTACACAGTTGAGATGTCAGATGACAAAAAAAAAAAAAAAAACACTCTCTCTGAAATGTGAATGATAGCACCTCTTAGGCGTTCTTTGAAAGAAGAAAAAAAAAAAAAAAACAGCTTATCTAAGAGAAACACTATTGAACGCTGTCGAGCAATTACCAAACCTCCACAGACAACACGCAGAAATGGGCCAAGACAATCAGCAAAAGAAAGAGGTAAACAAGAAGCTTTTCTGTAGTCAGAGCCAGTGATATGAAGCCTGGCTTTCGTCCTATAATAGAAATGAAGCGGAAAGACCTGATGGGGTGCTGCTAAGTTAGCTAGTAAACTAGTAAAATAATTGATCTTATGGAAACCCAGTATAATAAGGCTGGATTCAAGTGGACAACTGGACATGTTCAGTAGTGGACATTTACATGAGCTGTACAAAATAGCTACACTGTAAATAAAAATAAAACTGGCAGCTGTGGTTGCCAGAATAATTCTGTAAAAAAATTTAAAACTGTAATTTACGAAAATAAAAAAAATAAAAAATAAAAATGACGGTAAATCCAACCTTTTCTGCAAGGCCACACTGCTACTAAAATCTTTAAATAAAATTACACCATAACACTAGCGGTAAAGAGAAAAACCACATGATAAATCAAAGTAGCTTTTCCACAAGCCCATGTAAACGGGTCATTGACAAATAAATATTGTTTCAAAACTGATGTAAATTCATATTTTTGAGTCATGAACAATGTGTTTAAACAAGTTTCAGCTGTTAAATAACATTTCAAAGTGTTAAAATTCATTTTTTGACCGTTTTTATGTCAGGTGGTATAACCAAAATAATATACTGTAGTTGTACCACCAAGTGTACCAATACGTGAAATGAACAAATTTTACCTGTTTTTGAGAGAGAAATACAAACCTTTTCGCTCTCCTCTGGATGATGCATTATCATGTTTTCTGTTATTACCTTATCAATTCATAATAAAAGTCCCATGTTTGCAGTTGTGCCACCCTGACATTTGAGAACAAAGTTTTTCAATTATCTCAACAGCTTTAAAACTACTGATAGTTATAAAATGTGTTTATTTGAAAGGTTTCAAACCCAAAATGATGCCATAGTATTTAATTTTTTTTATTATTAAGACACCATTTTAAATGTTGCGGACAGTTGCACCACCTGACATTTTGGGGGTTTACGATAACAAAACATAAAAAAATATGTATTTTATAATTGTACTAAAAATGAATTCAAACTAAACAGGTTTTATAGAATAAAGTGATACAAGTCACGAATTTATCAAATTATTTTAGAAGGAAATAATGCACCTGAACACAAAAATATGCAGGTCATGTCATTGACCCAAATACGAATATACAGAAGGTGCACCGTGTCACGCACACAAATACTAAACACAATCACGGTAACACACAAAAATAAGGCAATAAACATTTAGTTAACAACATAGGTAACACTTTATTTTAAGGTCTTTTAACTAGTTGCTTATTAGCATGCATATTACTAGAATATTGTTTATTAGTAATTATTAAGCACATATTAATGCCTAATACCCAATACCTAAACTTAACAACTAACTTACTAACTATTAATAAGCAGTAAATTAAGAGTTTATTGAGGGAAAAGTCGTAGTTAATATTGAATACATGTTCCCTATACTAAAGTGTTACCACAACAGAATATGTAACATAAAACCTAATGTACACAATTACACAAAATGTCGCCTTAAGACACGCATTACACTCATCGTGGATTATTTTTAACCCTAACCCTATCTTAAAAACACAATACTCATGGCGGGAGGCTCACAATGTGCATCGAGTTAGTAGTCGATGATTAGTGTCCCATCCCTAGACCTAGAATATCTAATAATGAATACAAGCTTAATTATTCATATCACAATGGAAGTGAAAATGCAGATAGGAGGCAAACATAGAAATCAAACGTTCTTAGAGTCATTGGTCTGAAAGCACGGGGTGATTTCGCGGTGGGCGGCCACAGATTCCGCATTACCACATAACGGGCTTTGAGCAGCCTGTATTTAATCCACACTGATCTGATGGGATTAACACATCGAGGTCAGGCTACTGCTATCAGGCCTGGCTCTTTTCCTTACCGGCCCGGGAAAAACCGTCCCGTCAGAACCTCTGCTTTCTGCTCCAAACAGATCTGGAGATCGCCAAGCCATCTGGCTCACGCTCCCAGAGCCAGAATCCGGGTTCCTGCGGAGAGCTGGAGGATTTTATAAGCTCCGAGCTGCTGACCTCCAAACCACAACGATCACAACTGCTCACCACATCAGACTAGAATTTGTGGAGCGGCAAATCTACACCAACACACACACACTTAAAGGGTTAGTTCACCCAAAAATGAATTTCTGTCATTAATTACTCACCCTCGTGTCGTTCTAAACCCGCAAGACTTAAGTTCATCTTCAGAACACAAGTTAAGATCTTTTTAATGTCGCAGTAAAGCAAAGCAAAAGACCTAAATCGACCCATATATAGGCTAAACAAAATGTCACTGGTTCATGACATCATGATGGTGGACTGTGGGTGTGTCCAGCACATCAAATATTGTTATTCATAATACAGAAGGCAGTTGTCCATTAGTAAGACCTGCCATATTAAATCTTCCATGAAAATACATTTTCTCTAATGTTCTAGTCACGCTTGAGGTAAACTGTGCGGCCCTTATCCATAAAACCACAGGGTGGAAAATTATCTTGCCTGTTTGATTAGACACTGACACCACTGAAGGAACAGGAAGAGATATGAGGAGAGAGAGAGAGAGAGAGAGAGAGAGAGGCTGGAGAAATGAGTGCGGATATATATACGAAATTAAAAGAAAAGACTGACAGCAGTACTGCAGGATTTTCTGTACCAGTTTATTGGACTAGGACTCAAAATCTGCTGCAATATCTTTAAATAGACAGGACATGTGGAAAAAGTGACAGTAGGTGCACACGGCCCAGAATCCTCTCTTTTCACTCACACACATGCACACAACACACATGGGCTCATTCCCAGAAGAATACATATTTATAGATTCTCGGAGCGGGGTCCAAACGTCTAAGATCACTAATGCTTCAATTAAAAGATATATATATATATATTTGTTACATTACTGTCAACATGACTTATTAAATGAGAAGCTGAACTGAAAAATGGAACACAAGAAATAATCCATTATTTATTGGCATCATTTTTTATCAGGCCGATATATTGTGCATCCCTATATACTGTATATATATATATATATACATACACACACACACATATATATATTAAAGAGTAACTTTTTATTGCATAGCATTCATTTGTTTTAAATTTTAAAAATAAAACTTTATTTTAAATATTGGATTTTCAGTGTGGTCTCAAACAGCTGGACCTCACTTCTTTCTGGTTTACTTCACTAATTTATTTATTTCTATTTTGTCTGTTTTAGGGTGCTTTCACGTTCTTTTGGTGCGTTTGGATGATGTCTTCTGAACTCGGGTGCGCACCTGCGAACCGTACCCGAGTCCGCTTAAAAAGGGTGGTCTGGGGTGCAGTTCAGGTGAACTCTGAATAAAAAAACAAAAATATAAAAGTGAGGAGAGCAACGTTATGCATTTTGCCGCCTTCTCCTGCAACGTCGTTACTAAGCAAACAGCTGCTGGTTTGATGATGCAAACGAACCGCGGTTCTGACCCGAATAATATAAAGTAAACACAGTCCAGTGGGGGCAGGGAGAGGGGGAGCAATCGAACTAAGTGTAAAATCACCCTTAAAGGCACAATATGTAGTTTTTCACCACTAGAGGTCGCCTATTCAAAACAAAGGCGTAGCTTGATGACGCCTTGATTTCACGTGTTGTTTTCACCTCACAACCAGAGGAAAAGAATCCAATGGGTCAGAAATCATGTTCATGATTTTATTTTATTATGCCGCAGTCGCTGCTTCCACTTCTTCCGGTCAAGCATATGTGGGGTAACGCAGCGCTGTTTATCATATTAAATACAATTAAATGTGTGTTGAATATGATGTTATACTCTGTGCGTTCGCTCGGTGGCTGCTGTGAGACACTTGTTGCACACTGCAGTAAGATAGATCGATATTAGACATGGTAAATCATGGTACTCGCGGTAAATCAAGAAAATGATATTCAAACAATAAGACTAAACGTGTTGAGCTATATAACATGATTCATTTTCTGTCTATAAATGTATCCAAACAGTTGTTCCCTTGTCTAAAAAACATAATATATTAAAGTGTCTTTGGTGTTTTTATGGTTTCTACCGGAAATCGAAGGTAACGCGGGTATGATGTCATTGATAGGCGACGCACGGACACAGCCTGTGTCCTGATTAAAATTGCTTATTTCTCTGGATTTAAACATTCTTGGAAACATCTGGGATAATGCAAGTACGAAAAAAAAAAAAGAAAAAAAAGTCAACTGTTCTAGTGGTTTTTGGATATTTCTTAAAAAAATCTTACATTTTGCTCCTTTAATAATTCCAGAGGTGACAGATCTTTCTCTCTCCATGATCTGAAGGCAAGCTCATGTAGGCCTAATATAATAGTTTTCAAATTACTCTTTGCAGCTCACAATTGCATGCCAATAAAACGTTCAATTTCATTTTTCGCCAAAATAATCACAATAAATGTCTAGTATAACAGGAACATGACAGTGTGGTCTAGGGCCCCATCGGCACCTTGTCATTTCAAGTTAATTGTGTCTGCTTGATCACTGCGCCCGGCCTCCTAACCAGGCTGCCCCCAACCGCGATTCTATCTTCGTCTATGACGGCTAGAAATGAGAAATCACAGCAAATAGATTACTTAAAGAGACAATTCACCCGTAAATGAGAACTCTTGTTATGAAAGAAAGACAGAACAGCTACATTTCAGTCAGTTTCTCACAGCTATTGTATGGCTATAAAAGCAGCAAAACAGCCAGTGGTCCCCATCCACTTTTTGCTGTATGTGAAACAGCAACCTGGATGTTTTGCTAAACTTGAAAACTTAAGAATTAAGTAGGGGTGGGAATCTTTTGGCTCCTCATGATTCGATTCAAATCAATTCTTGAGGTCAAGATTCGATTAAAAATCGATTTTGAATCAATTCAATATATGCATAGATTTGATTCTAGTTTACCGTTTTTGTGTTACTTTTCCTATTTGACTGCGGTTTAATAGGTCTTTGAATTGAATTAAATGTGAACCTTGAAATTTATTTAGTTTTTCTTCTCTTTTTAGTCGACCCAATATTATAAAACAAATGCCATTTAAGCTGACTGAATCATTACACACGACTGAGTCGTCTGTAATAAAGCAATAGCAATTTGTAATCTATTACAAATACAATAGAAATAATATACAAAGTAAAAATGTTCAAGTGAAGTAGCCTAGGTTTATTTAATATGTAGTAAGAAATACTATAGAAATTGAATAAACAAATGTAAAAATTAAATATAAATTGATTGATATTAAAAGTGTTTCAGTCAAAAGCAATGAGTGGTTTATTTATTAACATTATTGAAACAGACAGCAACAGTTTATGAGGCTGCTGTCCCTTTAAGAATGAACGCACTGATTTAATACACTGTTACACATTCGATTTTCTTCTAACTGTTTACGTTCGTGTAGGACATAACAGACTGTGTTTGCATGAATATGTCACACGATGTGCATTTTGACATAATCGTGGGTGTATTTGACCATGTAAGCGCAATAAGCTGTGAAAGAGAACTGAATTCGGGATCTTATGCATCCGTATTTGCGCTTCGGCTGTGTTTCTGTCAGGCCAAGCACCATATAGAGTCATTTTTTGCAGCTTATTCTGATTAATAACACTCTAACATCCAGCCTAACACAGCAGGGTACTGAAATCGTGTTTGTATGCGCACTTGCGTTTTACTTTCACTTTCGATCGCGCATACTCTGCGAATAAGGAGCGGCGGTGCTGAGCACACATTATATAAGACAAGACATTTGTCAGACGCTTAGGCTTTGTTATGCAACGAATCCTCCGCCATTGTCTTGTCAGTCATCTCTCATCACCTGATCAATGAACTCTGATTCCTGCTGCACTAATTAGTCAGAATTCAGTCAGAATTGTGTGATATAAAGTCAGAATTGTGAGATATAAAGTCAGAATTGTGAGTTATAAAGTCAGAATTGTGAGATATAAAGTCAGAATTGTGTGATATAAAGTCAGAATTGTGTTATAAAGTCAGAATTGTGTGATATAAAGTCAGAATTATGAGATATAAAGTCAGAATTGTGAGATATAAAGTCAGAATTGTGTGATATAAAGTCAGAATTATGAGATATAAAGTCAGAATTGTGAGATATAAAGTCAGAATTGTGTTATAAAGTCAGAATTGCGAGATATAAAGTCAGAATTGTGAGATTTAAAGTCAGAATTGTGAGATATAAAGTCAGAATTGTGAGATTTAAAGTCAGAATTGTGAGATTTAAAGTCAGAATTGTGTGATATAAAGTCAGAATTGTGAGATTTAAAGTCAGAATTGTGTGATATAAAGTCAGAATTGTGTGATATAAAGTCAGAATTATGAGATATAAAGTCAGAATTGTGAGATATAAAGTCAGAATTGTGTTATAAAGTCAGAATTGCGTTATAAAGTCAGAATTGTGTGATATAAAGTCAGAATTGTGAGATTTAAAGTCAGAATTGTGTGATATAAAGTCAGAATTGTGTGATATAAAGTCAGAATTGTGAGTTATAAAGTCAGAATTGTGAGATATAAAGTCAGAATTGTGTGATATAAAGTCAGAATTGTGTTATAAAGTCAGAATTGTGAGATATAAAGTCAGAATTGTGAGATTTAAAGTCAGAATTATGAG
Source organism: Elopichthys bambusa (assembly GCA_037101425.1). Classification (NCBI taxonomy): domain Eukaryota; kingdom Metazoa; phylum Chordata; class Actinopteri; order Cypriniformes; family Xenocyprididae; genus Elopichthys; species Elopichthys bambusa. The sequence continues at coordinate 1,040,761 of CM074437.1, read as the reverse complement.
ATATAAAGTCAGAATTGTGAGATTTAAAGTCAGAATTGTGTGATATAAAGTCAGAATTATGAGATATAAAGTCAGAATTGTGAGATTTAAAGTCAGAATTGCGAGATATAAAGTCAGAATTGTGAGATTTAAAGTCAGAATTGTGTGATATAAAGTCAGAATTGTGAGATATAAAGTCAGAATTGTGAGATATAAAGTCAGTATTGTGTGATTTAAAGTCAGAATTGTGTTGTAAAGTCAGAATTGTGTGATTTAAAATCAGAATTGAGTTATAAAGTCAGAATTGTGAGATATAAAGTCAGAATTGTGAGTTATAAAGTCAGAATTGTGAGATATAAAGTCAGAATTGTGTGATATAAAGTCAGAATTATGAGATATAAAGTCAGAATTATGAGATATAAAGTCAGAATTGTGTGATATAAAGTCAGAATTATGAGATATAAAGTCAGAATTGTGAGATATAAAGTCAGAATTGTGAGATATAAAGTCAGAATTTTGTGATAAAGTCAGAATTGTGAGATATAAAGTCAGAATTGCGAGATATAAAGTCAGAATTGTGAGATATAAAGTCAGAATTGTGAGATATTAAGTCAGAATTGTGAGTTATAAAGTCAGAATTGTGAGATATAAAGTCAGAATTGTGAGATATAAAGTCAGAATTGAGTTATAAAGTCAGAATTGTGAGATATAAAGTCAGAATTGTGTTATAAAGTCAGAATTGCGAGATATAAAGTCAGAATTGTGAGATATAAAGTCAGAATTGTGAGATATTAAGTCAGAATTGTGAGTTATAAAGTCAGAATTGTGAGATATTAAGTCAGAATTTTTGTTATAAAGTAAGAATTGAGTTATAAAGTCAAGTATAAACAGTGTTGCCAAGCCCGCAGTTATCCCGCAGAATTGGGCTACTTTAACACTGTTGCTGCAGGTGGTTTTTCATGTCCGCGGGTTGAAGCGACTCCAAGTAACATGATATTTAGCCTAGAAATGCAGATTTTACCCCCCAGAACACGATTTTTACCGGGGTACCCCCCTGAAATGCGATTGGGCTAGTTTTAAGTAGCAATTGGGCGGGTTCTGGTTATAAAGTCAGAACTGCAAGTTATAAAATCAGAATTGTTTGTCATAATGTCCAATTCTGAGGGAAAAAATTCTCAGAATTGCAAGTTTATAACTCGCAATTCTGACTTTATATCACGCAATTGTGAGAAAAAAGTCAAAATTGTGAGATAAAAAGTCACAGTTACCTTTTTTATTTAGTATATTTATATATTTAGTGGCAGAAACAAGCTTCCACACTAAATTAATGACAAGTTGTAACATGAAAATAATTATCTGCCAGTGCATCCCTAGTTTTGAGCAACATGAGGAGAAGCACATTTTCACTTCGGGGTGAAATGTTAAACTCTCAGACAGCGGCCCCCTTTCTACTGTTCTTACCAAGCATATTGGTCAAAGAGCAGACGCAGACCCTTCATTAAACAGATTACATACTGTCTAGAGCAGCAGGGGCAATGTCTGGTAGTCCATCGTGGAGGAAAAAAACTCAACCGCTGGTGGCTGATTGCACACGCCTATCGCTGTGGGAAACATTCTCACACCTCACACCCACATGAGAAGCTGGTCTCCGTTCACTGGTCTATCTGAAACCCCTGTGCCTCATGCCTAAAAGCACACACACACACACACCGCTCGGCAGATGGCTTCCCGACTGAAATCGGTGCCTCAATGAGAATGTGTGGCGATACACATCTCGTTAAGCAATTAAAATGCCCCCATTGCTCGCATGTCCGCCAGGTCCCCAGAGACCAGCACGGCGTGAATGCGATTTGGAAAATGTGACTCTGGAAATCCCAACAATCCGAGTAAGACCTACGTGTAATTAAAAGCTCGTCCTTCGCTATGTTAATGGTCACGAAGAGGAGAGAGAGCGACGCTTCCAAAGTCTCAGGAGCCGAGAGAGATCTGAATGTAAACAAGCCCGTTAAACATGTCTAACAAGCATGCAGATTGGCACAGCTGTCAGATGGCTTCCTGCCTGTTGGTGGGAATGGCACTGGCTTCCGTGAACTGTAACGCAATGGACTGACAACAGGTGTTAAACCTTGTGCTGCGGCAGCCCAGCAGGCTCCTAATCTCAAGAATAAGCAGTCAAGACTGAAAAGGTCTGAAGTACGCATCTTTCAGAGTATTTTAAAATAAAATGCATTTCACAAATGTGACAAATAAACTTTGGAATTGATTGTCAACATCATGACAACACCTATAATTAGGGAGCTAGACTGCAATTAAAATGATAGCAAATGCAACCAATCTACAGAAACAAATGATTTATGCAACATTCTTTATTAATGAATCAGTCACCACATACTTGCTGATCTTCTATGACAATTGACAAAGCATTGAATTCATTTAAAGGTGCAGTAAGTGATTTCTGAGAAACATTTGATATTTGAAAACAACCCAAACAGACACACCCCTCCCTTCATTGCTCCGCCCTCTTGCAATGCAAGAGTGTCTATATCATAGCTTAAGTGAAGCAAAATAATACTTCATGAAAAACAAAGTTATGACGAACGAACTATAAGGAAAAACAAAAAATAAACATATGCCCCTACTGCTGATTGGCTCATTCTCTCTCCTCCCCCCTCTTAAGTGGACACGCCCCCTACTGCTGATTTGGCTCACTCTCTCTCCTCCCCCTCCATCACAAGTGGACACGCCCCGTACTGCTGACTGGCTCACTCTCTCTCCTCCCCTTCTATCACAAGTGGACATGCCCCCTACTGCTGATTGGCTCACTCTCTCTTCTCCCACATTATGAGTGGACACACCCCCTTACTGCTGATTTGGCTTACTCTCTCTCCTCCCCCTCCATCACAAGTGGACACACCCCGTACTGCTGACTGGCTCACTCTCTCTCCTCCCCCATCATGAGTGGACACGCCCCCTACTGCTCACTGGCTCACTCTCTCCTCCCCCATTATGAGTGGACACGCCCCCTACTGCTGATTGGCTCACTCTCTCCTCCCCCATTATGAGTGGACACGCCCCCTACTGCTGATTGGCTCACTCTCTCCTCCCCCATTATGAGTAGACACGCCCCCTTACTGCTGATTTGGCTTACTCTCTCTCCTCCCCCTCCATCACAAGTGGGCACGGCCAGTACTGCTCACTGGCTCACTCTCTCCTCCCCCATTATGAGTGGACACGCCCACTACTGCTGATTGGCTCACTCTCTCCTCCCCCATTATGAGTGGACACACCCCCTTACTGCTGATTTGGCTCACTCTCTCTCCTCCCCCTCCATCACAAGTGGACACGCCCCTACTGCTGACTGGCTCACTCTCTCCTCCCCCATTATGAGTGGACACACCCCCTTACTGCTGATTTGGCTCACTCTCTCTCCTCCCCCTCCATCACAAGTGGACACGCCCCCTACTGCTGATTGGCTCATTCTCTCTCCTCCCCCTCCATCACAAGTGGGCACGGCCCGTACTGCTCACTGGCTCACTCTCTCCTCCCCCATTATGAGTGGACACGCCCCCTACTGCTGATTGGCTCACTCTCTCCTCCCCCATTATGAGTAGACACACCCCCTTACTGCTGATTTGGCTCACTCTCTCTCCTCCCCCTCCATCACAAGTGGACACGCCCCTACTGCTGACTGGCTCACTCTCTCCTCCCCCATTATGAGTGGACACACCCCCTTACTGCTGATTTGGCTCACTCTCTCTCCTCCCCCTCCATCACAAGTGGACACGCCCCCTACTGCTGATTGGCTCATTCTCTCTCCTCCCCCTCCATCACAAGTGGACACACCCCGTACTGCTGACTGGCTCACTCTCTCTCCTCCCCCATCATGAGTGGACACGCCCCCTACTGCTGATTGGCTCACTCTCTCCTCCCCCATCATGAGTGGACACGCCCCCTACTGCTGATTGGCTACAAATGTGTTGTGGTGCTCTGTTTGATCCATTTTAAACAGCATATCTTTGAAATTGCTTACTGTACCTTTAATGCACATCTCTGTGAAATGTTCAACCACTGCAACAGGTGTTGACAGCTATGATTATAAACAATCATCTACATCGAGCAATTATGCAATCTGGCAACTACTATGTATGTAAGCATAAATTATGATAGTTCTCACTGATTTTATTTATTTATTTATTTTTGAAAAACAAGTCTAAAACACACGATAGAAAGACAAACAGCCCAGAAATTCTCAGCAGCTCAAAATCTCCACAAGACATTTCACAGGTCATAAAAAAACTGCTCTCCTTTTGTGACCACCATCATGATTCAATTGTCTTATTCAAAGCATCTAAAATCAAATTCTGAGCTTTTTAACCTATCAAAAAAAAAATCTCCCTTTTTAATTTAGTTTTACAGCTTTAAAAAAAAATGTGCAAAGTTTCAATCCTTCAATGCACCCAGCACTGGTCCTTTGATATCACTGCGACTAATGTAAAAAGAGCACTTAGATCTGTGCAACAAAGCAGCATATCAAATCCGAATTATCTACACACAGTATTTCCCATCTAATTATCGGAATAATGCAGATATTAAAAATGAGAAATGACAAAACTTCTCACCTCTTTTACCACTGACCCTGTGCTAATTTCACAGACAAAACGAACATGTACACATGCATGATGAATTAGGGAGGAGCAGCACTGGTGTGGTCTGTCTGCCTTTATCACGGGAGAGATTAATCAAGGAGAGGAATGTGCATCCATATCTCTGCTGCATTCCTAAGGTCGCCAAAAGCAACACGAGTAATGGCATCGCTGTGATGTTTTACACTCGGATCTAGACTGTTCTTTTAGGTAGAGGAGTCGGGCTGGTGATTATAAATCTGATCTGATGTACTTGACTTTGCAGGGCTTAGATAATTTAATCCACAAAATCCTATTAAAAACTAAAACAGTCTACGTGCATCATGGCTCTGAGATGGATTTCACATCTTTGCAAAAGTAAACATAATACACTTCGCAAACAGTAACTAACTCCTTTTAAACAGATTGAAACGGAATCACCAACATATGTAAGTGGAGAAAGATAATGAAGTCAAATTGACAGTTCTTATCCAGAATACAAGACGCTGACACTGGCTACCACTGGCCAGTGTTTCCTAACATGACTGCTATGGAGCGTCCTGATGTAGTTCTGTAACCGCAGCCAGCAAACACTGTTTACAAGGGGCTGTTTTACAACACAGTAATTTTCCACCTCCATCATTGGAGAAAACACAAACATGCAGAAATCGCAGAAATAGCAGGCTAAGAACCATGAGAGTTTCATCTTACAAAACTTTAACATGATAAACATAGTTTACTAAAAATGCTAGAATTCCTGTAACCACTGTATACAATAAAGCTTTGTTGACTAAGTGTAAGTCAAGACTGATTTTTTTTACATATAGTAAAATACTATGGTATACTATGGTTACCATGTTCGTTTTTTAAAGGTTGTCATCCAGTTTCAACAAAACCACAAAAACTGCAACTTAACCCATTACATTCTTGGACTTTTCACAATTAAAAACGTTAACTCTGAAAATGCTGTGTTAAAACAACCCAAGTTTGGTTAAAAATGGACAAACCCAGCGAATGGATTGTTTTAACCCAGCGACTGGGTTGTTTTAACCCTGCGAATGAATTGATTTAACCCTGCGAATTGATTGTTTTAACCCAGCGACTGGGTTGTTTTAACCCAGCGAATGGATTGTTTTAACCCTGCAACTGGGTTGTTTTAACCCTGCTACTGGATTGTTTTAACCCAGCGATTGGGTTGTTTTAACCCAGCGAATGGATTGTTTTAACCCAGCGATTGGGTTGTTTTAACCCAGCGAATGGATTGTTTTAACCCTGCAACTGGGTTGTTTTAACCCAGCGATTGGGTTGTTTTAACCCAGCGAATGGATTGTTTTAACCCTGCAACTGGGTTGTTTTAACCCAGCGATTGGGTTGTTTTAACCCAGCGAATGGATTGTTTTAACCCTGCAACTGGGTTGTTTTAACCCTGCTACTGGATTGTTTTAACCCAGCGAATGGATTGTTTTAACCCTGCGATTGGGTTGTTTTAACCCTGCGAATTGATTGTTTTAACCCAGCGACTGGGTTGTTTTAACCCAGCGAATGGATTGTTTTAACCCTGCGATTGGGTTGTTTTAACCCTGCAAATTGATTGTTTTAACCCAGCGACTAGGTTGTTTTAACCCTGCAAATGGGTTGTTTTAACCCAGCAACTGGGTTGTTTTAACCCAGCGATTGGGTTGTTTTTAACCCTGCAACTGGGTTGTTTTAACCCTGCAAATGGATTGTTTTAACGCAGCGATTGGGTTGTTTTAACCCTGCGAATGGATTGTTTTAACCCAGCGATTGGGTTGTTTTAACCCCGCAACTGGTTTGTTTTAACCCAGCGATTGGGTTGTTTTAACCCTGCGAATGGATTGTTTTAACCCTGCAACTGGGTTGTTTTAACCCAGCGGTTGGGTTGTTTTAACCCAGCGAATGGATTGTTTTAACCCTGCAACTGGGTTGTTTTAACCCAGCGATTGGGTTGTTTTAACCCAGCGAATGGATTGTTTTAACCCAGCGAATGGATTGTTTTAACCCTGCAACTGGGTTGTTTTAACCCAGCGATTGGGTTGTTTTAACCCAGCGATTGGGTTGTTTTAACCCAGCGAATGGATTGTTTTAACCCTGCAACTGGGTTGTTTTAACCCAGCGATTGGGTTGTTTTAACCCAGCGAATGGATTGTTTTAACCCTGCAACTGGGTTGTTTTAACCCTGCTACTGGATTGTTTTAACCCAGCGAATGGATTGTTTTAACCCTGCGATTGGGTTGTTTTAACCCTGCGAATTGATTGTTTTAACCCAGCGACTGGGTTGTTTTAACCCAGCGAATGGATTGTTTTAACCCTGCGATTGGGTTGTTTTAACCCTGCAAATTGATTGTTTTAACCCAGCGACTAGGTTGTTTTAACCCTGCAAATGGGTTGTTTTAACCCAGCAACTGGGTTGTTTTAACCCAGCGATTGGGTTGTTTTTAACCCTGCAACTGGGTTGTTTTAACCCTGCAAATGGATTGTTTTAACGCAGCGATTGGGTTGTTTTAACCCTGCGAATGGATTGTTTTAACCCAGCGATTGGGTTGTTTTAACCCCGCAACTGGTTTGTTTTAACCCAGCGATTGGGTTGTTTTAACCCTGCGAATGGATTGTTTTAACCCAGCGATTGGGTTGTTTTAACCCTGCAACTGGTTTGTTTTAACCCTGCGAATTGATTGTTTTAATCCAGCGACTGGGTTGTTTTAACCCAGCGATTGGGTTGTTTTAATCCAGCAGTTGGGTTAAATGTTTGTCCAACCTGCTGGGTAGTTTTATTTAACTCAACTATTGTTTAAATATTACTGTATTTCTTGCTTAAAATGAACATTTATTAATATGTTTAATGAATGTTAATGAAACAATAAACATTTATTAAATTGCTTATTAATAAATGTTCATCTTTTGATTATTATTGTTGTCTTTAGTAATTATGTGTCTGATTTTTAATTTCCAACCTATTTTGAGTTAATTTTAAGCAAGAAATACAGGAATTTTTAAACAATAGTTGGTTAAAATAAAACTACCCAGCACGTTGAGTAAACATATAACCCAACTGCTGGGTTAAAATAACCCAATCACTGGGTTTGTCCATTTTCAACCCAGCATTTTTTAGAGTGTGGATCATTATTAACCTCAGGTAAACTTAATCCAGGGTTATCTTGTTTCATGTTTCACACTTTCACCCAGAGTAGTCAGATTTCCAATATCTCATACTGTACATTTATGAACTTTGGGTTAGCTTACTTATTTGCATAGGTATGACGTCAGCAACACTGGTTTGCGGGGGTTAAAACAGCACGCAACTTAAAAAAAAAACACGTAGAAATGTCACCATAGCAGACCCACTCTCTTAAATATTCTGAATCATGTGATGCTTTCTCGTCAATCACTCCAGTTAAAGCGTTTATTTACCGTCACTGTTCGGCATTTTAACCGTTTCAGCTACAGCGCATGAAAGTTTACGCGACGTACGTACGTAAAGTGCGTGAATATTTAATAAGGTAAGGACCGGTTACGTTCATTTAGTGAATGAATGTGAAACCATGCTTAAGCCAGGGTTAAAACTGACCTTACCTGGGGTTTCGATATGAAAAGCTCATATAAAAAGTGAAAAATACACTGTCTAGTTTTGAATAGCGCAGATGAGGGCAAGTGGCATCCTTGCTAAAGTTTGTCCACCTCAAACCCCAGGGAGACAGTGTTCTGTGGCTGAAGCCGCCCCCCAAAACATCGGCAGACTGCTCTCTGGGTTTTGAGACAGACAACATTTCAGATAAAAGCAATTCTACAAGCATCACCTTTGGTTTTTCATCCTGCTCTCCTTTTTGTTCAAAACCCCCGGTACGCAGTTGGTCAGTTCGGTCCAGTCCGCGTGTAAGCCACAACTCCAACCGGTGGAGAACCGAGAGAAGAGCCAGGTCTCTTTCCTATTGGGTCGGTAACAGGTACACTTCTTCTGTCCTGGTCTACAGTCGCACGGAACCTCCAGCCGGACATTCTGGACCAGGTGTCTCCCGAACGTGGTGCCGCCGGTCTTCTGGATGTGGAGGAACACGATCACATCATCCCCTTTGATTTCAAAATCCACAGTCCGCTGCAGATCCCTGATGGGGAAATAGTATTTCTTCACGTAATGTGGATCAGGAGTCGGGAAGAGATCCGCATCGTCCTCCAGCATGTACCCGTGCGGAGAGCCGAAGTTCATCATCCCCGGAGCTACGTACTGATACAGAATCAGCATGAACAGAACCGAGCCGACAACGATGAACAGAAATTTACTGCTCCTCTCAACCATGTTCCTTCCAGTGAGGAGGTTCATGTGTTACCATTTCCCGGTTGACTGTTTTTTAGGGTGTCTCCATATAAACACACGGCAGTCAGAGCATCGCGCGCGGAAAGTGGATCGTCAGACGCATTGGATCAGAATGGAGACGCTCGGACTCATGTTGCGGTATACGATCCAGTACGGCGCGATCTCCCTCCTTGCACCACTGTATGACACAGTGTGTTTAAAGTCCTCGACACATCGCTGTGAAGCTCCTCCAGCAGCGTGCACAGCGACACCCACTTTCCCAACACGCGCGCGCTCCACACTCTCCCAAACACAAACGGGCACTATATTTCGTTTCTAGCGAACGCCCGCTCTTCTTCTCGCGTTATGATATTCCTGTAAAGACAGCGGCGTTTCCTCGCAGTAGAAAAATGAAATAAAATAAAATAAAATAAAATAAAATAAAATAAATGAAATAAAATAAAAAATGAAATAAAATAAAATAAATGAAATGAAAAATAAAATAAAATAAAATAAAATAAAATAAAATAAATGAAATGAAATGAAATGAAATGAAATAAATAAAATTAAATTAAATGAAATTAAATTAAATATGAAATTAAATAAAATAAAATATAAAATAGAATAAAATAAAATTAGATGAAATAATATGAAATAAAATAAAATATAAAATGAAAAATAAAATAAAATAATGAAATTAAATGAAATGAAATGAAATAAAATGAAATGAAATAAATAAAATTAAATTAAATTAAATTAAATATGAAATTAAATTAAATAAAATATAAAATAGAATAAAATAAAATTAGATGAAATAATATGAAATAAAATAAAATATAAAATGAAAAATAAAATAAAATAATGAAATTAAATGAAATGAAATAAAATTAAATTAAAAAATGAAATAAAATAAAATATAAAATAGAATAAAATAAAATAAAAATGAGATGAAAATATGAAATGAAATAATGAAATAAAATGAAATAATGAAATAAAATAAAATATAAAATAGAATAAAATAAAATATAAAATAGAATAAAATAAAATGAGAAGAAATAATATGAAATAAAATAAAATATAAAATGAAAAATAAAATAATGAAATGAAATAAAATTAAATTAAAAATTAAATTAAATTAAATATAAAATAGAATAGAATAAAATAAAAATGAGATGAAAATATGAAATGAAATAAAATTAAATTAAATAATGAAATAAAATAAAATATAAAATAGAATAAAATAAAATAAAATGAGATTAAATAATATGAAATAAAATATAAAATAAAATAAAAAAATGAAATGAAATGAAATAAAATAAAATATAAAATAGAATAAAATAAAAACAATGAGATGAAAATATGAAATGAAATAATAAAATAAAAATATGACGTTCCTAACAGGTGCATCTGTTTACAAAGCAAAAAACACCCAGTATATTATAAATTTTGAAATTACTTGAACCAAAAAATGTTTAAAAATGCATAAACTTAATAAGACTTTGAAGCATATAAAGAATATAAATATTAAATAAACAACATAACTATATAAAACACAAAAAAATGTAAAACCTTTCTAGTTGATAGTAAGTAAATAATGAAATACAAAATACAATTGTAGAAATGACAAATACATGTTGTTTCAAAACGCCTTAAATGATAATGCAGTGTTTTCAGCTATTTCTATGTATAGTTGCTTAACTTAACAAAAAAATGAAATTTTGTAGGCCTAATAGATTAAATTGTGATTTTTTTTTTTTTTCAAATATTTCTCTAAATGTCACTTTTTCATTGAGCAGTAAATCGTGTATGTCCACCTGTGATAATATAAAAATCATAATTCATTTGTAAAAGAAGAGTTTTTGTAAGGAAAGAGAGCCCACACTCAGTGAAACATAAGATCAACACAGAGAAACCTTTAGCCTGGTCTTCACCTCCACAGCTAGTGGGCAGTATTGAGACTGAATATAGTGTTGTATATAGAGAACTGTAGTTGTGTATTGCCATTGGCTTTTGATTATGCCTCATTAATATTCTATAAATATTGGTATTATAAAAACAGTTTGCACCATTAATACTACTTCACCTCAATCATATTTGCCTCTTCATATCAAACACAATGACAGGTGAATGAAAAGTAACTCACTGACATCTAAGCAAAACATTCTCATAAACTGATGCTCATATACATTAGCTAATTCACTAACATTAGCAATGTCTCTCTTCTCAAAATCCCCTGATCTTGTACAAATTAACTCGAACAAATGGTGCAACTTGGTTGCTTAAATACCGCAAGACAAATTAGCATATATTTATTTACAACACGCAGCGGCGGCCTGAAGAAAGCCTATCATTGATATCATGATTATTACGCCTGGGGACCCGCTGTATAATGAAGCTGTGGCACTGCTTCAGTAAGATGACTTGTAAAGTGCTTCTTTTCTTCACTCGTCACATGGTGGGCTCCATTGTCGACGCACAGAATACTTGATGTATGCTTTGGGTGAATGCGGGTTAAAGGATTAGATCAGTTCAGAATTAAAACTTCCTGATAATGTCATCCAAGATGTTCATGTCTTTCTTTCTTCAGCTGAAAAGAAATTAAGGAAAACATTCAGGATTTTTCTCCATATAGTAGACTTCACTGGGGTTCAACGGGTCCAAATGTCAGTTTCAGTGCAGCTTCACGATCCCAGACGAGGAATAAGAGTCTTCTCATTTTCTAAAAAAAAAATTATATACTTTTTAACCACAAATGCTCATCTTGCACTGCTCTGCGATGTGCCACGCATTACGTAATCATGTTGGAAAGGTCACGCTAGACGCAGGCGGAAGTACCGATCCAGTATCTACAAAGAGAATGCGCAAAGACTAAAGTGAAGTGATGTATCGATGTTCCCTTATTCCCTATGCCGTCCGCAGTGCCCTTCGAACCGAACATGTTCGCACCCTTCGGATTGGAATCTCACTTAAGATGGCGAAATACCCTGTTAAGTCCACTTACGGTCGAATGGAACGCACCTTAAGTCCAAAAAAAAAAAAAAAAAATGTCAGATGATTTTGATGTTGGAGGAGAAAATGAGATGGAGTTGTTCGCTATTTCCACCTTTCCGACACTTGTTCATCTACAAACATCTATGCACGATCACAATTCTGTGGTGTTATCATTTAGGTTTGCTAAACTGATATGGGTGTAATGGTGTGTGACACTTGAATATAAAATTTGTCTATTTTTTTAAACAAATGCAACAATATCATATGTTAGTAAGCCATTCATCATTTAACTTAACCAGTGGTTTATTTAAAGGGATAGTTCACCCAAAAATAAAAATCTGTATGCATTTCTTTCTTCTGAAGAACACAACATATTTTGAAGAATGCCAAACAATTTTGGCCTCCACTGAGTTTCATTATATGGACCAAAAAACAGTGAGATGCTTTTCAAAATATTGTGTTCCACGGGAGAAATGAAGTCATACAGGTTTGGAAAAAACACAAGGATATGTGTGCATTTTACCCGTTTGATATTTTTGTCTGAAAAAGAATAACAAGAAAAGGAGCGATGAGTAAACGATGACAGAATTTTCATTTTTGGGTGAGGTATCACTTTAAATCTCAAAAGGCATATGTGGTATAAAGAAATGGAAAGTTTCATTTACTTTCCTAAAAAGAAACTCAAATTCCTATTTTGTTCAGCTGAAGCGAGCAAGATAGTAGCTGCAAGATGTAACATTGATGAGAATATTGGTTTGCCACAACTATCTCTTCTGTTATGAATTGCTTTATGAAAGAAAGCTGTGTTACCTTCCCACAACTGTTTTCAATTTGTGTACCTCAAAATGAAAGGTGAAATAACTCTCTATCTCTCTTTTGTACACTATAAAAATGTTGGGTTAAAAAATGGACAAACTCAGCGATTTAACCCAACCTGCTGGGTAATTTTATTTAACCCAATTATTGTTTGAAAATTGCTCGCTTAAAATGAACCCAAAATAGGTTGGAAATTAACATTTATTAATATGTTTAATGTGCTTTGGGATCATTTTAAGCGAGCAATGCAGTAATTTGTGTTAAATAAAACTGCCCAGCAGGTTGGGCAAACAATTGCTGAGTTTGTCAATTTTTAACCCAACATTTTCTTCCAGGATTGATGATTTAACATCAATCTCAAGGTCATTACCAAAAAATAACCTTTGGTTTTATTTCATAACAGAATGGACATAACACTCAAGTGAAATATTTGATAACATGCACTACTAAAATTCACAGAAAAACAACTGACTGAGAAAATATCACTAGGAAATATTTATACAATATCATATTGGACTGATGACAACCGTCAACATTTAGACTAGGATTATCTTTTCTCTGAACACAATTTTAATCCTAATCCGACATGCCATCTCTGACCTTAAGAGATATAATACATTTGTGTTTGTTGCACAATCACACAAATACACTTTTTAGGGTATGAGACGACAAAAGCAACCAATGTCTATCATCTTCTTCTGGAATACACACTTTTAAAAAATAATCTCAGGTCCAAAAATACATGATTTTCCGTCCCTGTTATCTCATGGGTTTAGAGTTACCCGACAGCCTTGACTAAATTAATGATGTGTACAACTTTAACGGATGCATGTGGGAGTTATTAATTCCTTGTTTTGACACTTACAGTGACAGCAATATATAAGAACCGTTTTTTAAGATTTGTAAGAGTGGGAGAGAAAATGAGTGTAAGGTCATAGTTATGCAGCTAATTTTTTATTCCTACAAAGTTGCTGAATGTGTAAAATTAATGAACTTGCAGAGATGAGGGAGAGCTTCAGCAGATTGTGTTGCTTACCTCAGATGGACAGGACTGGCGTAAAAGAAAATGGAGCTCTATTCCCTGCAGAAAAAGACTCGTGGACTGGCCTGAAATGGAGGCCTGAGTGAATTTAGTTGGTAAGAAATTCTGATGTAAGCCCTGAATCATCTCATATGGCTACCTGCACCCATTCGAGGAAGGTGAAAAACTGAAACTGAAGTCTGAATAGCATTTCGGCACAGAATTATTTGATTGTTTGATTTAAGCTCCATTAGTGCCTCTCTGGAATATTCGATTCTGATTGTTCAAGAGCCATCGAGCAGGCAGATATTCTTCCTAATGTTCACCATCTTCCATGGCAATGCTGCATATCAAACTGGCGCTACTTTCCCAGCTAACGGGGAACGTTCTAGGATTTTGGCTGAGTTATGGACAAACATCATTAGAACGTTCGGAGAACATTTAAAAGTAACATTTCCATGATGTTTGAAGAATGGTAAAATGGAACGTTCCCTTAACATTCGTATAAACAAGGAAAACTAAACACTTTTAAAAAGTACAAACTTTTCCTTTGCAACCTACCCAACCCCAGAATTCATTGCGCGCCGGTGACGACAGGATTTTTTTTTTTAAAGCAGAAATTGTCAGATTACACTTTTAAACGTAAGTATGGGGTTTATTAAACTTACTGAAAATGTAAAAACTTTAAAGCGGTTCAAATGGTGATATATCTTAGTAAGATGCAATGTTATGTAGTTTGTACGCTTTATCATGTACATAAATGGACCAAGGTGAACATATTTAGGGAAGCTGTGAACCCTGTTTTGTTTTCAGACAGTTGAATATAATCAAAGACATTAAATATAGAAAGACGGTGCACTGGTATTATTATGAATGGGAGAAAGTGCAACGCACAATGGCGGAATAAGTCCCGCCTTTTAAATAAGAGCCAATCGCCGATTGATAAAGTCATCGCGTCACTGCAGTGGCACTTAGAAGCTCCGGTTCCTATAGAAACAGTCAGACGCGCGCCGCATTCTATAGAGACGCGCATGCGCATTAGCTTGATCCAGTCTGATAAATGCCGTTCTTTTGTCATGATTCAACTGTTTAGAAACAAAATTTATGAGACAGCTGTTGGCAGATTTCACTGGTGATTTAAAATATGAAATTTAATCGAAAGCTTGGCAAACAGCTTTGGAGAATTTGATGTTTCCCCATTCAAAGAGCTGATAAACAGCAATCCTCCATAGTACAACGTTCAGTCCGACTATCGCGTCACAGCAGCGCCATTTTGATTTTTAACAGGAATGAAAGTAGTACTGTTTTTAACCCTAACCCTTGGAAAATTTCAGTATTAATACTATATTATTGCAGTCAGTGTTCGTGGATTAGTTCTATATTATTGGATAATATAGCTTACAGTTACAGGTGCAATTTTAAAATAACTTTGTCTTAAATCAATAGTGCACTATTTCATGTGCATGTATTTATTTATTTGGCGATTATTATATAACTAATTTATCTAATTGTTTCAGATCAGCTGGTTATAAAACTTATAATTTATCTGCCATCTAAAGTAATGTAAAGACATTAGGGTGTGATTTGTTTCTCAACCGCACTGCATTTTTTAATTTCATGTTGGAAAAGACTGACCATAATGCAAAAGTTTGCTTATCCAGTAATGTATGATACTATTCAACAAATGCATATATGCTTTTCTTTTAGGTTTACCCTTAGAAATTGCGTATTAGTCCAAGAACCACATCTATGATACTGCATCAAATTGCAAAAATGCAAAAATTGCTGTCAGTATTATAATAGTACTTACCTTCCTTACTGTGTGTGATTTTAAGACACCCTTACTGGCGTAGCCTACTTGTTCAAGGCTCACAGTTTTTCTGAAGGCACTTTTTAACCTGCTCTAATGAGGAAACTTTCTGTCAAACACATAAAGGCACCTCTATTTGTTGTTAGTTTTTTCTTTTCATTCAATTTGAAATGTTATCAAGTTGGTTAAACAAATGAAAATGAATCATTCATCTACTCCACCTGGAGAAGAGAGATAGGGGGAAAGAAAGAGAAAACATGATAATGAGAAAAAGAGAAAACATAATGCAGCATCTTTGTCCAAACCAGACTGTATTGAACTAACGAAAGAGAATCAGCCATTGCAGCGCACCCAGGTGTTCTCATTTATTGAAGAGATGTCGTATTATGAGCTGCTGATAGTTTTCATTTGGATGTAAGTGCGTCTGTGCTCCAAGGTCACGCTGTGCCGGACGCAGTGAACTTCTCGTGTAAACACTTGAACATGGTATAAGCAATAACAACACAGAGGTTAAATGTTTTTTTAAATGGGTTAGTTCAACCAAAAATTAAAATTCTGTCATATTTAGCTAACCTTCGTGACATTTCAAAATTAACATGGAAGCTTTTAAGCTTTAAAAGGCATGCAAAAGCCTTTTTTGGACTCGCATGCTTGATTTTGAGTTTTCTATAGCTTTGTGTCAGAAACAGACTGAAATTTAAGTTGAAGCATCTTAATTAAGCCTCCTAAAGATACAGTACCATTCAAAAGTTTGAGATTTTTAAATGTTTTACAAAAGAAGTCTCCTAATGCTGCACGTATTTGATAAAAATACAGCGATATTGGTCACTTTTTAAAATGTCTTCCATTTTAATATATTGTAAAATGTAATTTATTGCTATGATGGCAAAACTGAATTTTCTGCACTCTTCAATGACATGAACTTTCAGAAACCATTCTGATTTGGTGCTCAATAAACATTTCTTATTATTATCAGTGCTGAAAACAGCTGTTCTGCTTAATATTCAAACCTTAAGTTCAAAAGAACATTGTTAATTTGAAACAGAATGGTCTGTAACATTATAAATGTCTTTACTGTCACTTTTGATCAGTTTAATGCATCCTTGCTGAATAACAATATTCATTTCTTTAATAAGAAAGAGAATGTGTTGGGCGACACATCTTTCATGTAGAGGGAAATGCCAAAATGCACTGACAAAATAAATTCAAGATGGAAGACAGTGTGATTACAAATAAGCTTAAATTTCATTCATTAGTGAAAATTATTGATAATTGACCGCTGCGCTTGCATCTTTTGCAGCGTCTTGCGCATGACATGACATTCTAAAAACACGGTTAAAATAAGTTCAGCTTTTAAAAAACGCATCTCGAGACTGCTTCCCCGGCCCATTCCACTTCCCGCGTCTCGCGTTTCTCAAAACAAAAACCCACACAGAACACGTTCCATGCTTTTCCATGACATCTTTAACCATTGTGCTAGCGTCTCGCGTCTTTTGCAGAGTCTTGCGAATTGACCATATGCACCGAACATTCTTAAGAACTTCCGCAATAATATAAATGTCACTTGCTGGTGCGTCGAGCATCAATAGTGTAATACTTAGTTAATAATCAGAATATAGTCACTTAAATAGTCAGGCTTAGCATTAATTTAGTTGTTCAAACGGCGACATAAAAAAAGACGTAGGCTATACCTCAGTGTTCCTTCTTGCAAAATTGCATTCATTAGTGAAAATTATTGATAATAAAAAACGCGTTTGACCGTTGCGCTTGTGTCTCGTGAATTACACGACATTCTAAAAACGCGGCGCTCAACAAGTTAAAATAAGTTCAACTTTTAAAAAATGCATCTCGAGACTGCTTCCTCCCACCCTATTACACTCAATAGTGCATTAATAGTATAACACTTAGTTTATAATCAGAATATAGTCACTTACATAGTCAGGCCTAGCGTTAATTCAGTTATTCAAACGTAAAACAACATAAAAAAAAAAGACATATACCTCAGTGTTCCTCCTCGGCAAATCAGTTAGACCATCAGTTTTCACACTGTCCTGTGAAAAAAAAAAAAAAAAGCATCAACACAATGTAAATTAAAGATTTATTGTGCACTTTAGTTAGATTCATTGAATAAAATGTGAGTTTTCAGAAGTGTGAAATCATTGATTTTGTGCGGTGATTATAAATGGAGAGCGTGCTCGCTTTCTGTGTCATCCATTCACTAGAAAAGTTATTGTTTTTCATGAGATTTTGTGAGTACTTCATACTGACAAAATGTATTTTTAAACCTAGTTATTTTATAATCTTTAATATTTATTCAAAAGTGAAACTAAGTGGAAAAACTATTACAGGAAATGGCTAATATATGCACAAATAATATGGTCCTCTGCCGCCATCTGATGGTTATACTAATTAATGTCTTTTTTTATTTTTTAATAAAAGTGTTTTTTATCAAATGTTGGATTTCCTACATTTTTTTTTTTTTTTTTTTTTTTTTTTTTTTACAAATGGGGACCATCTCAGAAGGATGAACAAATAATATTTGTGATCATCACAGTAATATAACATTTGAAGTGCTGGAGAAATGTTGCGTGTGCGTTTCTAATTACTGACACCGCGTTTCTTATTCAAACGTTCCCATTAGCTTCGACTTTATTGCAATCAATAAAACTGGTTCATTAGCAAACAGAGCTGGGTAGATTACTTATGAATTGTAATCAGTTACTAATTACAAGTGACATGAGAAAATTTGTAATCAGTAATATAATCTCTTAGATTACACATTTTTGGTAACATAATCTGACTACTTTTGGATTACATTTGTGCTAACCCTTATTTAATGTCACATATATTGTAGGATAATCTTGTACTATTTTGGCAGATACAAAAGAAAAAATATATTCTATTCACCAACAAGAGCCTCAACAGATTCTTTTTAAGTGCAATGTATGGACAGTTAATACTTCAAAATACTAACACTAATGTACCTGTTAGTGTTTGCCGATAGTAACACTGAATAAAACAACACATCTTATGATTTTGAAACATATTTACTTAAAATTAAGTACATTTAGAAAACAAAATATTCTTGTTGTTGCTGATTTCTGTGCACGATTCCACAGCCCTCATCCTCACCACCGGAAAAAGAATAACAAATGTATATAAGTGGCAGGTTTATTATGAAAAAAATATAAACGTAAAAAAAGGAGAATCAATAAATTGTGAACAACTTACTGCAATTTTCTAAATAATATGTAATCATGTAATCCAGTGGCCCGCCAGCCCTCCAGCCCGCCAGCCCTCCAGCCCGCCAGCCCTCCACTGTGTAACAAGCAAATTAAAATGAGACACATTTATTATTCACAATATGGAAAGAGGAAATAAAACATAGTTCGTTAAGAGCATGACTCAAACATTGCATTAATGGGCTTATTCAAGTTGGTGAATGAAAATATTGTCACTACTCTGCTTTATTAAGTTATCCAGTGTAAAACCCAGACACCGCCACACAAATGTGACTTTTTGTTAATGACTGTCCTACTACAGGATTAACAGCTCAATACCAGTTACAAAAGACACTGTAACAGTCTTTCACAGGCAATTCTAGTTGCATTTTTCATCAATTCATTTCCTTTAATTATGTTCTGGCGATGCCAAACTTAATTGCAGACTCCTGATGTAATCCATAAAAAAGTAACTGTAGTCTGATTACGAGTATTTTAAAAAGTAGTTTACTCTAATTACAAGTACTTGATTTTTGGAATCTGATTACGTAATCCAGATTACATGTAATCCATTACTACCCAGCTCTGCTGGCAAATTAGTTAAGTCTGATAACTGCATTAAAATATAAATACAGCATTAACAAGTCAACCATTGATGGTTTTGTGTCGATGTACAGCGAGTACAGAATGAACAGCTCACCGGAAATGCCCAAGCTGTCTTAACGAAAACCAGGAAGTAACCGTGCATATGGTCAATTCCAAAAAACGCTGCGCTCCAAGTTAAAACTAGTGCTTTTTTCATTCCACTGACCTGAATCTCGTGTTTTTAACAGCAAAAACTTGTTGTGTGTGAACTGGCCCTAATGTAGTCAGCAGGTTGTGAGTTTTATAACAAAGGACTGTTACAGTATGCATTCTCCAGCATCTCTGTGGCACCAAGGGAAGAGCAAGTGAGTGAAGTGTGCTGTCATGACTCCTCAGGGAGCAGGTTTTGAGCGGACACACACTGTGGTCTACTGGTGGCTCAGGCCCAGAGCATGCAGACTCATCCGTGAGATTAATGAGCCTGGCCCAGCGAAGGCTCATCACATTAGCATAGAGATATAAAATGTGACTCTGTCAGGAGGGGAGGCACACTGGTGACTGCTCAGAGGAAAGATCACCCGGGATGCAATGCAGATTCATCTGTGCTCACAGCTCTTTCTGATCTCTGCTGACTCCGTTCATATAATCGTATTGTGTGACATTGACTGGTAAAGTAAACAAGGCTGATGAGCTGTACATGCAGGTGTTTTAAAAGTCCTGGTGCTTGCATGAGGGTAAATATCCCTGGTTTCCACAGCAAGCTTTATGGAAGAAAAACCTTTTTCCATATATAGCTTAAACTGGATAGTAGTACCAGCTGGTTTCTTATTACTAACATAGAATGTTTTCTTAAAATGATAGTTCTGTAAAAAAAAAAAAAAAATAATATCAGCTTATTTCATGACCGAAGTGTTCAAACCGAGACTCATCGTAATCTGACATGGTGTTCAGGAATATGGGGGAGGGACGGGATAATTCAAGAAATGTGAAGAGAGCCTCTTTATGCCCGGAATTGTTTAAACTAATTATCTCTCAATTTCAATCAATCCTGGCATGTGAATATAATCAGCAGAAAACACAGCGAGAGGGAAATCAAAACTGCGTCTCAACAAGCCAACAGATTAAAGAGTCTGCCATGCAGATCATGCATTAATGATGAGCGAGAGAGAATGAAAGAATGATGATTTAGTGTTGTCTAATCGCACACAAACAAGACAAAGAGGGAATGAGACTTTGTTTTAATTGAATTAGACATCAAATAAAAAAAACATCACTTATTATCGGCAAATAATATATATCTTAATCAGATTTAATCTTTCAGCATCTCCTTTTATATTTAGTTTAGGTACACAAATATATATATATATATATATATATATATATACACAGTATAAAAAAATAAAAAAAACAAACAAAAAAAAAACATTGAATACCAGAATAAATAAAACAATTACTGCATTAGATATTCAAATATCAAATCCAATGCCATCTTTTTGCTGTCATATATATATACCCTTTTTAGAAAACTGAGCTTGTGCTCTTTGTTTCAAACAAACTTCGTTTGTTTTGATAGTTTGTAGTGTTTACACTGACATTCTTTCATTATGAAGTGTGACGATAACACTTTAGAATAACAGTCCTTCATCAACTGTGCAGGACAAACGAGTAGTACTACATTAACACTTCATCTGCTGCTATTAACTAATATGGAAACAAGAATAACTCATCAGTAAGTAATATCAAATTTAGTTCTAAGAGTTCCTGATCAATAATCACTCTTTAAAAACAAGCCATGTTGTGTTGAAAATGGACAAACCCAGCGAATGGATTGTTTTAACCCAGTGGGCAGTTTTATTTAACTCAGCTTACTGTATTTCTTGCTTAAAATGAACCCAAAGTATGTTCGAAATTAACATTTAATAATATGTTTAATAAAGGTGAGCAGTCACTTAGCTGAATTGATAATGGAGGAATGTCTCTTTGCAGGAATGGGACGACCGAAGGAATCAACGATGGAATGGAGGACTGACGAAGGAAGACGGGAGGAAGAAGATCAAGATGGATCAGGTAAGGAGTCCAGGTACGTGTGACGAGACCAGACACTGAAGTGCAAGGAATGAGAGTCTTTATAGTGCTGGCTCTGTGACAAATTAATAATAAGTCAATTAAATACATTTCCTATTAATAAATGTTCACCTTTTGATTATTATTGTTGCCTCTAGTAATTATGTGTCTGATTTTTTCATTTTCAAACCGTTTTGGGTTCATTTTAAGCCAGACATATAGTAACTTTTAAACAAAAAAAACATTTAACCCAACCGCTGGGTTTTTCCATTTTCAACCCAACTTGGGTTGTTTTTAACCCAGCATTTTTTAGAGTGCATGACAAATTATAAAGAACTGCCAATTAATTAGTAATCACAACATTGTCGTGTCTTTAATCATCATCATAATCATCTTTTTTTACTCTGAATATAGTCATAAAATCCGTTAATAACTACTCAAATGTTACCTAGACACTAGTGATCTGGACCATTATTTTAAAGTGTCTGAATACTTTTTGTTGCTTTAGAAGCTATTGATATAGTGAATATGAGCGTCTAATTTTTGGGGATTTTTGTTTTGTTTTTTACAAAAAACAGGCCTACTCTTGAATACTGATGAGATCACAGAAACCAGCCTAGAGTAGCATGGAAATTTCAGCAGTTTTTTTCCCCCTCCAGCAAGGTACGCTGACAGATATACACACTCCACTGGTATTATTCCATTCTCTTTGAAATGCACCAATATTTTACCTCTCTAAACGTCTCCGGTCGCTGCAGCCTTTCTTAAAGGACAGACAGCTGAAACTCCTGCCCGGATTCAGGGCATAAATCCACACGGACTCCAAACAGATATTCACTTGCTAGTGAGTCAGCAAATGAACAAAGTGAGAGACCGTTAATAAGTGTGCTCTCACCTCAGTGTTTTCCTCGAATGTGTAAAAAAAAAAAAACAGCCCTGGGAGACAGAAGGAAAAAAAAAACTTTTCTAAGAGAAAATCTCCAATAAAGAGGAAGCAAGAGAGAGATAAATGTGAATTTAAATGCAGCCCTAATTCATCATGACTGTGTTTCTCAGGTCTGCGTCGGGAGAGTAAACAGTCCACGGCAGAGGAGTTCGAGAACTGACTGATGCTCAACTTCTTTGCCCAGTTCCATGTGTCAGGGGTGAGATGTGTGTTTTCCTGTGTTTATATTTAGAGGTGAGTGGACAGAAGCACGGCTCATAAATATCCAAGAGGGCTGGAATCGTTGGAAGGATGTTATCTCTGGACATACATCTCTGCTATCATCTGTCACGTCGAATAATTCCATAATACATATGAGAACTGCTAGTGTTTACTATGGAAGCTTGTTTCCACCACTGAATAAAAAATAAAAAAGACAATTGCAACTTTTTGTCTCACAATTCTGACTGTTTCCACACAATTGCGAGTTTACATCCCACAATTCTGACTTTATTTCTTGTGATTGCAAGCTCATATCCAACAATTCTGAGTTTATAACTCACATTTCTGACTATTTCTCGCAAATGTGACTTTATATCAAGCATTTCTGACTTCATTTCTCACAATTCTGAGAAAAGAAGACAGAATTGCAAGATATCAACTTGCAGCTGTGAGGGGGAAAAAAAAAAAAAAAAGAGTCAGAATTGTGAGATTAAAAAGTCTTTTTTATTTTTTATTCAGTGGCTGAAACAAGCTTCAATAATTTACAGCTCTAGTGTTTGTTTAGTGACGTAAAACCAGGCCCGGTTCTACAGGGGTGCTTAAGGGTGCTAAACACAAGCAAGAGCACCCTCAGTTGATACTGTAATAATATATTGGTGAAACAGATTTGGCAAAAACGCTTCAGTGTATATTTGTGTTTGCGCTCTGGAGAACGTCAACTGTTTCTATTTACAACATGTTTTTGCAGCGTTGAGCAATGTAGCTAATCACAGGCATAGTTGTTGATCTCTTGAACGCAGTGGCCAATCAGAAGCGCATCAGACTTTTCACACTGCATGTCTTTAGTAAATCCAGACACTAACTAACATGCACTAACATGCATAGAGCAGCTCGGCTAACAAACTCCATCTCTGCGTATGTTTGGGTGCGCAATTTCACCAGATTTGCAACGTTAATCATTTATAAATCTAAGCCAGCACAGAGGAGAATACATCAAACTGTTTCACGACTGTTCATTGTGATTTCAAAATAAAAATTGAAACCCTTGCTCTGAGTTTAGTCCACATTTTCTCATGCCTGTAGTATTTCTGTCATAAATAAGTGGCCAAATATTAAAGATTAAGTGGACATTTTAATTAAATGTTGTTTGGCCAGTAGTACACAGTAAGTACCCTAGTGAATTAAAAAATACTAAAATTCATTTGAAATACATTTATTTTATGCTAAGTATACTACAAATACATTTATATATTTATGTACTAAATAAAAATACCCTGCAATTGTACTCTTGGTATACTAAACTTGGGTTAGTTCACCCAAAAATGAAAATTCAGTCATTAATTACTCACCCTCATGTCGTTCCACACCTGTAAGACCTTTGTTCATCTTCAGAACACAAATTAAGATATTTTTGATGAAATCTGATGGCTCATTGAGGCCTACGTTGACAGCAAGATCAACACTTTCAGTGCCCAGAAAGCTACTAAAGACGTATCTAAAACCGTTCATGTGACTACAGTGGTTCAACCTTAATGTTATGAAGCGACGAGAATAAAATAACGACTTTATTCAACAATATCTAGTGATGGGCGATTTAAAAACACTTCTTCATGAAGCTTTACGAATCTTTTGTTTCGAATCAGTGGTTCGGAGTTTGTATCGAACCAAAGTCACGTGATTTCAGTAAACGAGGCTTCGTTACATGATGAGTGTTTCGAAATTTCAATGATTCACCACTGGGGGGCGTGACTTTGATGGTTTGATACGCGACCCGAACCACTGATTCGAAACAAAAGATTCGTAAAGCTTCGAAGCTTCATGAAGCAGTGTTTTTAAATCGTCCATCACTAGATATTGTTGAATAAAGTCGTTAATTTTGTTTTTTTGGCACACAAAAAGTATTCTCGTCGCTTCATAACATTAAGGTTGAACCACTGTAGTCGGATGAACTGTTTTAAATATGTCTTTAGTAGCTTTCTGGACACTGAAACTGTTGATGATCTTGCTGTCAATGCCTCACTGAGCCATCTGATTTCATCAAAAATATCTTAATTTGTGTTCTGAAGATGAACGAAGGTCTTACAGGTGTGGAACGACATGAGGGTGAAGAATTAATGACATTATTTTCATTTTTTTGGGTGAACTAACCCTTTAAAGTCTGCTAAACTGGAACAACTAATACTTAATGAACTTTAATTGTGTGCAAGTAGCGCTGAGATTCAACTAAAGATATACTGAAGTATATTTGATTGTGCTAAAGTGGAACTATTAAAAGGTACACTTTAAATATATTGCATTTAAAGACTGATATTATACAAAGATCATACAATCCTTATTAATAGTGGTATTAAAACACATTTTAGGCATAATATTAAGAAATGTGCATTGTGCAATAAATTTTAATTATAATTATGTATCACTAATGTATCATTAATGGATTTGAAGTAGACTCAGTGTGAAATAAATGTATTTTAAATAGATTTTGGTATTTTTTACTAGGGCAGAATTGTTACGCGTACATGTCATCTGAAAATACGTGATGTTAAGTGTAAAAACAAAGGCGTTTCAGTAGTGGACGCGTATCTAAAGCAGCCTATAAACATTTTTATCAGTTCATGCATTCAGCACATGCAACAGAAAATAATAACCATTCTTGAGGCATTAACGCCAGTGATTAACCTTTAGTGGCAGTGGTAATGGAGAGAGGCGTACCATTAAATTAGTTTATTCATATTTATCAATCATCACTCTAATTATTATTTTCAGTTGTGACTGTTTTCTGAGGAGCAAAAAAACTGAAGTAACATTCAGTTCAACATTTCTCTTGCCTCACTAAACACTGATTTTACATCCTGGCAATCGCTGGAAAATAGCAACTTAAATTAGCCTTGATAATTACAGAAGTTAGGTTCAAACGAGACTCTGGCCCCCTGACATTTTCTTCTTCTTGTGCTCTTCCTGTGTTTGATATGCAGAGGAATGGTGGGTGAGGAACAGGCTGTCCTTCTGTCCCGAGTATTTGATCTTTTCCGACTTGATTAGGCAGGAGAGTTTAAAAACCCACCGTCCGCCGACCTATTCCAAACATCCCGAATGCCTTCCTCTCAAAGGAGCACAGAAGACAAACAAAATCATGTTTTCTCTGGAGTCAGGCCACAAGATTCTATAATTATCCCTCTTTAGCTGCTTCTTTCCTCTTCCAAACTCCCTGACAGCTTTCTACTTAATGCTACGGTGTTTAGTTAATGCAGAGGTTCGTTTGCACCTACAGAAAGGAGAACACACAAAATAAGCCGTATTTAGATAAACCCAAGCATAATAGCAACACATTTCGCAAGGTGGAAACATTTCACTTGCTTGAGGTGGCATAGCTTTAAGACGTCAGTCAGCATGGCTCTTATAAATACCAGCAGGTTAGCACACAAACGAAAGTTACATATTAATTTGATTGCACCCATATTTCGGCTCTAATTGCTACAGGCATCAATTAGGATGTGTAACTTAATTTAGAGTGTGAACTGACCCGTGAGATTGCCTCTGCAAACCGCTCTGACAGAACTTAGCAGCGGGAGTTTTACATATCATTCTCTCTGTGGTCGTCTTCATTTGAGCTCCAAATTAATTCACTAGTCCCTCGAACTAGGACCTTAAAGCAGGAAAATTATCTTTTGACAATGGAAGTAAGTTCATTTTAGAATTGGAAATATAACCAAATCACCATGCACTTGCCTTTTAAGCCTGGGAATATTTGGTGTCAGATATTTAATAAGGATCGGAGCTCTCATAATAGGAGTGTCTCATTTGAGGATACTGAAGTCATTGTTGTGGTCAATATCCACAAGAGCCGTCGTCTCGCCTCTCTCGATTAGTATGTGACGAGTGAGAGCGTCTCGGTTTGACCTTGTCCCCGGGGCTTAAATGGCCGGCGTAATAAGATGTCACTGGGAGGAAGTGACTTTTGCCTCTCTATGCTGACTGAACCATGCACTCTAAAAAATGCTGGGTTAAAAACAACCCAAGTTGGGTTGAAAATGGACAGTTGGGTTAAATGTTTGCCCAACCTGCTGGGTAGTTTTATTTAACCCAACCATTGGCTGGCTTAAAATGACACATAATCAGACACATAATTACTAGAGGCAACAATAATAATCAAAAGGTGAACATTTATTAATAAGCAGTTTCATAAATGTTTATTGTTTAATTATTATTCATTAAAACTATTAATAAATGTTCATTTCCAACATACTTTGGATTCATTTTAAGCAAGAAATACAGACATTTTTAAACAATAGTTGAGTTAAATAACACTACCCAGCAGGCTGGGCAAACATTTAACCCATTCACTGGGTTAAAAAAATCCATTCACTTGGTTAAAACAACCCAATTACTAGGTTAAAACAACCCAAACACTGGGTTAAAACAACCCATTTACTAGGTTAAAACAATCCATTCACAAGGTTGAAACAACCCAATCACTGGGTTAAAACATCCCAATCTCTAGGTCGAAACAACCCATTTGCTGGGTTAAAACAACCCAGTCACTGGGTTAAAACATCCCAGTCGCTAGGTTGAAACTATCCATTTGCTGGCTTAAAACAATCTATTCACTAAGTTGAAACAACCCATTTGCTGGGTTAAAACAAAACATCCCAATTGCTAGGTCGAAACAACCCATTTGCTGGGTTAAAACAACCCAATCACTGGGTTAAAACATCCCAATTGCTAGGTCGAAACAACCCATTTGCTGGGTTAAAACAACCCAGTCACTGGGTTAAAACATCCCAGTCGCTAGGTTGAAACTATCCATTTGCTGGCTTAAAACAATCTATTCACTAAGTTGAAACAACCCATTTGCTGGGTTAAAACAACCCAATCACTGGATTAAAACATCCCAATTGCTAGGTCGAAACAACCCATTTGCTGGGTTAAAACAACCCAGTCACTGGGTTAAAACATCCCAGTCGCTAGGTTGAAACTATCCATTTGCTGGCTTAAAACAATCTATTCACTAAGTTGAAACAACCCATTTGCTGGGTTAAAACAAAACATCCCAATTGCTAGGTCGAAACAACCCATTTGCTGGGTTAAAACAACCCAATCACTGGGTTAAAACATCCCAATTGCTAGGTCGAAACAACCCATTTGCTGGGTTAAAACAACCCAGTCACTGGGTTAAAACATCCCAGTCGCTAGGTTGAAACTATCCATTTGCTGGCTTAAAACAATCTATTCACTAAGTTGAAACAACCCATTTGCTGGGTTAAAACAACCCAATCACTGGATTAAAACATCCCAATTGCTAGGTCGAAACAACCCATTTGCTGGGTTAAAACAACCCAGTCACTGGGTTAAAACATCCCAGTCGCTAGGTTGAAACTATCCATTTGCTGGCTTAAAACAATCTATTCACTAAGTTGAAACAACCCAATCACTGGGTTAAAACAATCCATTCACTAGGTTGATACAACCCATTTGCCAGGTTAAAACAACCCTATATGGCTGGCTTAAAATGAATACACTCTAAAAAATGCTGGGTTGTTTCAACACAAATTTGGGTCAAATATGGACAAACCCAACTGCTGGGTTAAAAATTGAATGTAAACATTTAACCCAACAGTTGGGTTTGTCCATTTTTCACCCAAATTTTGGTTGAAACAACCCAGCATTTTTTAGAGTGTAGAGTAAGAATTTATCCATTCATGGAATCTAACACCTGGAAAACATGAGTTAAATCTTTCATGTTAGTGTTTTTTTTAACCTTGTTAGGTGAGACCTTTCTGAGTGACTCACATTTACTGTTCTTTCCATCTATGTTTTCACTCTCTACTCTTATTTCATCAGGGGAGAACAGGAAAAGGATCTGAGAGTGCAGAATATTCTCAAATAATGAAGTTGGTTTCTCTCTGAGTCACAATGAACCATGTCATCCATCTTTAGGACTGTCATCCTGATTCTATATTTGAATGGCTTCAAAGGGAACGGAGATGTGAAGTGCCGACTCGTGTTTCGTTGGGAGTGCCTGACTCGTTTATTAGTTGTGAGCTTCACACTGTTGTTTGCTCTCCTTATGAAGAGTTTCAGAGCTTGTTGTTTGTAAAGTTTTCAGATGAAACTCCAGGAAATGCAATATATGGAAGTTTAAAGAGAACTTTTTTTAAGGCCAGAATGTGAAATTAATTTCCTAAATTCAATGTGTCATTATACAGAGTTCAACAATCATTTAACATCTTTTTGTACTTTGTATAAAGGATAATAAAAGGATAATATAAAACTGGTAAGCTGTAAATTGCACAGCCATAAATTCATATTGAAAATTAAAGTGGTGACTATGAGAAAAAGCTAAGATTATTCAATTTGGATCCCTAAAAGGTAAAGCCAAACTGAATTGAAAAAATTCAGACAATATAAGCAGTTTGCTGGCAATTGGTGAGAAAAATGCTCCTAGCTGATTGGCTTTTGTTTGTGGTCTAAAGCAGTATTGATTTATTTATTATTTTCAGTCCATTCAAACTCATGCTTACAAGCCATTTTCTTTGCCTTCATAATTCAAAAATGTCTCCATTTCGACAAAACCCTGTCTAGCAATGTCAATCAGCTTAATAATGTTACTTCTGTGACATATTTAAACCAGAACCATTTACAACATCCGAAAAGGTCAAGTGGAACAAACAGATGTGCATCCAGTGCTGATTCTGGTGGATATATTTATTACAGTAATCTGAACGTGTTTGTTTAAAACACAACGAACGTGAGCGGAGAGTGACCGAATCTCTTGGAATCACTGGCTCATCCCTTACAAAAAATAAGTATACTTCAAGATCATTTGATTAAGTATACTTAAGTAAAGCTCAAGTATATTTTTTTAAATATACTTCATGTAGTAAGAATACTAATATCAATGTACTAGTAGTATACTTGTAAGTGTACTATTTTAATACAATTTGGGACTAAATTGGCCCACTTTTTAGTGTGTAAAAGTATGTGTTAAGTGTAGTAGTAAACTTTGAGTACACACCTAGTTTACAACTATGTTTTTCGTTACTATACTACAAGTGAACTATAGGTATACTGATAGTTTACTATATTGTAAATATACTATATTTTAAATATACAATTTTGCACTTTAAGTATTCTACTATACTTCTGTATTAATTTTTATACCTGAAATGTACATTTAACTGTATTTTAAGTACATTTGAAGTAAATTACCAGTGGACTACACAAAAATTAACATACTCAGAATTAGGAACATGTCTGTTTTCTTTATAAATCAATATTTTCAAACAACGCAAGTTTATAAGACAGTATGTGAAGCTATGTGAAAAAATAGGCTACTCAATTAAAAGAGTAAACACAACCCTCGGTTTGCTAAAACGTGCGTGCATTATTTACTATTTCGTTCCCCCGATTTGCTAAAACGTGCGCACAATTTACTATTTCCTTCCCTCGATTTGCTAAATCGCGCACATTATTTACTATTTCGTTCCCTCGATTTGCTAAAACGTGCATACCAAATAAACAGAAGTGTTTTATAAGTGCAAGTGTGCTATAAATACTTTACATATTTTATTAGTGGATTTTTATGTATACTACACCAAGTCTATTTTAATGGATTTTCATGAAAAAAAACGTGCGCACAATTTACTATTTTGTTCCCTTGGTTTGCTAAATCGCGCACATTATTTACTATTTCATTCCCTCGGTTTGCTAAATCGCGCACATTATTTACTATTTCGTTCCCTCGATTTGCTAAATCGCGCACATTATTTACTATTTCATTCCCTCGGTTTGCTAAATCACGCACATTATTTACTATTTCGTTCCCTCGATTTGCTAAATCGTGCGCATTATTTACTATTTCGTTTCCTCGGTTTGCTAAATCGTGTGCATTATTTACTATTTCGTTCCCTCGATTTGCTAAATCGCGCACATTATTTACTATTTCATTCCCTCGGTTTGCTAAATCGCGCACATTATTTACTATTCTGTTCCCTCGATTTGCTAAATCGCGCGCATTATTTACTATTTCGTTCCCTCGATTTGCTAAAACGTGTAGAAAAAATACAGTAGAAATGTATTAATTACGAGTAAAACACCATTAACATAAACTTAACTACATCATATAAATATTAACATAGTTACAATACATTTGAAATGAATTATTTCATGTATAAAAATATGTGGTAAATAAATTTTGTATATATTATTTTATATATTATTTATATTTTCTATATTTAAAAGTGTATGAAAGATGGGTTCAAGTGTACTACAAGTGGTAACTAAATACAGAGATAGTATGTTAAAAGCACATGTTAGTTCACAGTTGAGTACACTTAGATATTTCTAAGATTATCTATAGTGCGTGAAAATAGAGCACTTTAAGTACATTTTGGAATTGTTCTATGTGCAATTTAAGTATATTTCTGAGAAGAACATAAAAACTAGACTGAAAGTATACTTTTTTTTATTTTTAGTATATTAATAGCACACTTCTTTTTTCTAAGGGATGAAAATCCTTAGAATCGCACTCTGACTCCACATCTGATGGTCAAGTTTAACTCAGCATCTCATAAATACATGTGTTAGTTGAGGGCATGACTGAATCAATACTAAAGCTGGAGCAGTTTTAAAATGGCTACTAAAGAACAGGAAGGAACTGTCGATGAGAGCGAACATGCTTAATATCACATCAGTAGAGCACAGTTATAAGTGTGTGTCATTTCATGGCATATAATCAAGACGTATTAATCAGGAGGAGGGAACGAGAATGACAGGAGAGAGAAAGAGCGATAGAAAGAAAGAAAAGAAGAGATGGTAACCTTTAAGCAAACCTTAGTCATTCATCAGTCAGTCCTCGGTTTGATACTTCTCTCCATGTCTCCAGTGGGATCTGGTTTGCATGTCAATGCACTGCGGAGGCGGCACCATCTCCATACACAGGCTGAGCAGAGAAAAACATAGTTGTGATTGATGACTCCGGACTCTTCTGATTGCATCTCTGTTACCACATAAATCACACATTTACCCATGCAATGCTGATGCCTTTTTACCCTCCAGTAAGTGAGAAAGTTCAGGGAGGTTTGCACAAAGTGGCATCACAGATTACACGTTAAACACAGCGAGTGTTGCGGCATCGTAATGCGATCATCAAAATGACACGGCCCCGATGATATAAGGCAGAGTCTGATTAGGCCGCGAACATTAGAATTCATGGGGGAACAAATTTATGCAGGTACAAACATTTCCAGCCACAAACACAAGCTCCGCTGTATGGGAGACGGGAATATTTAAAGGGACGGTTCACACCAAAATTAAAATTAAATTCTGTCAGTATTCACTCACCCTCTTTTGGAGTGAATTCAAAAATTTTGAAGGACCTTCATGTGTTTGGACAGAAGACGAGACAGAGTTCTTTATCAAACTCATAAAAGACAAAATAATTACGGGAATACTGGATTCTAAACAACGAATCAATGAATCTCAAAAAAGGTTGATCTGTTCATCTGGAAACTCTGAATCCACAGTTCCTTTGTGAAATCGTGACCTATAACCTCCCAGAAACACCTCATACATGTCTGCTCCTGAGTATAAGGGGCTTTCATTGCCATTAATGCTTGGATAACACGTCTTCATCTCCTTTGATTAAACATAATGGCTAGTGCGGTGGCTGCGATATACTTAAACCTACTAACATCCGTCGCCATGATTTTTGGAATGACTTATCAAGAGAGGAAACAATTGTCGCATAACATCGGTTAATGGAAATGCCGGCATTTCGCAATAGTTTTTTATTGACATTTAGAAAACAGTTTTGTGCAAATCTGTAATGGAAACCAGCCATGTTTTCATCCAAAGTTGCGAATTTAAGTTATGCACAAAATTGGAATATTGCATGAAAGCAGCGTTTCCATCCACTTCCTGATAAACTGGGCTGAATATCACTAAAAATGGAAAATGGAAGTTGCTGCAGTAGAAGCCACTGTATATAATAATTTTCTTATGTAATAAACTACCTGCACCTCAGAGCGCACTCTTGCTTTCGGAGGCAAATGCCTGCTGTTTGGCAACGCAGTTCTGGGAGGTTAATATACTGACGACTACAGAGTCGTAGCCCCACACATGACATGCAGGAAAAAAAGTAAATTGTGTGCAAGTCGTGTTCCCTCGATTTGCTAAAACGTGCATTATTTACTATTTTGTTCCCTCTATTTACTATTTCGATCCTTCAATTTCCTAAAACGTGCGCACAATTTACTATTTCATTCCCTCAGTTTGCTAAAACGTGCGCATTATTTACTATTTCGTTCCCTCGATTTGCTAAAATGCAAGCATTATTTATTATTTCATTCCCTCGATTTGCTAAAATGTTCGCACTATTTTGTTCCCCCGATTTGCTAAAATGTGCGCACAATTTACTATTTCGTTTCCTCGATTTGCTAAATCGTGCGCACAATTTACTATTTCGTTCCTTCGGTTTGCTAAAACGTGTTCATTATTTACTATTTCGTTCCCTCGATTTACTGTTTCCTTCCCTCGACTGCTAAAACGTGCGCCCTATTTACTATTTCGTTCCCTCGGTTTGCTAAATTGCACGCATTATTTACTATTTCGCTCCCTTGGTTTGCTAAATTGCACGTATTATTTACTATTTCGCTCCCTTGGTTTGCTAAATTGCACGCATTATTTACTATTTCGCTCCCTTGGTTTGCTAAATCGCACGCATTATTTACTATTTCGTTTCCTCGGTTTGCTAAATCGTGTGCATTATTTACTATTTTGTTCCCTCGGTTTGCTAAATCGTGTGCATTATTTACTATTTCGTTCCCTCGGTTTGCTAAATTGCACGCATTATTTACTATTTCGCTCCCTCGGTTTGCTAAATCGTGTGCATTATTTACTATTTTGTTCCCTCGGTTTGCTAAATCGTGTGCATTATTTACTATTTTGTTCCCTCGGTTTGCTAAATCGTGTGCATTATTTACTATTTCGTTCCCTCGGTTTGCTAAATTGCACGTATTATTTACTATTTCGCTCCCTTGGTTTGCTAAATCGTGTGCATTATTTACTATTTCGTTCCCTCGGTTTGCTAAATCGTGTGCATTATTTACTATTTTGTTCCCTCGGTTTGCTAAATTGTGTGCATTATTTACTATTTCGTTCCCTCGGTTTGCTAAATTGCACGCATTATTTACTATTTCGCTCCCTTGGTTTGCTAAATTGCACGTATTATTTACTATTTCGCTCCCTTGGTTTGCTAAATCGTGTGCATTATTTACTATTTCGTTCCCTCGGTTTGCTAAATTGCACGCATTATTTACTATTTCGCTCCCTTGGTTTGCTAAATTGCACGTATTATTTACTATTTCGCTCCCTTGGTTTGCTAAATCGCACGCATTATTTACTATTTCGTTCCCTCGGTTTGCTAAATCGTGTGCATTATTTACTATTTTGTTCCCTCGGTTTGCTAAATCGTGTGCATTATTTACTATTTCGTTCCCTCGGTTTGCTAAATTGCACGTATTATTTACTATTTCGCTCCCTTGGTTTGCTAAATCGTGTGCATTATTTACTATTTCGTTCCCTCGGTTTGCTAAATCGTGTGCATTATTTACTATTTTGTTCCCTCGGTTTGCTAAATCGTGTGCATTATTTACTATTTCGTTCCCTCGGTTTGCTAAATCGTGTGCATTATTTACTATTTTGTTCCCTCGGTTTGCTAAATTGTGTGCATTATTTACTATTTCGTTCCCTCGGTTTGCTAAATTGCACGCATTATTTACTATTTCGCTCCCTTGGTTTGCTAAATTGCACGTATTATTTACTATTTCGCTCCCTTGGTTTGCTAAATCGTGTGCATTATTTACTATTTCGCTCCCTTGGTTTGCTAAATCGCACGCATTATTTACTATTTCGTTCCCTCGGTTTGCTAAATCGTGTGGATTATTTATTATTTCGGTCCCTCGGTTTGCTAAAATGTGCTAATTTTTTGCTATTCCGTTCCTTGATTTGCTAAATCGTGTGCAAAATTAGAAAATCAAGGCAATGAATTAGTGAACTGTGCAAACGATTTAGCCTACTATTTTTCTCCTGCATGTCATATGTGGGGCTTCATACACGACAGACTTTGCTCAGGCATTTCAGAACAACAAAAACAAAACAAAGCATTTCAGATGCTGTGCAACGAGATAGGTCCGTCTTTTTTATGTGCATCGAGAGATTTATGTGATCTGCTCTGTGCTATCGTGTCTCTGTACCAGAGCTGCAGCATTAATGTGAAACCAGACTTGATTCACCTCAATGGAAAGTATATTTACACTACATTGTTCCCTATCCCCTATATAGTGCACTATGTGCCATTCATCATGTAGAAAATAGTAAATGTGTGAACAACTGATTTCAGCATCTATTTATAGTGTAGGGGGCGTGACATTTTGGATTCTAGAGAGCATTTTATTGGACAGAAAATCTGATGAGAAGCTGAAGTGCAGAGTGATGTCATCAAAATCATTGATCCATATTGGCAGACTGTACGTTTTGAATGCTTATAATTTGTAAATGCGAATTTTGTCACACACTAGCTTACAGATAACCTTACAGGCGAACATCTTCATACTAAAATTTTGATTCCATGGGGACTTTAAATGACAGTATATTTGTGTTAATGTTTAAGTTGTCTTCTCTTTGCTCTCCTTTGGCGAAGGAACCATTGCATGTTTCCATTCATTAAGATGGCAAGTTCATGACAAGGTTATCACAACACCGTAATGGACCCATTTGCATCAATGCGGAGCCCTCAATTACTCTGTCATCGGCTCGTAGACAGAAGCGGCTCGAGTGAACGTGAAACCTCTGGTTTAAATGAGGCTAGGACGTCACGTCCAGTTCAGCCTCCTGTTTTTCCAGCACAGATGAGTTTGTTAAACCTCATAAAGCCAGCGGGGGAGGAAAAGTAATTTCTGCAGAACTTTTCTGCGCTTGTTTTCAGAGGCTCAAGGGCTTAAATTTCCCTCATCTTATCAAATTGCTCCTGCATATGGAGCCTAGCAGGGCATCCAACAGCTACCGACCGATTGCTCTTATCTGGAAAGACCCACCCAAGGTACTGACAGAAGAAAACAACAATCACCACCAGACAAAAGTTGCAGATTTCATGCACATGTGTGTCCATAATCCACATAACAGCTGCATCCTGTTTTTCCTGTGGAATTTTAGAATCACAGTCTTATAAAGCGTCTCTGCCAGCCTGCAAAGCACCGCAGGTGGTCCACGCTCGCCGAAAAATGGGCAGCGCTGCCGCAGCTGCTATAGAACAGGAACCACGGGAGCGAGTCTGTCCGCCTCGGGCTAAATCAATAACTATCAATCTCTCCAAAAGCCGGGCATTTCCTTTAGTTTTACTGCCAGTGAAATGCGAGTCGGCTCCTACAGGCGTCGAGTGAGAGGCCTTTTAGGCTTTGAGGGTGGCCATGTCATTTTTACACTTCGAATGATCAGCATCCGCGATGATTAACAAAATTCTCATCGCTCGCAGCGCCTCTCTGTAATATTTTGATTTATGCGAATATTACGAGCCACAACTTATTTATGATACTCGGTCGCTCGGCTTGGCTCGTATTGGATTTTTGTCTTCTCTTGTTATCAATGTTTCAGCCTTGATTGATGACTTATGCTTTAATTATTTATTGAAATACTGTAAGTGGATGATAATTAGAGAATATCTGAGCTGAAGAAAGTGCTGATCTGAAGGGCAGAGCTGAAGGTTGACAAAGTTCATCAGGACTGCTCAGAATTCAGCTGTGGTGTGCGCTGAACTGCAAGATCCCATCAACTGCAAACAGCCTTTTGGCATACTAATTATACACTGACACGTGTTATTCATGCTTCACACACACATGCATGCTCCTAATTTATCACAGTGACCGCTTATTCACTAACTATTATCATACAGTTCCGGTATGTCTCATCAAGGCTGCATTTATTTGATCAAAAATACAGAAAAATCTGTAATATTGTGAAATATTATTACAATTTTAAATAACGGCTTTCTATTTTAATATACTTTAAAATATAATTTATATCCAGTGATCAAAGCTGAATTTTCAGCATCATTACTCCAGTCTTCAGTGTCACATGATCCTTCAGAAATCATTCTGATATGATGATTTATTACCAGTGTTGGAAACAGTTGTGCTGCGCAATATATTTTATAACCTGTGATACTTTTTTCAGGATTCTTTGATGAATAAAAAGTTATATATATATATATATATATATATATATATATATAAAAACTTATATTGTTAGAAAAGACTTCTATTTTAAATACATAATGTACTTTTTAACTTTTTATTCATCAATGAATCCTGAAAAAAGCATAAGTTATAAAATGATGCTGAAAATTCAGCTTTGATCACAGAAATGAATTATATTTTAAAGTATATTAACATAGAAAACCATTATTTTTAAATTGTAATAATTCATAATATTACTGTATTTTTGTTACATGTGCCCTGGGTCTGTGTTCATCAACTTGGTTATATGGACTCCATTTCCCACAATTCCCCATCTAGGAACTAATCATGCACTCACACCTGTTTCCCATCAGTAACTCTTTATAAGCTACACGCGCACACGCGCACACGCGCACACAGACACGCGCACGCGCACGCGCACACGCACACGCACACGCACACGCACACACAGACACACACACACAGACAGACAGACACAGACAGACACACACACACACAGACAGACACACACAGACACACACAGACACACACACACAGACACACACACACAGACACACACACACACACACAGACACACACACACACAGAGACACACACACAGACACACACACACAGACAGACAGACACACACACAGACACACACACACACACACAGACACACACACACAGACACACACACACACAGACACACACACACAGACACACACACACACACACAGACAGACAGACACAGACACACACACACAGACAGACACACACACACACAGACACACACACACACACACACAGACACACACACACAGACAGACACACACACACAGAGACACACACACAGAGACACACACACACAGACACACACACACAGACAGACAGACACAGACACACACAGACACACACACACACACACACACACAGACACACACACACACAGACACACACACAGACACACACACACAGACAGACACACACACACACAGACACACACACACACACACAGACAGACACACACACACACACAGACACACACACACACACACAGACACACACACACAGACAGACACACACACACAGACACACACACACACACACACACACAGACACACACACACACAGACACACACAGACACACACACACAGACACACACACAGACACACACACACACACACACACACACAGACACACACACACACAGACACA
Organism: Elopichthys bambusa; assembly: GCA_037101425.1. Taxonomy (NCBI): domain Eukaryota; kingdom Metazoa; phylum Chordata; class Actinopteri; order Cypriniformes; family Xenocyprididae; genus Elopichthys; species Elopichthys bambusa. The sequence continues at coordinate 1,002,746 of CM074437.1, read as the reverse complement.
CACACACACACACACACACACACACAGACACACACAGACACACACACACACACACACACACACACACACAGACACACACAGACAGACACACACACACACACACACACACACAGACACACACACACACACACACACACACACACTCACACACACAGACACACACACAGACACACACACACACACAGACACACACACAGACACACACAGAGAGCTGAGTATTGTTTCTACCTTGTTTTGCCTTCTTTCCGTGTTTGTCCATCTGTTCCTTGTTCTAGCCTAGCCTGTGTTTTTGACCCTGGACTAATTCTTGTTTTTGATCATTTACTGCCTGTCTTGACCATTGCCTGTGTATTGGATTACTCTTTTGCCTTGCCTTCTTGTTACTGTTTGCTGGTGACCTACTGCCTCTACGACTACTCTCTTCCTGTAAATAAAGCCTGCATGTGGATGTCCAACTCCGTTGTCCCGCTCCCATCCGTTACAATTTTTCTGTATGTTTAATCAAATAAATGCAGGCTTGATAAGCAGAAGAGACTTCTTTCAAAAACATTAAACAAACTTACAGACACCAAACTTTGGGAATAAGAATACGAATGAATAATAAAAGAAATAAAAAACAACAATATAAATAAATAAACAATGCTTTTATTTATGGGAATATGAAAACATATTCAAACTCAGCCCAAAACAGCTTTGCATCTGGTGTTAGTGCTCTTTTATAATATTCCATAATAACTGCTTCATAATGGCTGAAAGTTTGCAGCTGTTTACAGCAGCAGAGCTCAAGTGAGACTGTATGCATTGATAGTCTGTCAAAAATATAGTTTCAGTCCCTAGTTGTTCTTTTTTCTCCCCCTCCACTGCATTTATGCCTTTGTGGGGCACAACAGCACCTGCCTGCACCTGTTTTACCTTTCCATTCAGTGTGTCTGTTTTTTTGTGCTGATGAGCAGAAAAACTCACCAAAACAAATGATTAGCATCATAGCAGTGACAGCAGCCGGAGCTGCAGGAGTCAGCAGTGTGTGTGTGTGTGTGTGTGTGTGTGTGTGTGTGTGTGTGTGTATGTATGTGTGTGTGTGTGTGTGTGTGTGTGTGGCTCTAGGGCGCGTCTCAGTGCCCTTCCTAGAGACAAACTCTACACACACGCCGAGGACGAGCATTCAAACCCATCTGCCATCAGCTCCTCCTAGGTGGATCACATTACACAAATACATATGAGTAATACTAGTACGGTATATCAGAGATATTAGAAAAGAAGATAAATGTGTGGAATAATACCTATAACCAGCATCTATTGACTTTTCCCACATTTTCTGCACTGACTTTTGGAGGAAATCTGCCTGTGAAAGGGATTGAAACATGGAAAAATGTGCAAAACAGATCTGAGAACAGTTAAAATCATCTAAATATTCAATAAATAAACAAGCAAGTGAACTTTCTTTCTTTCTTTCTTTCTTTCTTCACCTGGAAAACATTCCAGGATTTTTCTCCATATAGTGGACTTCACTGGGGTTCAACGGGTTGAAGGTCCAAATGTCAGTTTCAGTGCAGCTTCACGATCCCAGACGAGTCTTATCTAGAGAAACCATCGACCATTTTCTAAAAAAAATATAAATTATATACTTTTTAACCACAAATGCTCGTCCTGCACTGATCTGTAATGCGCCACGCATGACGTAATCACGTTGGAAAGGTCACGCATGACGTAATCATGTTGGAAAGATCACGCATGACGTAATCATGTTGGAAAGGTCACGCAGAAGTACCGCGGTAGAGAAAAAAAACTCAGTCTCATTTTCTCCTCCAACTTCAAAATCGCCCGACATCGTTGTTTTACCTTTTTTTGTAAAGGCTGTTTGATTTAGTCTTTGCATGTTCACTTTGTAAACACTGGATCTACGTCACGCGTGATCTTTCCAACATGATTACGTCATGCGTGGAGCATCACAGAGCAGCGCAAGATGAGCATTCGTGGTTAAAATGTATATAAATTTAATTTTTTTTTTAGAAAATGTCCGATGGTTTCTCTAGATAAGACTCTTATTCCTCGTCTGGGATCGTGAAGCTGCACTGAAACTGACATTTGGACCCATTGAACCCCAGTGAAGTCCACTATATGGAGAAAAATCCTGAATGTTTTCCTTAATTTCTTTTCAACTGAAGAAAGAAAGACATGAACATCTTGAATGACAAGGTGAGTGAATTATCAGGAAATTTGAATTCTGAAGTGAACTAATCCTTTAAGGGGTGTAGAATATGATCATGCAGAATAATATGTGCTTTATAAGTACTAATAAACAGCCAATATCATGGTAATATGCTGCTAATAAGCAACTTGTTCACTCTAAACTAAAGTGTTACCAAATTGTAATATCTGTTAGCATTTATCAATCAAAAATCACCAATAATAATCATCTTGTACATATCTGTGTACATCTACATAATACTCACATGATAATCTGCATTTAAAGGTTATATTTTTAGCAGTAAAGTTCCTCTCTCTACGCCCCGCTGCTCGTCCCAGGCTGGTGGGCGGCTCAAACGCTCTTCTGAGATCCTCACAGGGCACAGCTGATGAGCGCTACAGCCAGTGTTTTATGAATCGGTAATGGCCGTCATATTTCAGCTAGGCAGGTCTGTATGCCGGGAACCAATTTCTTTCATTTTTGGATGGAGTTCGCTTTCGTCCAGTGAGCAACTGCTGTCGTTTCAGTGCTCACTGCATCTAATTACCACCACTTTACGTTGCTCAAAGGAGGGTTTAAAACAGCTTCTGGATCTTTTATGAATTATACTGAATTAAGAAGCTGGAAATAACCACATGCTTTGACTGTTTGTGAAGAGTATTGAAGAATAGAAACCCTCCGGCACTTGTTTTCTGTTGTATAAATGGCAACAGCATGTGTGAATCTGAACTCTGGCAAGACTTCAAATATTACTGGAATGAATCCTCTGGAAAACACTGAACATGTTATGTTACAGTGGGGAGAAAAAGCACAATGGTTTAATCGTCTTACTGTGAGGTCCGTGCTGGGGTTGGAAAAATCTTATCTTAATGTTTATTCGTCCTAAGTGCTCCCATATATTTCAATAGAAAGAGGTTCTCCGGCTGTCTCCGATATTCAGGAACACAGTGTTGTTGGCTGGCAGAGCTGAGGGAGGGATTTGGCTGACCTGAGCTTCTGTCATATCTGTTTACTGAACTCCCATGTAAACTTTCACCAACATTCTTATGAAAGAGAAATATTTGTGCTCGGATAATTCCCTCCTGTTGTTACACAAAGGAAGCCTCCAAAAGTTTCACCACGAGGCAGCCGTATACAATGGGAAAAGTTCATTTAATTGGCCAAACCAAGGTGGGAGACCAGCTCATTCATCCATAAATGAAGGTCATTAATAACCTAAGGTCATTCCCATAACCTCCTTGATGTCCATGCATCAATTATGCATAAAGAGCGAGTCAAATGCACATTAATATTTATTGTAATTTCCATTTGTAACTCTGCCAATGCAACAGAGTAAGTCAAATCTATTTTTATTGACAGTGTCAAATTTGTAGAGGAATAGGCATTGGAACGCTGGATGTAATTAGTGGTATTGACTGAACTAATCCCAATGGAGCCATACGATTGGATGAGGATCAATATCAATTCAAAACTAAGAAACAGCACAAATAAACAAACAGAGGAAGGAAGAAAGCTTACATTTGGGGGGGGGGGTATACACAAAGTATATGGGTACTTACTCAGTTAATATGTCAAAGTATATACTGCCAAAAACTTAAGGCAAAGTAAAATAGTATCCAGATTTGATTGTACCTCAGTACTTAAAAGTAAAAAGCACATTTTTCCTTTTCCTTTTCTGAAATCAAGACAAAAAAAAAGAAAAAAAGATTTCTTACAACTTCGATGTAGAAACTTTAGACTGAACTTTCAGATCAAAGACTGACTAAAGACGTGTCTCTTCCACAAGCTCAAGAAGATGGACAAAAGAGAAGAGTGACCTGCAAAACAGGTAGCCTACTCTGAAGTACTTTGAAGGTCCAAAAAAAACATTTGAAGAATCACTTTTGCCTTGGAAATGTGGAGTTTGGAGTATTCAGTTTCAATGGTACTTCAGTCAAGCACAAATTTCTCAAAATAATAGAGCTGCTTCACACCTCTGAATCACTGCTTTAGATACAGTGTACATGGATGAGCCGAAACATTATGACCAGCCACAGGTGATGCCAATATCATCGATCATCTCCTAACAAGGCTACATATTTAGTTGATTAGATTGTGAGTAAGCAATCAAATGGGTGGGAGTAAAGATCTGAGCAACTCTGAGCCAAACTGTTATGGCAAGGCGACTGGGTCGGAGTATCTCTGAATCGGAAGCGTTTGTGTGTTGCTCCCGGTCAGCAGTGGTGAGAATTTACCAATAGTGTCTGAGGAGGGACAAACTACAAACCGGTGACAAGGTGCTGGGTGGCCAAGACTCATCAATGCGCGAGGGCAACGAAGGCTATCCCGTCTGGTCTGAGCCGACAGAAGGTCTACTGTGGCACACCAAATGTTAATGATGGTTATGGGAGGAATGTGACACAACAATCTGCTGCGTATTGTGACTTTATATTTTGCAGTTCTGACTTTATTTCTCAAAATTGCAACTATTTCTCAGAATTGCAAACATGTTATTTCAATTTTATGTTTCAATTCTGAGAAAAAAAAGTCAGAATTGTGACTTTATATTTTGCAATTGCGACTTTATTTTTCAGAATTGCAACTTTATTTCTCAGAATTGTGACTTTATTTCTTAGAATTGTAAATATTTCTCAGAATTGCATTTTTTTTTTTAAATTACGACTTTATTTCTCAGAATTGCGATTTTCCCCCCAAAATTGCGACTATTTCTCAGAATTGCAACTTTATTTTTCAAAATTGCGACTTTATTTCTTAGAATTGCAACTTTATTTCTCAGAATTGCAACTTTATTTCTCAGAATTGCGACTTTTTTTCTCTTAGAATTGTAAATATTTCTCAGAATTGTGACTTTATTTCTTAGAATTGTAAATATTTCTCAGAATTGCATTTTTTTTAAAAAAGAATTGCGATTTTCCCCCCAAAATTGCGACTATTTCTCAGAATCGTGACTATTTCTCAGAATTGCAACTTTATTTTTCAAAATTGCGACTTTATTTCTTAGAATTGCAACTTTATTTCTCAGAATTGCGACTTTTTTTTCTTAGAATTGTAAATATTTCTCAGAATTGCAATTTTTTTCAAAAATTACGACTTTATTTCTAAGAATTGCGATTTCCCCCCAAAAAATTTCTCAGAATTGCAACTTTATTTTTCAAAATTGCAACTTTATTTCTTAAAACTTCAACTTTATTTCTCAGAATTGTGACTTTATTTCTTAGAATTGCAACTATTTCTCAGAATTGTTTTTTTTTTTTTCAAAAATTACGACTTTATTTCTCAGAATTGCGATTTCCCCCCCCAAATTTTTCTCAGAATTGCAACTTTATTTTTCAGAATTGCGACTTTTTTTCTCAGAATTGTTATTTTAATTTTATATTTCAATTCTGAGAAACAAAGTCAGAATTGTGAGTTTATATTTTGCAATTGCGACTATTTTTCAAAATTGCAACTTTATTTCTTAGAATTGCAACTTTTTTTCTCAGAATTGTTATTTTAATTTTATATTTCAATTCTGAGAAAAAAAGTCAGAATTGTGAGTTTATATTTTGCAATTGCGACTTTACTTTTCAAATAAATTTCCCCCCCAAAACTGCGACTACTTCTCAGATTTGCGACTTTATTTTTCAGAATTGCAAACTCGGCATTACAATTCTGAGAAAAAAAAAAGTCAGAATTGCCAGATACAAACTCGCAATTGCAGTTGTGGCCTAATGTTTAGAGAGTCAGACTTGTAATCCAAAGGTTGTGGGTTCGATACCTATGAAAAGTAAATATTCAATCATCTATTTAATATAAAGCAAAAGTAACAATCAGGTCTTGAGGAAAAACACAGCACATTTTTTCCTTTTATTATATTCATTACTTCCTTTTTCAGACATATCAATTTTCATGAAGCCACTATGAGAGCAGCTTCTTCTGCTCCAGCTCTCTCACCATGGCTTGGTTCAGATCAGTCAAAGAGATTCATTTTCTCCTCTGTTTGACCCTCCCGTTCGTCTCAGGAGAGGGGACACAACCCGGTCATAAACCCAGGACTTGTCACTTTATTTATTTAAAGTGCAAGGCATTTCAGAGCATGGAAAGATTCCTTATTTGTGGAAGAACAGTGCGAGATCTCGCTGGAGACATCATGTATGGCAGATATCACCTTTTCTCTCTCCAAAACCTATGCACTTGTCTACCCCTTGTCAAAGGCATACATGCCAAAGTGTTAATGAGAAATCACAACTCTATCTTTACCTGTAATTGTTATTCAATGAACAGCATAACATAACACACCATTTTTCAAGCCTGAGATGAACCAGATTTCGTGACCTTGTCAAAATGTTCTCTTAATGAGTAGAAACACTCGTGTTCTTGCACGAGAAAGCTGTTTTATCATAAAACACTGTGGTTGACCTATGGTCAAGGCCTTCAGAAACTGTCAGAATAGTGGACTGTCGTCCATCCTATGGGGAGTCAAAATATCTTAAACACCTCCTAAAGGCATGTTAATGGTTAGATGACTTGTTTGTCCTTGCCTCCTGGTTCACTGGCTGGTTATGTGGAGCTCTACTCCTGCGACCACAGTCCAAGTTTCTGTGGAGTAGCCCGTGTTTGCAGTATGGAAACAGTTCCAGAGTCCAAATATTTTTGACTTGATTTAAAAAGAGTCTGCTACATTGAAAGTGCATGGAAAGTTTGCATACAGGGAGGAACTCTTGCAACCTGTGGTTTAATTAAAAAAAAAAAAAAAAATCAAGCAATGTCACATAAAACGAATGTTTGTTATTTACAACACTTCCCCTTTTGGGCTAAACCACTGACGGCATTTACTGGAGCACTACAAAAATAAATCTGCTTTCTTTGTAACAGAGCTGCATTTGAGTAACATTAAGTAAGCATAACATGAAATGTATTTAATCGCATTAAAGGAATAGTTCATCCTCGACTTCAAATCTGTAATTTAATTTTTCATGAAACCTAATTTAAAAAAAAAAAAAAATTTACTAGTTCACTAAACAGTCACAGTGACCAGAACTCATTTGATTTGTGAATGAATCATTTTGAAAAGAACTGACTCAAATGAACAATTCATTCACTGATTTGGTTCACAAGTTCATCTTAAAGGGTTAGTCCGCAATAAAAAAATAACATTTCTGTTATTAGTTACTCACCCTCATGTCGTTCCACACCCATAAGGGTTGAGGGTTAGTAATTAATGACTGAATTTTCATTTTTGGGTGAACTAACCCTTTAATGAATCGGTAACACTTTACAATAAGGTTCATTAGTTAACATGAACTAATAATGATCTGCACTTATACAGAATTTATTCATCTTTGTTAATGCTAATCTCAACATTTACTAATACATTAATGTTAACATTAGTTAATGCACTGTGAACTAACATGAACAACTGTATTTTCATGAACTAACGTTAACGAAGATTAGTAAATACAGTAACAAATGTATTGCTCATGGTTAGTTCGTGTTAGTTAATACATTAACTAACGTTTAACTAACGAACCTTATTGTAAAGTGTTACCAATGAATCAATTAACAGCTAAAGCCATGTCTGTTCGTCACAAAAAGCTTCACAAGACTTGAAATAGAGCAACTATTGCCTTATGAACTACTTTTATGGTGCGTTTCTTTAAGTGCTGCAGCTTAACACAGATTCTGGCACTCATGTAAATGGTAAACCATATTGGACCCTGATGTGATTGACTGTCTAAACAATCATCGGTACAGCATGCAGGCGAGATGTTGAGATTGTGAGATAACCCTCTTGCTTTGCTCAGTCAGTTTTCCTCATGTCTCAGGGTGGTAAAAGCAGGGCACAGGAAACCAGGAAACTTCAAAAAAGCACAAAGATCTCTCTCAGAAAGTCTGTGTGAAGCTGCAGGGGTTCAGAGAACTCTCTCCCATCAACACACACACTGTCTGCCATATTCCACATCAACCTGAGCATCTGAGGCCGACTCATACTGGCACATCAAACTATCAGCAACCATTTTAAAAATGACTCTTAAAAGCAGCAGACATATTTGGACGGGAGTATAAACATGTGGCATTGTTGTTCCTTTTTAATGTCAAATTAAAAGGATAATGTCCACCAAACATGAACATTGAAGTCAGTATCATCATATCAAACACAAAAAGAGTTATGAAGCAGAAAGTTTTTTGCCATACAAATAAAAAAACAGTTCCTGGTCAACTTTAGACAGAAAGCTATGGGTCTGGATTGACATGAAGGTGAATAAATGACTTTTGAGGTGAACTGTACCTTTAAGACAAACTTTACTAATGTAATCAATTGTATACAGCAAATTCATAATGAGTTTTTAATTGTTCTTAGCTGTTTTCCAGTTAAAATATATATTTAAAAAATCTTTAAAATAAGATCAATTTTACTTGAGAACACTGCATAAAATTATTTTTTTATTCTGAAAAGTAAGCATATTTTTACTGCACGAGATTTTTTTTCACTTTATACTTAAACAACATATTAAAAATACAGTGCATACTCTCAAAACTAGTCTTAATATTTTGTGCAGTGTTGCGTTAGTACATTTTTTGGTAACACTTTATTTTAGGGTTTTTTAACTAGTTAGCATGCGTATTACAAGAATATTAGCTGTTTATTAGTACTTATTAAGCACATATTAATGTCTTATTCTGCATTCTTAATCCTACCCAATACCTAAACTTAACAGCTACCTTACTAACTATTAATAAGCAGTAAATTAGGAGTTTATTGAGGGAAAAGTCATAGTTAATAGTGAATACATGTTCCCTATAGTAAAGTGTGACCCATTTTTTTATGGAAGCTTGTTTCCGCCACGCAATTAAAAAAAATACAAAAGGTAACTGCGACTTTATATCTCACAATTCTCAGAATTGTGAGATATAAACTGGCAAATGCGTACGGAAGAGGATTAGGGACAAGCAATAATAGAAAAATAAAACTATCTTGAGATTAAAGTCATTTTAATGCGAGATTAAAATTTCCAGAAAAAAAGTCGAAATACAACGTTGAGAATAAAGTTGTGTTTTGAGAGAAAAAAAATGAAACTGTTGACAATAAACTCATTAAATTTTGAGAATAAAGTCATGTTTTGAGAAAAACAAAAGTCAAAAATTGTCGACAAAATCATACAATTTTTCGAGAAAAAAAATCAATTGTCGCCAGTAAACTCAAAACAAATTTTGAGAATAAAGTCATTGTGTTTGGAGAATAAACATTACATTTTGAGAATAAAGTTTTTTATTATTTTATTTTCAAAATTTTATTTTTACATTTAACGTGTTTTTTCTTGAAATACGACTTTTTTCTCGAAATTTAATGATTTTATTCTGACTTTTTTCTCGAAATTTAGCGCGTTTTTTCTTGAAACAACTCTTTTCTTAAAAAATGTAATGATTTTGTTCTCGACATTGTACTTTGACTTTTTTTTCTTGAAATTTAACAAGTTTAATCTTGCATTATGAGTTTAATCTTGAGATGTTTTTTTAATTATTATTATTATTACTTGGCCCTAATCCTCTTCCGTAAATGCAAGTTATAGTCCAATTCTGAGAAAAAAAGTCAGCTCATTTTCTCGCAACTCTGACTTTATAACTCGCAATTGCAAGAAAGTCAGAATTGTTTGATAAAAAGTCGCAATTAATTTTTTTTTTATTCTGTTGTAGAAACAAGCTTCCATACATTTTAGACATTTTATTTTGTTTTGCAGTGTAAAACCATTTTTACCATGTGTGAACCTGATAATAAAGACAATGATCACAAACTAATACATAAACTCCATGTTGTAAAACATGTGTAGGCAATGTTTCTGACCTAGTTTGTTTGCTGAGCTAGAGGTGATCCAGACTACAGGGCAGTTTTATCGGTGTATCTGCTCAGGTTACACTCAGGCCAGGGTTGTGTGTGTCTGTGTTTGTGTACCCGAGGTCAACCAAGCGTTCTGCCGGCCTTAGAGTGAGTCATTACCTTCACATCAAGAAATATGTATGCACTGCAAATTCCCTCTGAACGAGCTGAGAGGGAAAAGGCACTTTAACCGAGGCAAATATTCCTGCTGATTGCAGGAGATTCTTACTGTGAAAGTCAACAGGGTATTGAGCCTGTTGTAAAATGTGCCTGTGTATCTGTAGATGTGTCCATGTAACAGGAATTAGCATTATGAAACTAATGAATGTGAGTGCAGTGACAACCTGGAACCAGAATAACTGCAGAATGGCAGATATTGTACTGCTGCACATACAGTAGCCTAGAACTTTTGGGTATCAAATATTCACAAGATATTCAAGATGATTTTGCTGGCAGTATAAAATTAGGCAACATTGTAATGGTTTTATTACACTTTTTATTTGCTCATTAAGTTTCCCAAAGACTCGTCACTTCGAAACAACCATTTCACTGAACTGATTCATTACTTTGATTCAGCGATTCATTGTGTTCATTTACTAGAAATCTATGATAGCCTGTTTCTGCCATGGAATGAAAAACAATAAAAAAGGTAATTGCAACGTGTACTTCTCGCAATTCTCACTTTTTTTTTCTTAGAATTGCATCTAAATGCACAATTGTGAGTTAAAAAAGTAAGAATTAGGAGATATAAATGCGCATTTCCGAGAAATAGTTGCAAGTTATAAAGTCCAATTCTGACATTTTCATGCAATTTTTATCTCACAATTCTCACTTAATTACTTGCAATTACAAGTTTATCGCAATTCTGATTTTATAACTCACAATTTTGTTTATTTCTTGCAATTCCGAGAAAAAAAAAAAAAATCAGAATTGCGACTTTATTTCTCAAAATTGCAAACTCGTGATTGCGAGTTTATATTACAGTTCGGAAAAAAGAGTCAGAATTGCGGGAGACAAACTCGCAATTGTGAGAAAAAAGTCAAAATTCTGAGATGATAAGTCACAGTTACCTTTATTTTTTCATTTTTAATAACAAGCTTGCATAGAAAACAGTGTGAAAAACAGAAATAATAAATACACTACCATTCAATAGTTTTTAATGTTTTCGATTCTCATCAAGGCTGCGTTGATCTGATCAAAAACTACAGTAAAAAGTGTAATATTGTGAAGCATTATATTTTCAGCATCATTACTCCAGTCTTCAGAAATCATTCTAATATGATGATTTGCTGCTCAAGAAACATTTATTATCATAACCGGTGTTGAAAAGCATTGTACTGCTTAACATTTTTATGGAAACTGTAATAAATTTTTTTCAGGATTCTTTGATTTTACTGTATTTTACATTAAGATTCATAATCAAATTTCGGTGGCACTTTATTTTACAGTCCTGTTCCGCATCAGTCCTAACACGTATGCTCAAGTCCAAAGTAATAAAACAAAAGCTTATCTCAAAGTCGAATCTGTACTTTTGTCAGAGTAAAAATTGTTGTACTAAGGGAACATCTGATTCCACGTCACAGCGATCAACTACGACCTTCTCTATCAGAATGTCAGTTTCTTGTAACTGCACTTGACATGATTTATGCCACCATTTGTCCCCTTGATTGCCAATATGACCTTCTTTACCTTGGTGTGTGTACAATTTAAAGCTGTGAAATCCTCCCTGCAGATCTGACACTGCACTGATGACCCTGGTCCTCTCTTCCGCTCCACCCTAAGTCAGCATTTCTTCAAAGTTAATTCTCAAAAAATTGTGTGCACTCATTTATTTGCTTACACACCTGATTATCAAAAGGAAGCAGTAAATGTAAATGCATTTAGTGTCTGTTAAACTGGTTTGTGGCTGAAAAACTGCACAACTCACCCATACCAGTTTATTGCTGCCTGCCACTTTAAATCCGGATGAACCGACCTGTGATTTACTTCCGTCGAAATTGCTGTCGTTAGTTCAGTGTGACATCTGAAAGTGACGTATCCAAAGAGCCGCAAGCCTGATTTTTTTAATATATTGCCTAACATATGTATTCAGACTGATTTGTTGCTCATGGTGTCAAGCCCTTTTTTTGGGATAGCGAAACACATCTTAAGAGAAACAAATCATTTTAAAAGCCGAAATACAGGTTGTGTCAAATTGCTCACCTAAAAGAGGGCTGATTTATTGCCGAGTTGATTCATTTACGGTTCTGGACGATGGGAAGACCTGTCGACATTACAGAGCTGTTCATCACCGGCACGCGGCTCGGTTAACCGGCTTTAGAGCCGTCGTGTCCTGTGCTCCGTATGGATGCAGGAACAGACGTCACCTCCTAACATATTCTTTAAAATGTCATTTGCTCCATTTACAGCATGTATGACATTGTCACCCTCGCCATCTGCTCTGTGATTATAAATTCAAGGACACACTGATTCTAGCAGCATCAGAATCAGGTGATATGCTGAAGGTGTGCTCATCATGCGTTCTTCAGGTATGAAAGGGTAAACATGCAGGTATAGGCTGCTTCTTATTGGATCTATAAGATCTTAAAGGGATAGTTCACCCAAAAATGAAAAGCCATCCTAGGTGTATATGACTATCTTCTTTCAGACGAACACAATTGTTATATTAAAAAATATCCTGGCTTTTCCAAGGTTTGTAATGGGAGTGAAAGGATTTGAAGCCTCAAAAGGACATCTATTCATCATAAAAGTAATCCATACGGCTCCAGTGAGTTAATAAAGAGCGAATCAAAGACAAAAATCCATATTTAAAGTTTTATAAACAATAATCACTTGCTTCCGCAATGGCCGTACATGAGTTCTGGCGGAAGGGTGACCTCTGACACAACGTATGACGTATGAGTAGCATTAGTCTCTCGTAGCCAGACCTCCAGCCTGATGGAAGAAGGTCAGGGTCCTCATTTATCAACAGTGCGTAGAAAATGTTCTATATTTTGTCCTACGAATGAAATTTAGAATGTGCCTAAGTACAAGAAAATCCGTATTTATCAAACGTGCGCACGCAGTTCTTACGCACATGAGTAAGCAATCATTGTTGGTAAATCCCACATGTGCGTAAGTACCATGCTCGTTCACGTTCACAGTCATTAGCATTCGGAAACGCCTCCAATGAACCTTATATGGTGGCAACACTTCCCTTTAAAAATCACGTGATTCTGTTTTTTCCTTACCGCAATAATGGCAAAGAAAGCACTCTGTGCTCTCGCCAAGCAGATCAGCACGATCTCTGCGGAGCACATTGTTTGCCAAGTCTTCCAATAACGCAAGAAAAGCCATTGCACTGAGACAAACATTTTTCACAGCTGTCTTTTATAGGGTTTGACACCAATTACGCATTGTGTTTAAAACTAGACAGATGATAAATTGAATGTTTTATAATTAAAGGAAACACAGGACATACAGTATGTGGATTGCTTAATGCATACTGTGACACTCTTAAATGCTTTTTATGTGTAGTGTCGCTATTCTACCACTAGATTCTGTGCAAAGCTGTTCTTACACACTCATTACGCACAAATCTGTCCATACCCACTGTTGATAAATGAGGGCCCTGGACTCCATCGCAGCTTTCTTTGGTTATTCACCAATCACAGTTCATTTTGTTCCAAGTCATGTTTAGGGGTGTGAAAATGTAACGTTAACAGACCGGCGTGTAAAACTCTTGGACGTATTCTAAAGTGTCTATGCGATGAATTTTACATACTTCACATACTTCACTAAATCCAGTGTTTAATTGGTCCTGGTAAGAGCTCATTGTCACAGTTATAAACACGACGGCACTCTTTTTCCATAAGGGGGTTTGGCTTAGGATGATGGCTTGAGGGTGAATAAATCATGGGATAATTTTCGTTTTTGGGGTGAACTATCCCTTTAAGACTAATTTTTTTCCCCAAACGGTTCAGCGGAAATCCCTGCCCTGCAACTTATTTCATTGGCTGAGGTTACAGTGATGGGTAGGTTTAGGGAATAGTGGTGGGTGTAGGCAATCGTCATTGTGATTGACATGGCCAATGAAATGTTTAGAATCGGCTCCAGGGTGGGATTTCCGCTGAACTCGTTTGGGGAAAAAAAAAAAAAAAAATCAATGCTAACTATAAATATATAACTTTAACAATAACTATATTAGTGCCCACACCAACGGACAATAACGTTTTGTTTATTATGTCGTCTGCTGCTTTAAATGCTCGAGCTCTTTAAAGTCAGGTGGATTCTGATTGGCTGTCAATGTTTTTATCGTTTATTAACCAGAAAATTAAACGTTTCTCTGTGTCAATGTTTTTAATAGCTGAGGTGTGTGGACTTTCCTATTCTCATAGAATTTGAATGATTATAAAAAGTTTATAGTTATAATTAGCGTTGTAGTTATTGTACGTTGTGTGAATGGGCCTTTAAAGGGATAGTCTACCCAAAAATGAAAATTGTGTCATCAGTTATTCACTCTCATGTCATTCCAAACCTGTATGGCTTTCTTTCTTGAGGATATTTTGAAGAAATAGTATATATATGGTGAAGAAACAGAAATTGGTGTTTGCCTATGCAAAACTCATTACTAGGGTGTTGCTATGCAGTTGATATGATGTCGACTGTTTTTTTAGTTTCTAGATGTTTAGGTATTGGTCCAAAGTCTAAGAATACAGTCATTTTAGGATAAACACATTTACACTCTAAAAAAATGCTGGGTTAAAAACAAACTAAGTTGGGTTAAATATGGACAAACCCAGCAGGTTGGGTTAAAGGGCACCTATTATGCCCTCTTTCACAAGATGTAATATAAGTCTCTGGTCTGCTCAAGTTTCAGCTTAAAATACCCTACAAATTTGCCCCTATTTGGGGGTGAGCAAAAACATGCCTTTTACTATATTACTATATTGCTGGGTAAAAAAAAAAAAATCCAAAATTGGTTGAAAAAAATGGCTGGGTGAAAACAACCCAATCCCTGGGTTTGTCCATATTTAACCCAGCATTTTTTAGAGTGTTCGCTCACAAACAGTCCAGTTATTAGTCCAGATTCACACTTGCATTTTGAGAATGAGTTTAATAAGCCTGTTTTGTCTATCCAAACTACACTGGACTAGTCGTGGACGGTATCTTTCATACTAACTGTCACTGTCACTATGGTTACAGGTGAACATTGAAAGGTGGCTTTACTTGAGTGTACAGACAATATTGAAGCAGATCTGGACAATCTGAGAGTCACATCTGTTAGTAAATATGATACACTTGCTGTACAAATGTAGCCACTTATATTTTGGTCTCCACACAACACCCCTTTACTGTCCACCAGGCAATAATCATGAATCTGACTGATGTTTCTTTGAACACAAAGCATTAGAAATGATAATAGAGAACGCCAATAATGATGCAGGGACGTGTTCATTAGTAAAAGCACAATCATATCCAGCTTGAGAGGTTAATAAATCATAATCTCTGAAATGCTTATATTGTATGCGATTACACATATTGTTTACTTGACGATGGTGTTTCATGATTCGTGAATATTCATAGCAGGAATAGTACTTATCACTGATGACTGACTCAGAGATGCTATTGATTAAAAATGTACAAGAAGGTTATTATGAAGTAATGTGATGTGTACAATATAAAGCCAGTGTGTCATATACATGATAAAACACACTCTGAACTGGAAACACTTTAGAATACTGTTCTGTCATTAATGAGTAACTACACAGGAACAAATGAGTAACGCAATATTAACACTCTAGTAACTACTATTAACTAACAAGAAACTCTGATTAATGAATTAGTAAGTAATAGTGCTCAGTTGAATGAGGTAGTTCACTATTAGCTAATCAATAACTACTATATACAGGTTCATAATTAATGTGAATAATGCATAATTCATTCTAAAGTAAAGATCATGGTAACCTGACTCAAATATTTCCAAATCCTTCAGAAGGAATTACTAGTTATTTGGATTAGTATTCTAAAGTGAAAAAGTGGGTTACCATAATCTTCACTTTAGAATACTGATCCAAATAATTAGCAATTCCTTTAGAAGGATGTAGTAACACTTGAGTCATTACTACCCAAAGCCTTACAAAAACCTCAAAAGCTTACAGTGATTTCAGTCATTACTAGAGAGTTATTGTGTTTTTCACTTTAGAATACTGATCCGAACTAGGGATGCAACGATACCACTTTTTCCAGAACAAGATATTTCCTAATTTTGCCCCTTAAAATGTATTGTAGGAGCTACTGTTACTTTCACTGTTCATATTATTGCTCTGTCATATTTCATCTTTAATTTAATAGCACAGTGAATATTAAGAGCTGCTCCAGCAGGACTCAACCAATCAAGAGCAGTGAGTGATTTTCTATTTGTCTTTTGTTGTTAGATTAACATTGAGGACAAAGACAGCAGCAGGTTTATTAGGGTGCACATATCCAACATACTGTTACACATTCGTTTTTTTTCTCAACTGTTTACATTCACTTAACACCGCCGCGCCGCAACAGCTAAAAGCTGTCTACGCGGAACGCGACAAACTGACAGTTGCAAAGCACTTGGACTACAGAAATAGAACGAGGAATACGTTTACTGTCTGGAATTTGTTGTGTCGCGCCGCGTCGCGCCACATCCAGTGTAGACAATATCATTAAGTATAATGGGTTCTATTATCTTTTGTCCAATTATTATTTATCATAATTATTCATTATATCATTACTCATTTGTTCATTAATGACAGAACAGTATTCTCAGTGTCACAGTAAGTGTTACCTCTGAACTTCTGAAAGCCAGATTTCTTATTAAAATTCCATTGCCTGCATGCAGTGCGTTTTTATTTAACTGATCAGCTTTTCAATTAAGTTAGACTGTTTAGCTGTTACTTCACAGTCTAGTCACAAAGTGCCAACGCCACATTCGCTTCACACATCATGACTGTGTCTCCGACAGCCATTAAAATCAGGACACTTCTGCCTGACTAAGATAACAAGTGGATTTTGCGTGGTGTGTGTGTGTGTGTGTGTTCCCAACCAATGCATAATTTGCTGTGTCTCGCTCCGAGACAGAGATTATGCTACATCAGTCGGTCCACGCCGCTGGTGGGGAAGGTTCTGCTGCGCCGTAAACCAGTTCCCTGATCTCAAGTGCAGAGTTCAGCAGTTCTTCAGAGCAGCGGAACAGACAAGTGAGCTTAAATATTCATTGCCGTGATGCGCTCGTAACTACAACTACAGCGCTGTGTTTCCTGATATGATTCCAATCCAGAGTGGGAGAGAGAGAGAAAAAGGGAGAGGGAAAGAGAGAGTTAAACATTAAATCATTCAAGCTGCACCAGAACTAATTCACACACATATTATTACATAAAAAAAACCTAAATAAAAATCCATAATCTATTATTTTACAGCACTGTTTGGGGTCGGTGAGATCATTTTATAGGGTTGGTTCAATTCAGAATTAAAAATTTCCTGATAATCCAAGATGGTTATGTCTTTATTTCTTCAAAAGAAATAAAGGTTTTTGAGGAAAACATTCCAGGATTTTTCTCCATATAGTGGACTTCACTGGGGTTCAACGGGTTGAAGGTCCAAATGTCAGTTTCAGCTTCAAAGAGCTCTACACGATCCCAGACGAGGAATAAGAGTCTTATCTAGAGAAACCATCGGCTATTTTCTAAAAAAAATGTAAAATTATATACTTTTTAACCACAAATGCTCATCTTGAACGTGCAAAGAAAGACTAAGTCAAATGGCCTTTACAAATAAAGCTAAAACAACGATGTCGGACGATTTTGAAGTTGGAGAAGAAAATGAGAAGGAGTTTTTCGCCCTACCGCAGTACTTTAACCCTTTGCAACGTGATTACGTAATGCGTGGCGTATCGCAGAGCAGTGCAAGACGAGCGTTTGTAGTTAAAAAGTATATAATTTTTATTTATTTATTTTTTAGAAAATGGGGCCGAGAGCCGCGGGAGCGGAACGAGTCCTATGGAGGAGCTCCGGAAGGATATAAAGGAATGATGACAGTGAAGGGCGAGAGAGGATTAGGCCTGGGACATTTTACGTTGGCGTTTTATTATTCTTTTATGCCGCAGTCGCAACGTTCGTTTTGTTGTTTGTTTATTTTAAGATTAATGTTACGTTTAACGTTTGCCGGTTCCTGTGTCCTTCTTTCCTGAATTTGAACTTTGTTACAGTTAAGGTTGATCACTTAAATTCACATTATTCTATCTCATTCTAATGAAATAGCCATAAATTCTGAATTAATACTCATACAGGTCACTTTATCTGACAAATTAAAATTGTGACACGGGCTGTTACACTGGTTAAAATAGCTGATTTCTCTGGATTTAAACATTACTGGTGTCATGTTCTGCTCTGACACACAGGGTTGAGGATCCAAATGCAATCTTTATTAAGGAATAATCCACAAGACAGGCACAGGGTCAAAAACACGGTCAGATAATCCAAACATAAAACAAGGTCAAAGAAACACAGGCGAATGAGGTAATCCATGAAACAGGAGAGAATGCTCAGAAATGTAGTAGTGACACATACAAGACTTAGCAATGAATGACTGAATAAACCGGGTTTATATAGGCAGAGTTAACCAGGTAATGAGACACAGCTGGAAGTAATGACACATAATGAGTTCAGGTAATGGATTATGGGGAATGCAGTTCATGATGATATGGCAATGGACTACAATTGGAAACATTTAGGATAAAGTATACAAGTCAACAAAATATATAACATTGTTCTAGTGGTTTTTGAATATTTTAATCCAAAAATCTTAATATTTTTATCAAACTTTTGAACAGTAGTATATAACATTTAATTCAGTATAATAAATATAAAACACACACATGTGCCTCTGTTTCTGAGTATCTGTTAAACGGTTTGGATATTTTGACTGAAATTAATTAAAAAGTTGATTCATTGTCTTCTTGAAAAATGCAGACAATTTGAAAAATGTTCCTAGTTGATACATTGAATACATAGTTATACATAAATCATAAAATCAAAATCGTTAAATCTTTGTTTTAAGAAGATTCCATCTCACTCATTCAAAGCATTCTCTTTGAATGATCAGGTTTCAGTTTTTCTGAAGCAAAAGACACCTTTTGCGCTGATGACTCAACAAAATCAATTCATTTGAAGTTAACAAATGCCTTTCATCACTTTCCCTCTGTTACAAGTGTCAGAGTCGTCTCGGTCTGATGAGAAAGGGAGGAGGAACATTTTCCATTTTCTCACTGTTTCCACTCCAGTGCTCCAGGGCCATAATATGCCTGGGAACGGGTCAGGGACAGACCCTAGAGGCTCTGGCACCCTGCAATAGACCTTTGACTCTGTGATAATGAAAGGTCAGACAGTTCCCTTTCCTATGGTAGGATCCTATAAGCATCTCACTTAACAGAGGACATTTCAAACCAGAATCAAAGGGTAAAGCCATTCACAGCAGCTGAAATCCGGATCACCTCACATACAAAGTATCTAACACATTTAGAACTAAAGTAAAAGACAAACAAAGGGTGATAGCCATTAAACTACAGGAAAATGCAGTCAAATTAAATACATTTTTACTGGAAAACCAAAATACTGATAAAGAAGCCTGCGGTGTGTCAGGTAAGATTAGATTGCAATCTGAATCTTGCTATGTTAGTTTGAAGATAATACAACAAAAAGGTTTATTTTCAAAGTGGGACAGGTGCATCCCATGAGATATGCAAATGATTCAGGCACCTATTCATCTGAAATTAATTAATTAGAGAAAATATGGACAAAGTTGGTGTCGACATACGATCAGGCTGCTGTGGTGGATTAACCACTGCAACACACTGACTAGAGCCTCATATCTTCTTAAATGAACTGATCTGATATGACAAACCCCCTGCTTACTAGGTTCAGTCTTAAATCTGTTCACAACAAACCAAATTAAACCTTTGATACAAACAAAATGGGGGAATTGGTGGTTCTGCATGCTGTGTGCAAAAGAAACCAGCTACTTTGAAGTTAACAGATCAAAAAATGGCAACATTAAAGCCAAAAAGATTGCTTTATGGAACAAAGCAAACCTTTGTGATCTGTGTATATGCAAACACCCGTCACTTTACTGTCAAAGAGCTGACAGGTCGCAAAAGACGGCCTATTCCATGATGAATAAATTATGTGTTTGAAAATCTCAGTGAAAATGAATGCAGTCAATCTCCAATTAAGTGTTTGGGACTGTTCAGTGACTAGAATAAGGGCTGTGGAGTGACTGAACAGACAGGAGAGAAATAAAGGAAAATATCAATATAAAACCAGTCCACTCAGGAGAAGGACTACATAGTTTGGTCACAAATAAATCAGTCAATCAATCAATCAATCAATCCACCAACCATCCATTCATCCACCCATCCATCCACCTACCTCAGTACCATCCATCCATCCACCTACCAACCATCCATTCATCCACTCATCCATCCACCTACCTACCATCCATCCATCCATCCATCCATCCATCCATCCATCCACCTACCTCAGTACCATCCATCCATCTACCATCCATCCACCTACCTACCATCCATTCATCTATCTATCCATCCATCCATCCATCCATCCATCCATCCATCCATCCATCCATCTACCATCCATCCACCTACCTACCATCCATCCATCTACCATCCATCCACCTACCTACCATCCATTCATCTATCTATCTATCCATCCATCCATCCATCCATCCATCCATCCATCCATCCATCCATCCATCCACCTACCTACCATCCATCCATCCACTCATCCATCCACCTACCTCAGTACCATCCATCCATCCATCCACCTACCTACCATCCATCCATCCATCTACCATCCATCCACCTACCTACCATCCATTCATTCATCCATCCATTCATCCATCCATCCACAGACTGCCAACATTTAGCTGTATTATATCAAGAAGGTGATAGTGGCTCTGCTAAATAAAAGCATATCTATCTATCTATCTATCTATCTATCTATCTATCTATCTATCTATCTATCTATCTATCTATCTATCTATCTATCTATCATCTATCTATCTATCTATCTATCTATCTATCTATCTATCTAATCTATCTATCTATCTATCTATCTACCTAAAACTTCTAGGAAATGATTATGGGTCTGATTAGATCAATGATGTTTTTAACCATACTCTATTTGTCAGTTTGAAAGTTTATGAAATGCCTTGGAGAAATGCAAATCTACCGTCAGCAGCTGTGGGGCAATTGGGTCTTATGAGAGCAGATGCAATCTTGCAATCTCGATGATTGGCATGGGTGAACTAACAAAATTTGTGTCAAATCCTTGGTTGGTCTTGATCCACTGATGATGCCAATTTACAGAATCCCAAACATCCAGAAATCCTTTGGAAACATGGTGTTTCAACATCACACACAGCACTTTTTGGTCATTTTCAGCTTGATTTTAATAATGCACAAATCTGAAACAGTTCCTATCTAGTGTGCCTGAAGAAGTGACGCTCATGAGCATTTAGGTGGTCTATTCCTTTAATGAACAGCTTAAAACATTCACTCCACATTAGTATGCGCAAACCAGCAATCCAAAATGCACCCACTCAAAACAAAAAATGGTTTCGCATTAAAGAACACCTGCTGAGTGTTTAATGATATAAAGTCGAAAAGTACTGCGGCAGGTGTTTTAGTGTACAGACTAAGTTGTCTCCAATTATTTCTAAAAATCCTTCTTGGAAAAAAAACAGTGCCCTGAAATTGAATTCAGTGCTTGTATTACTTTCAGACAGCCGGAGCAACACATCCAATTTCACAACCACCGGCCTTGCCGCTTCTAAGTCTGAATGAAACCCTGTGAAACTCCCAATGGAGTACATCATCAACATTACAAAAACAAACATGGTGAGCGTCACATCAACATTTTTGAATCGAATCTTGTCTGTTAATTGGGTTGAATCTTGAATCCTCTCAGGACAATCTTTGGAGCTGTTTACATTTCTCATTTGCACTTGAAGTAAACATGAAAAATGTAAAATGGACCTTATTTACTTTCTTCATACACATTCCTGGTCTTATTGGAACATAATGCACCTCCCTCTCAGTAAGCAACTGTATCCCACGAAAAGAGCCATGAGGCAAATCTGTTCCCAGACAAAGTGAATATTACTCAACACATTAGAAGTGCAGTGTCAAAATGACCCTGAGAGCATTCAGGAGCCTCAGCAATCTTGGTGAAAGTGACAGCAGAGATTTGAGAGCTGCTCTTAGGGAGGGAGCCAGGAGCACTCGACAGAATCGCTCTCTCGAGAGCCATCAAGGAAGATTTGTGTTTAACAGAGACTTTTAAAAACTGAGGCCTCTTATGAAATACACACTGAATATTCAATACTCACTTCTCTGTATTATATTACACAGTGTTAGGTATAGATTTCACACTTCTTGCCTTACACAGTGCTATTTCAATGTTCATCCCACTCAACATTTTCTTTACATATACATGAAGCGGTACATTTGTTTTCAAGACAAAGAACAAATTCTACATATTTTGCATTTGTTTTTGTTCATTTTTAACTTGGGAGGAGATTTCTGAAGGTGGTTTGATGTAAGATGTTACAGCTGTTTGGAACTAGAATCATTGAAAGTGTTAGTGGTGCAAAATGCTGATACATATTGAGAATGTCAATATTTGTTCAGGAAATTTCCAAGCATGTTTTTGCTTTCCCTTACTGCAGGAAACAGGAAATTAATTTATTTCAGTTATATTTTGAATTCTTTTTTTATGTGATCTCAGACTTTTGAACCTCTTTAAACCATATAAATCTGAATCAATGTTTGTCATTTTTTCATGTTAATTTTATTAAGAAGGTATTTTAAACAAACTGTTTGCTCTTTCAGTAAATGATTTCCACAAATTCAACTATTTTCTTAAGACTTCAGACTACTCATGTATTACTACTACTGTACCATGGTAAACAGCTACACTCAGACTAGGGATGCACCGATATGAAAATTTTGGCCGATACCGATAACCGATAATTCTTCATATTTAAAAGCCGATAACCGATATATTGGCCGATAAATCTAAATTAAAAATGTTATATAATTTTTAAGAGACTTCAAACTACTCATGTATTACTACTACTGCACCATGGTACCACCACAGTACTTTTTTATTAATGGTAAACTAAGAAATATGATACTGATACCGATAACCGATATATTGGCCGATAAAGCTAAATCCAAATTTTTATATAATTTTTCAGAGCCTGATTACAAAAACAAGTCGCACCATTAAAAGCCATGTCCCAAACACACAATCATTATAATATTATATAGTCTATATGACAGACTTGTGCTGTACGTTGCACTTAACTGTATTTTCCTTTTTGAAGTGATTTCAATCATATTTCAAGCTATTCAAAACCATAATGGTGAACAGTGTCTCAGCTGAAGGAAACAATCCATTATTTATCAGCTTTAATATATCAACCAAATTTTCTAATCGGGCCGATAACGATGACATTAAAAATGAACATATATTGGCCGATATCAATATGGTGGCTTATATATCATGCATCTCTTATTCAGACTGTTACACCTTACATCAAACCTTCCTCAGAAATGTCCCCCTGTGTAAAAACAAAACTTTGGTTATTCATTGTCTTGAAAACTGACATGCTCGCTCAGTCAACGATTTCCACAAATTCAACTATTTCCTAAGATGTATCCTCAAAGCAAACTTTGAAAGCTTAACCTCTAAGGAGGTTTTCTCGGAGGCAGCATATGGCCAGACATGCCCTGAGGATCTCTTCCATATTAAAGCTGCAGATGTAAGTGTGTCTGGAATCAGCCAGACTTTAGACAGTGAAGGAAGAGAACGGAGGTGGTGATAATCTTGTACTTTTATCCATATAAGATAAGACTAGAAATCTGTTGATGACTGCTTTCTGCTGAACCCTAGCATCGAACAGACTCGCCTTAGGCAATAAATGTTCACTCAAACACACTTTATCATTTTATTACTGAAAACAACAATTCTTTGTTAAAAACGAACACGGTTACTCAATGCATCCTTCTAATCAAGGATATTCCGGACAAACAGTCGTACAAGCATTTTAAAGAAAGAGGGGTTCAGAAGGAGACAGATAAAGACTGTTTTATTCGTTTGATCAATGATTTTCCCTTGAGCTAGTGGGAGCCAGTATTGACTTGCATAATAGCTCTTGCACTTCAAATATAGCTGATGTGGGAGGACTAGCAACATGTTCATGAACTGTGCAGTCTGCAGATCAGAGCATCGCCTACAGTCAGAAGCACACAGCATATTGCTGGCTTGTGTCATCATGTGTGCTCTAGTCTGAATCTAATACGGCAAAGGGTCTGTTGCGTTTTTGAGGGGCGGGAGGTAATTTGTATCTCATTTCGTGCTCTTGTTTCGAGCTCTGGAGATATCGATTGTCAAATGTGGCTGGGGAAAATGGCCATCAAATTCATAAACGCCTCTCCATCTTCTCAATGAATTATGCACCGAGAGCGTGCTGAAGTGGGCTGCGGAATAGCTTAAATTTAAAAAGAGTGCCGTGATTAAGTTGTTAATGTCTTGATGTGTGATGTGGTGTGATCTGAAAATCCAATAGTGGGGGAACAGGTTGTCTATTATCTCGGTGATTGAGCAGTACACATTTTTTGAATGGTGCTTGGTTATGGAAATTTCATTGCCATGATGTAGTTGCCCACTTACCCAAGTCAAAAGTCTTGATGACATTCTGCTCTACTTCAGTATGCACTGGATTTTTTTTTGCCAATTTTATTGACTGAGTGAAAACAAAGCCTAAACAACAACAAAAGCATGCAAGTCTAAGTGCTTATAAAAAGTCCAAAACCCTTGTGCAAGTGTTATATTATGGTACGTATCACATCATTGTTTATACTAATGTGTGTCTTGTTGAGGCAGAGCTCTAAACTGACAAAAATAAATCATTTTTGCAAGAAGAAAGTGATTTACTTTGGAAGTCACTTCTATGAGTTGCTTTGTTTTAAATTGGACATAACAGAAAAAGATTTGCAGACTCAAAGTTCTGTGATTGTTTTTGACTGACTCATTTAAAAGAAGCATTTTTTTTTTTTTTTTACGAATTAGAACGGAAAATTAAAATGCAGAATAGCAGTGCAGAAAACACTGACATACAAAATCTGTTGAATATGCATATGGGGTACTAGACTAGAATTGTTTATTTTTATTTTATTTCTTTATGACAAGCTACACACCAAAATATAATACTTAGCACAAGGGTTTTGCAAAAATCCCATGTCGGTGAAGAAAGAGAAAGTGTCCTTGAGCAAAGCATTCAACTTCAGTTTGCTCCAGGGGGAATGTTGCTGTAACACGTGTACTGCAAGTCATTTTGGATAAAAGAGTCTGCTAAATGACTGCTTACATACTAGTGTATTTCACAAATGCACTTTTAACTTGAATGGAGGGAGGTCATCAGGGAAAAGGAAAAGAAAAAAAGAGAACTAACTTCGGTGTATGTATGTGTTGTCTGAGAGAGGTGCACACATAAAGCCACTGCTCATAAAGTGTGTGAGTACTGAACTGAGTTCTTTTTGCCTCACAATTGGGCTAGAACGGTTAAATACCCATTCTTATGCATAAAAATGCCCGTCTTTGCAAGTATTTGTGGTTATATATTATTGTGGTTGTATTGTCTTTGCAGTCATTTATGTGTTAAGTGAACATAAACAGTTGAGAAAGAAAATGCATGTGTAACAGTATATTGGATCCGTGCATTTGTTCTTAAAGTGACGGCAACCTGTCATTAATAATAATCAAACAACAAAAGAAAGAAAATCTTGCATCGCTTTTGACTGAATCACTTTTCGTAACAGTGAAGACTGTGCAGTCTTTTTTATACATTTGATTACTTTATACAATTTATGTAGTATTTCTTATTTCTAGTGCTTGAAGTTTTTCAGGTAGGCCCATTTCATTTGTGTCTTTGTTCTATTGAAGTTTGTTATGCTTGTAATTAGTTTCTTTGTTCTTAATTTATCACTGACTGTTCACTTGTCTTCAGTAAGCTTGAGAGGTTTTTTTTTTTCTTTCTTAGACTAGTATTAGTTTTTTGTTATATTGAAATTGGTGACAATAATTATGAAATTTCAATTTTGATATAATAAAAAATATATATATATAAAAAAATCAATATCTCCTTGTCTGTGAAAGGTGCTATATAAATAAACTTTACTTACTTACTATATACACTGCTCTTCAAAAAAAAAAAAAAAAAAAAACACTTTGAAAACACATCAGATCTCAATGGGGGAAAATATCATGCTGGATATCTATACTGATATGAACTGGGTAATGTGTTAGGAACGAAAGGATGCCACATCATTTAAAGGAAATGAAGTTATCCCATGTATTGCCCATCTAGTGCACATGTTGTTAATTTCATTAACACCAAAGCAGCTGAAACTGATTAACAACCCCCTCTGCTACTGAACTGACCAGATCAATATCCCACGAGTTTAACTGACTCAATGCTATTCTCTGATCAAAAAGTGTTCCTTTAATTTTTTTGAGCAGTGTACATAAAATTACTCATATTGTGATGTAAGATTTTGGTCATCGCCCACCCCTACGCTGCTAAGGAGATGTGTTGTTTTAAAACGTTGGCAAGGGTGTTATACAAATCCTAATCGTTTCTGGCAAAAAAAAAACAACAACAAAAACAGCTCAGCTACACCCACTTGCCCTTAAAATCTTCCATGCTGCTGAAGTAAGCAAAATTAAAAATGTAAACACACATTCATGGGGAAAACATACCAGAACTGATTACATCTGCTGTACCAGCAATCACAATAGCGCGCACCACAAGTCAGCACCTGATAAGCTGCCACAACACGCTGTGAGCTGCCAGCTCAGCTGGGCCAAAAGCAAACATATGTAGAAATGAGTCCTCTATGCGGAGGGATCTGGACTTAAATAATTCAGAGGGTGAGCTCTGGATGCCGGAAGAGCCTGGGTTGTATGTCCCTGTGTTCCAGACACAGTGACGCCAGAGCGTAGCTTTTTCTGAGCGTCCTTAATGTCTGACATGATCAAGGAGAAAGATCTCAGTTCCAGGAGAGGAGGAGGTGACAGAGATGTGATTAGCTGACAGGAAGGTGTATAATGACCAGAGAGAGAGAAAGAGAGTGTGTGCAGAGACACCTGACTGACAGGTCAAACTTAGTTTAAGGGCCTTCTCATCGCATCTTGTTTGTTGTGGGGACAAGGTTAAGGACAGAGACAGGCTATGACTGAGACCTACAATATCACACCTATTACAATCCACATCATACAAATGCGTATATAATTCAAGCAGTATCAGACAAGCAAACGGGCTGTTGTTCCAGAATGTCAGCAAGGCTGCGAGTGTTGAATAAATATATTTGCGAAATGATATTAAAAAAAACAGCATGGTTGCAAGTGTGATATTGCTTTTATAGGCTATAACAGTTTAATAAACAATAAGTTAAAATCAAGTAACTTACAAAATATTGCCAGTTACTTTGCCTCCGAGAACCAAAATAGTTCCAAACAATTCCACAGTAGAAGCTTTTTACAAATCGTGTCTCCAAGCAAAACGAGGTGGTGGCATTTCCTGTTTCTGAATGAATCAAATCAATGACTCGCTCATAACAGTCACTTGATTCATTCTTGAATAAATCATTGTTTTTGAATGAATCTGTTGAATGAATGAATCCATGGTAAATTATTGTTGCAAAATTGTTTATTTTTATTTAATATTTCCTTATGACAAGTTACACACCAAAATATAATACTTAGCACAAGAATATTCCAAAAACTCCCTTTCGATGAAGAAACAGAAAGTAGAAAGCAGGGATGCACAGATATGAAAATTTTGGCCGACATCTATAACCAATAATTCTTTATATTTAGAAGCTGCTAACCGATAATTCTTTATATTTGAAAGCCGATAACCGATATATTGGCTGATAAATCTAAATCAAAATTTTTATATAATTTTTGAGAGCCTGATTACAAAAACAAAAGTCTCAAATTTTGGCCGATACAGATATAACAGATAATTCTTTATATTTGAAAGCCGATAACCGATATATTGGCCGATAAAGCTAAATCCAAATTTTTATATAATTTTTGAGAGCCTGATTACAAGAACAAAAGTCTCACCATTAAAGCCATGTCCCAAACACACAATTATAATATTCTCATTATAATATTATATAGTCTATATGACAGACTTGTGCTGTACATTGGACTTAACTGTATTTTCCTTTTTGAAGTGATTTCAATCATATTTCAAGCAATTCAAAACCATAATGCCGGAGAGTGCGCATCCGAAGTGTCTCAGCTGAAGGAAATAATCCATTATTTATCGGCTTTAATATATCGGCCAAATTTTCTTATCAGGCCGATAACAATAACATTAAAAATGAACATATATCAGTCGATACCGATATGGTGGTTGATATATTGTGCATCCCTACAAGAAAGTGTCTTTGAGCAAAGAAAAACAAACTTCAATATGCAGTTGTAAAGAATTGTTTGAGTAAATGATTCAGTGATTCACAGACACATTTGTTTCATGGCATTCCTGAACAAATCGCTATAATGAATGATTGAATCACTCAATTGTCGCCACCTACTGGAGTAACTATGTAACATACATCATGTAACATACATGAAACATTTATATATAGAGGTGCTGGTCATATAATTATAATATCATCAAAAAGTTGATTTATTTGACTAATTCCATTCAAAAAGTGAAATTTGTATATTATATTCATTCATTACACACAGACTGATATATTTCACGTTTATTTCTTTTCATTTTGATGATTATAACTGACAACTAAGGAAAATCCCAAATTCAGTATCTCAGAAAATTAGAATATTGTGAAAAGGTTCAATATTGAAGACACCTGGTGCCACACTTTAATCAGCTAATTAACTCAAAACACCTGCAAAGGCCTTTAAATGGTCTCTCAGTCTAGTTCTGTAGGCTACACAATCATGGGGAAGACTGCTGACTTGACAGTTGATAACCGCACCCTGGAGAGGATTGTGAAACAAAACCCATTCAAAAATGTGGGGGAGATTCACAAAGAGTGGACTGCAGCTGGAGTCAGTGCTTCAAGAACCACTACGCACAGACGTATGCAAGACATGGGTTTCAGCTGTCGCATTCCTTGTGTCAAGCCACTCTTGAACAACAGACAGTGTCAGAAGCGTCTCGCCTGGGCTAAAGACAAAAAGGACTGGACTGCTGCTGAGTGGTCCAAAGTTATGTTCTCTGATGAAAGTAAATTTTGCATTTCCTTTGGAAATCAGGGTCCCAGAGTCTGGAGGAAGAGAGGAGAGGCACACAATCCACGTTGCTTGAGGTCCAGTGTAAAGTTTCCACAGTCAGTGATGGTTTGGGGTGCCATGTCATCTGCTGGTGTTGGTCCACTGTGTTTTCTGAGGTCCAAGGTCAACGCAGCCGCATACCAGGAAGTTTTAGAGCACTTCATGCTTCCTGCTGCTGACCAACTTTATGGAGATACAGATTTCATTTTCCAACAGGACTTGGCACCTGCACACAGTGCCAAAGCTACCAGTACCTGGTTTAAGGACCATGGTATCCCTGTTCTTAATTGGCCAGCAAACTCGCCTGACCTTAACCCCATAGATTTTCTATGGGGTTAAGGTCAGGCGAGTTTGCTGGCCAATGAATTTTTTGTGAAAAAAATATTTTTTTGTATTGTGAAGAGGAAGATGCGATATGCCAGACCCAACAATGCAGAAGAGCTGAAGGCCACTATCAGAGCAACCTGGGCTCTTATAACACCTGAGCAGTGCCACAGACTGATCGACTCCATGCCACGCCGCATTGCTGCAGTAATTCAGGCAAAAGGAGCCCCAACTAAGTATTGAGTGCTGTACATGCTCATACTTTTCATGTTCATACTTTTCAGTTGGCCAAGATTTCTAAAAATCCTTTCTTTGTATTGGTCTTAAGTAATATTCTAATTTTCTGAGATAGATTTGGGATTTTCCTTAGTTGTCCGTTATAATAATCAAAATTAAAAGAAATAAACATTTGAAATATATCAGTCTGTGTGTAATGAATGAATATAATATACAAGTTTCACCTTTTGAATGGACTTATATTATAATTATATGACCAGCACCTGTACACACACAATGTTGTGTCAGTTACTCTAAAAAAGTAAAATCTAGAAACATTTCCAGAAAAATTAAGAGTAATCCCTTACTTTACTTTTTCAAGGGAAATTACAGTAATGAATTACTTAGTAATGCATTACATCCAACACTGTATATATATATAGCTTTTTATATGATTAAAAGACAAATTAAATTCACAAAAAATCTTAAAAATTAAGATTTATTACCCTGCATCCTTACTTATTACACATGCAAAGACTAAACAAATTGCCTGATTTGAGCTACAGTAAAGAAGGAAACATTATAATTTTATCTTGGGTTTTACTAGTGATTTTATACACTCTTGAAGCGTACGCCTGGCAAATAGTTTTGATGACTTGCGTCTTTCCCTTTTCGTGCAGATAGGAGCTATACTTGCATGACTGGCAAGCTGCCCGGGGGCGTTACCGTGATGTCCGCCGAGTGGACTGACTTCGTTTAAAAGGACTTTGATAAACACTGACAGAGACTGACAGTCAGGACTGATAGTTTTCAAATGAAATTGTCAGTGTCTAAAACACACGGGCGGATCTGAAGCTTAAACTGAAGCTTTCACACGGTGTCTGTCTCATCTGCCTGTTATTTTCTCTACCTGCCGGCAACTTTGTCAGTGAGACTTACACCATCACTCAGTCTTTAGTAAGCCTCGCCTCGCTTGTGGAAGCCTTTTATATTGGTTGCTATGCAGCACACATGTCCTTAAACTCCTGTGTACAAGGGAACACAGATGACCTCGTTATACCTCCATAAATGCACCTTTAAGCCCTCATACGGGCAAGTTCTTTTATTAGACTTGCTTTCAGAACAGAGGAAGCGCTCTGTCATAGATTTCTATGTAAACAGGCCGCTTAGGTGAAGGAGAATAGTTCTGCAGAGATGATATTTCCCTCTCCCGCCCTGCTCTCGGTTAGCTCTCAGCGCTTCGAGGGGCGAGCTGTGCTCTCCAAGCCAAGAATCTAAATAGTTTCATCTGTGCACACACACCTAAGGGGATCTCTTCCCATTACCCTGCACCTGCTGTTGCAGTTATTTTGCAAAAGCAAAAGAGCATGTCTGGCACCCGCTGAAGAGTCTTTAACACCACTGAGAATTACACTGTGAGAAACTCTTTATTATAAGAGATACTGATAGTTACGGCTCTGAAATCTGATTGGATGATCCGTGTTCAAATGCTGTTTAATAACTGATGTATGCACACTACTGACTGTGTGCCAGATTAATTATTAATGCGTCATGATGATGCTTCTGTAGTGACTTTGTGAATGGGTTCTTTTGAACGGTTTGCTTCAGTGAATCGATTCAGCTGTTCAGCTGATGTACTGTATTATAAGCACTAAAATGTTTCAAAAATGCTTGTTAAGCCTTATTTAAAAAAGACTGTCAGTGAGTTGCTGACTCAAGAACCTCTCTGATGATTCAGCTGAATTAGTGAACAAATCAGTTAATTGAATGGAGAATATTTTTTATTTTATTTTAAGGACTACAACAAAAGGCTGGTAGGGACTACAACGAGCTTTTTTCCCGGGTTGGAGACATCACTAACCCCAAAATTTACATAAACCCCGCCCCCAAGAACACACAACAAAGGGGGCGAGGCCATGTTGGGCTGCTTTAGAGAAGAGGAAGAGTTGTTGTAGTCGAGTGTTGTTGACATGCCGCCATTTTACGCCGGACTGCATCACAAACGAGGGTCAATTCAATGCTGGATTTGATAAGTTGAATCAACTCTACAGCAGCTTCATAAATTCATCCACTAACCATTCAGAAACGTCTAAAAGTTGTAACTTCTTCCTGAGTCTCTCCATCAGTGTCGACTCCGGTTTGAACAATGCAAGGCTGAACACCGTTACTGACAATCCTCATTTTGGCTGCGTGAGATGCTCCAGCTTTGTTGTTGTTGAGCAACCGAAGCGCGAGCTGTTAAAGCTCCGTCCTCTTCTGGAAAGGGGGCCGGGAGCAGCAGCTCATTTGCATTTAAAGGGACACACACAAAAACTGTGTGTTTTTGCTCACACCCAAATAGGGGCAAATATGACAAGCTATAATAAATGATCTTTGGGGTATTTTGAGCTGAAACTTCACAGATACATTCTGGAGACACCAGAGACTTATATTACATCTTGTGAAAAGAGGCGTTATAGGTCCCCTTTAAAACATACGATTATCTTCTTAAAATAAGATTAACTTACTAAAAAATAAGTGGATATTGACATGTGCCTAGCAATCAGGTTTCCTGACATTTATATGTACCTGATTTTGACACTAAAACTTTGTTAAAGCACTAAGGTATTATACACATAATATTATGACTTTCTGTAAAGCTGCTTGGAAATGTATTGTGAAGCACTTATAAATTTGATTTGATTTGATGCTTGGTCAACACAAGATTGATATTCTAGTTGATATTCTATTTTGTAAAAACTTTTAAAGTTGTCTGGATAACTGTCAGCTTTTACCATCAGGCAGACAATATAGAAACTGTAAAATTAATCTATTTAAGATCTCCCTTGTGCTCGTATCTGTTTATTTATCTAAACTCGCTTTGTGAAGAAAACTGGGTTTGTCTAACATTATCTAACCATCCTCTTTGTAGGACACAAGGCTCATCATAATGGATGTTTTTTAATAAAAGGTGGCAAAAAGTTCACAGTTATGCGGAATATAAGACTGTAAACATTCACAATATTAATACAATATATAACCTAGGGTATCATTTTACCCCAAAATTAAAAATATCTGACACAAAATGGTAGCTGCAAATCCACATTTTGCTGCCTGGATTCCAGTTGTTTCTGTGAATCGCAGTGATCTATTTGCTTCTCTTTTCTGTAGCTTTCAGTGGTCTGTAAAAAAAAGGAAAAAGCTCAGATTTGTTGTTTAATTTATTTGTACTGTAAATGGCGACTCCGGCCTACTGTGAAGTCATGTGCATATAGTGCATGACTAGCAATGCCAAGGTCATGGGTTCAATCCCCAGGGAATGCATGAACATGATCGCTTGAATGCAATGCAAGTCTTATTTGATAAAAGCATCTAATATTATTAACAAATGCATTAATTATTGTCCTTCATCAAATTGCTGGCATTTGATTTAAAAGGGCCATTCGTGGTTGTGGTAAAATCAGTCTGCAGTACTTAAGTTAATTTTAGCTGACATGAAATGCATATAGTTGCAAGATTGTGTGTTGAGAAAACGTCTGAGGTTTCTTTACCAACCAAGAGTATTTTATCATTATAATTGTAGATTATACACATATTGACGCAGACATTGCCATGGGAGGCTGATCTGACAGTAATGGCCCAATGGTAATTGAGGTTTGGATGTGTTCATGGGTATATTTACCCTATAGGGAATGGAAAGCGCTGATGATTAGAGTTCATAACCCGCCTCAGGAACTCCGACAGAATGTGCCTCAGCAAATCCTTCTGTTTCCAGCCCAACAAATTCCCCCTGCACCCGTTGCTCCCATCTCCTCTCAATCTCAGCATCCTCAGCCGTTGCCCCAAACCACAGCTCGAATCCCCTCAGCAGAATTATTAGCCATCTGGCTTCGGAGTCGAGAGGGTCCCCGGGGCGGGCGTCACACTCAAAACAAACCATTCTAATTCTTCCGCCTCTGCCTGACTTTTTTCTTTCTCTCTTTTGAATATTACAGCCTCAGTTTTAGCAGACCGGACAGCGCATACACACACTTTGAGATTCGATCTCTTCTCCCAGTAAGTAGGCTTCTGTAATTTGTCATGTCCATGATGAATTATACCTTCTGCTGGAATCAAGCCTATGAAAAGCTGGTGGTGCAGAGAAAGAGAGACAAAGGGACTGTGACTAATTTCATTGCGCCTGCTACACAAACATCCACACGAGGCAATCAGGAGGCGCGTTACGCCAAACAATCCGGGGTCACTGGCCTTCTGTGTCCTGAGGAGAGAGTGAGGTGATCTGCTGTACAACACAGAGATTTGATTCCCCCTTTCTTTATTGAAGATTCCCCCACCGTCTCTCCCTCCCTCCATCTCGTGTCCCAGGGCGAGGCTTTCTTCAAAAACATCTTCTCTCTAAATAATAGCCAGTGGCTTTTATTTACGTTTCAATCGTGAATCAGAGCTGGGCTGCAGGGCTCAGTTCAGACTCACATATATCACCTCATCCCCGTGAGAGTAAACCGCACACATTCTGGAGCTCACAACCACCCAGATCTGATACTTAAACACACAGCACTTGGATTTGTTTATCTTGAGGGGCATTAAGGAGTTTGTGTGGTTTACTGGATTTGCTGTAGTCAAAGGAAAAATTGAAAAATCTTTGTGTTGAAGCTGGTTAACCACGGTATTTGTTATGAAGGCTGTTAGGGACCATTAATGACATTTTTAAGAGTATTCAAGTTGCTCTTTAAAGTCTTCCTGTAGTCAATAATTTTACCCCTTAAAACTCATCTTTGATCCCCAAAATGACATTTAAAGATTTTCCCTGTGGAAAAAAAAAAAAAATATATATATATATATATATATAGTCATGCCTTAAAATCGCTTGAATGTAACTCTACACCTATGCTTCATTTAGTATACGCAGAACAATGAATATGCAAATTAGCCCCGCCTCCTCATCACACCAGCTCAGAGATCCGCTTGGTCAACTTTACTGTAGTAAATGCTGCACAATGGCGAGTGGAAATACTGGTTTAATTCAGCCATA
This sequence comes from Elopichthys bambusa, assembly GCA_037101425.1. Lineage (NCBI taxonomy): Eukaryota > Metazoa > Chordata > Actinopteri > Cypriniformes > Xenocyprididae > Elopichthys > Elopichthys bambusa. The sequence goes on along the minus strand of CM074437.1, from coordinate 967,749 downwards.
TATGTTTGAACAGAAGCTGATTCACGTTTCGCGTTTTATGTATCGCTCTCTACATCAGACACATGACGGTGATTAATATGATTAACCTTTTGCTTGAATACATTATCAAACAGCTAATAATGTGTTGCTAATGTTCCCATTCGCCATCTCAGTCTGCCTTCTTAAAAATCAGTATCTTTAGAAACGCTTTGAACAACTCAGAACGTCAGTGGAAAAGGCATACAGTCTATCATAACATCATAATATACATCATACATAATTCACCCGCTATATTGCTAAATATTCCTGGATAACCTGGCTTCTCTTGAGATTCCCTGCTTCAGAGCATAGTTAATGATATGCTAAACCCCGCCCACACGTTGACATGATTGGTTACAAGTAAGTTTGTGACGTGAGAAGCTGTCGTATTTTTATTTTTTGGACAATTTTTCAATCTCATTTCATGTTTGAAAAAAAACAAGATAGTTCTAATGTTTAGAATGACTTAAAAATAAGGAAAGATGACAGAATGTTTGTTTTCTTTTTCCTCTTGCTCTGTCAGTGTTCTAACAGGTTGTCCAATGATGGTGTACACCATCATTATAAGGACTTTGCCGGCATTCAACATGGAGCTCATTGTTGGTTCGGCCCCGTTTGGGTTGAGAGCTCCTGGATCCCTCCTCCGGCCGATGATCAAACTTGTTACTTCTAAATGAAAGTGTACCGATTGTACAACCTGTTGATCATGTTCAACCGTTCCTAAAGTTATGTTTCAAAAACGTGGAGCGCAGGGGTGTCCTGCCTATTTATTTTGGTAACTTGGTTTGTATTTTGTTTTTTGTTAGGGAATGTAAATGTATTTTATTTTTATATTTACTTAGGTTATTTAATCCCTCCTTCTTTTCCTTTCTAGATTTGTTTTGTTTGTTATTTTGGCCTTTGGACACCCTGGAAAGATGCTCTCTTTCACTTGTTATATTTGTTTTGAATAAATTCAATCATTTTTCTTAAGTATTTTTGTGCATTTGTTTGATTATCGACCAAAGTGATTTGTAACTGGAATTCCACTACCACAACCCAGTTTCTTTATTATGCCCGTTTGGAGTTTTTCGATTTCCCCTAGACGCGGGGCATAATAAGGCTAAATTTTAGACTAAACTAACAATTTCCTATCAAAGTTACAGTGTGTTCAGATTTAGCGAGTTCTGCCACCTTAACAAAGGATTCCATTTTCCGTCTCCTTTATAGTAACAGACTGCATTACAGCTTCCTGAAGTACACATTAAAAAGCTCTCAGCTCGGGCAGGTTAACAGGGTTACATAAACCTCTTTGTCACGTTTTCATATGGACAGAGCACTTTTAACTGCCCAACACCATGACACCTAGTGAAAAGTACTGATCCCAGACCTTCTCTGAATCAATCACACCACAGCAAAAGACAGAAAGAAAGAAGCTATGTGAAAATGCTTGCTTTCACAACCCAGAAGAGGAGTGGGCATGTATTTAACCTTTACTCATTAGAACTTTCCCTAAAATCTGACCACATGGCCACTTTGTATTGGTAGCCAATTAGTTTTGAGTGGAGTGCCTGAATCAGCAAGTACCTTTTGGCCTGGAGTAGGAAGTGCTAACTCATTAAAGAGACAAAACCTGGACTGTGCTATTCTAACATGCTTATGTGAAGAAAAAAATAACAACCTTCTTTAAAAAGTCTCCAGCACTCTTGTTACTACCACTGAGATTTATTTTATCAAGCACAATATACATAATTTGAGGTATAAATGACAAAATTTCCAGAATTCTCCTGCTGTAGATTCCCTCTTTAGATTCTCTAGTTCTCTCCTTACACTATTTCAGTTGGACTTTTATTACTTTCTCCTCGGTCAAGCAACTTTCTATACCAGCATGTTCGTCTGGGCATAATTGAATGTACCTACATGTAAGGAATTTAAAGTATAACATTTTCCAGTGATAAAATCTGTTCTCTTAATGTGCAGAGACAACTATAAATGAGCTATTCATAGGCTGAATTCCCCAAGAGAGTAAACAAACAAACACTGTCTCTGTGGTACTTTCAAAACAACACCCTGTTTGTTTGAGTGTTGCGATTAAGAAGGTCTATAGCCCCTGGAGAAATCAATCCATTAACATTCAGATTCCATGGTAGCACCTCAGCTGGCCATTTTTACTCATGCACATGGATGGTTTTGAGCCTATGGAGCCCCGCACATGACATGTGGACAAAAACATATATATATTGTGGCCACTCGTGTCACATAGTGGTGTTATAAGAATAAAGCACACTTTAATAACACTCTTTAGCAATCACAGAAGAACTCATGAGAATAAACGAGCGCAACCATGTATAATACTTATGACACGGAACAAAGATATGAATAATCTACACACAGAGATAATCAAAATAACAAGAAACACCTGTATAACTTAATCAGCAACCATAGAGACAAACTAGCAAAGGAAACACTGACAAACTGGAACTAAACACTATGAACACAAAACCAAAACACCATAACTGTCCAATTGAGAAGGGAGGGTGGGGGCTCTGGTGGAGGACGTAGAGTAGGCAGAGGACAGGGAGCCAGGGACAATGACAGAGGGAAAGACCAGGGTGGCGAAGATGGTGGGAGGAGCCATGGTGGAGAAGCCCTCAATGATACCGTGGGGGCGGACAATGGAGACGGAGCCAAAAGCGGTGAAACCCTGGGTGCAGATGGCAAGCAGATGGAACCGGGCGACACTGCTGGTCCTGGAGGCCGTAACGGACCATAGCGATGACTGTCCAAGGAAGAACCGGGGTACCAGAGGGCTGAGGTGGAGCCGGAGCCAGAGGGAGGGTGGAGCCAGACGGAGCCGTAGGGGTGGAGAGACGAAGTGCAGCGGATGGCTCGCAAGTCCATGGCAGGTCCGAACGAGGTGGAGCCGGAGGATCGAGGGAACCTGGTAGAGCCATAAATCTGATGGTTCCAGGTGGAGCCGAGGGAGGATGGAGCCAAGGAGGAGGAGTCTGGACGACAGGCCGAGGTGGAGTAACGGGATCAGTGGCTGGAGGCTGGAGCCAGGGGACACCTTCTTCCAAGAGGAGCTGGATGCTGGAAGGCCCGAGGTGGATCCACGCCACAGAGGGGAGGCAGAGGAGGAGCAGAGGGACTGACGGGAGACAGGGGAGACTGGGCAGGGGAACAGGCTAAAGTTTGAAGAGGAGGTGGGAGAAGGAGTCTGGGTGGGAACTCTGGAGACTTCGAGCTGGACAGAACCAGCGGGGACGCAGGAGATTCTGAGCTGGGCGGGACCAACGGGGGCACAGGAGACTTCGAGCTGGATAGAACAGGGGGATGCAGAAGATTCTGAGCTGGGTGGGACCAGCTGGGGACTCAGGAGATTCTGAGCTGGGTGGGACCAGCTGGGGACTCAGGAGATTCTGATCTGGGCGGGACCAGCGGGGGCACAGGAGACTTCAAGCTACATGTACATGGGATCAACGGCAGCTCACCCTCAGTGGCGGGAGTGTGGGCGGGGCTCCACTCCATGCCTTCGAACTCCACGAGTACTCCCATGGCGGACAGTTTTGTTGGCTCAAACATTTAGTCAAGTCAAGTCAAGTCACCATTATTTATATAGCGCTTTTTACAATGTAGATTGTGTCAAAGCAGCTTTACAGTGATAACTGGTACATTATTTTGGCTGCACAGCAGCTCGTAAGGAATAGTGTCAATGCAGGCAGATCAAAGCACTGTTGAATATCAAATGTCAATTGTCAAGTGTCCCCAACTAAGCAAGCCAAAGGCGACAGCGGCAAGGAACCCAAACTCCAACAGGTGACATCAGGTGGCAAACAGGTGTTAAAATGGAGAAAAAACCTTGGGAGAAACCAGGCTTAGTCGGGGGACCAGTTCTCCTCTGGCGAACAGTGCTTTGTTACGACTCAGGCTGCTATCATAAGTCAGATATGATCGCAACATTCAAAGTGTTTAATTCAGTTCCAACCAGTTGAGGATCGTATTCATCACACCGGTATGGACGGTTGTTGAGGAGATGTGCCACTGGTTGTCATGTTGATGAGGCCTTCATAGTGGATGATCTAGTTGACTCAATCTCTGCTGATACTTCAGGGCTGTGTTGTGGTTGTGTCATGGCGCAGGTCCTCGATCTCACCCGGATACGGCCCGGATCCGGCTGACTACGGTAAACCTCGGGATAAACAGAAAGACTAATATTAGCGTAGATGCCATTCTTCTTCTGATGTAACGAGTACATCTGGTGTTATTGGAAGTGTTCCCGGTTCCGGCTGACCTAATTTATGCAGCCTAATAATCCTTTAACGGATTTGAAAAAATAAATTGATAATGTGTTATGTGTATGCCAGGTTAAAGAGATGTGTTTTTAGTTTAGATTTAAACTGACAGAGTGTGTCTGCTTCCCGAACAATGCTAGGAAGATTGTTCCAGAGTTTAGGTGCCAAATAGGAGAAGGATCTACCACCTGCAGTTGATTTTGATATTCTAGGTATTATTAGCTGGCCTGAATTCTGAGATCGTAATAGACGCGAAGGACTATAATGCATTAAGAGCTCGCTCAGGTACTGGGGAGCTAAACCATTTAGTGCTTTGTAGGTAATTAGCAAGATTTTAAAATCTATACGATGTTTAACAGGAAGCCAATGCAGTGTTGACAGAACCGGGCTGATATGGTCATATTTCCTAGTTCTAGTAAGAACTCTAGCTGCTGCATTTTGTACGAGCTGTAGTTTATTTATCAGGCGAGCAGAACAACCACCTAGTAGAGCGTTACAGTAATCTAGCCTTGAGGTCATGAACGCATGAACTAACTGTTCCGCATTTGTCATCGAGAGCATATGTCGTAATTTAGATATATTTTTAAGATGGAAGAATGCGGTTTTACAGATGCTAGAAACATGGTCTTAAAATGAAAGATTGGTATCAAAGAGCACACCCAGGTTCCTAACTGACGACGAAGACTTAACAGAGCAGCCATCAAGTGTTAGACAGTATTCTAGGTTATTACGTGAGGAAGTTTTTGGTCCAAAAATTAGAATATCTGTTTTTTCTGAATTTAGTAGTAGGAAATTACTGGTCATCCAATTTTTTATATCAGCTATGCATTCCGTTAATTTTGTGAATTGGTAAGTTTCGTCAGGGCGCGAAGAAATATAGAGCTGAGTATCATCAGCGTAACAGTGAAAACTAACACCATGCTTCCTGATGATATCTCCTAAGGGTAGCATGTACAGAGTGAACAGCAACGGTCCTAGTACTGAGCCTTGCGGTACTCCATATTCAACTTGTGATCGATATGACCTCTCTTCATTTACTTCTACAAACTGATAACGGTCAGATAAGTATGATTTGAACCATGACAATGCAATTCCACTAATGCCAACATAATTTTCGAGTCTATTTAAAAGAATATTATGATCAATAGTGTCAAATGCAGCACTAAGATCCAGTAACACTAATAGAGAGATACAACCACGATCTGATGATAAGAGCAAATCATTAGTAACTCTAATGAGAGCAGTTTCAGTACTATGGTACGGTCTAAATCCTGACTGGAAATCCTCACAGATACTATTTCTTTCTAAAAAGGAACATAGTTGTGATGATACAGCCTTTTCTAGTATTTTTGACAGAAAAGTGAGATTTGAGATTGGCCTGTAATTGACTAATTCTCTAGGATCAAGTTGTGGTTTTTTAATAAGAGGTTTAATAATAGCCAACTTAAAAGTTTTTGGTACGTATCCTAGTGATAAAGATGAATTAACGATATTAAGAAGAGGATCTATGACCTCTGGAAGCATCTCTTTCAATAGCTTAGTCGGTATAGGGTCTAACATACATGTTGTCGATTTTGACGATTTAACAAGTTTAGACAATTCTTCCTCTCTTAAAGGAGTAAATGAATTGAATTTTTCCTCAGGGATACTACAATGCACCGTCTGACGCAATACTGTAGTAGACGGTTGCGTGGTTATAATTTTTTTTCTAATATTATCAATCTTGCAAGTAAAGAAGTTCATGAAGTCATTACTGCTGTGCTCTTTGGAAACATCAGAAGTTGAAGCTTTATTTCTTGTTAATTTAGCCACTGTATCAAATAAATACCTAGGGTTTTGTTTATTTTCTTCTAAAAGTTTTGAAAAATAGGCAGATCTAGCAGATTTTAGGGCCTTTCTGTACTCAACCAATCTCTCCCTCCACAAAATGCGAAATACTTCTAGTTTTGTTTTCTTCCAGCTGCGTTCCATTTTTCTGGCTGCTCTCTTAAGGCCCGAGTGTGCTCGTTGTACCACGGCGTTGGATTAATTTCCTTAATCTTTTTTAAACGCAAAGGAGCAACTGAGTCTAATGTGCTGGAAAAGACAGAGGCAATAGTTTTCGTTGCAACATCGAGGTCTTCTAAGCTGTCTGGCATGCTAAGGCGATGAAACTGATCAGGAAGATTATTTATAAAGCGTTCTTTAGTGGTAGAAGTGATGGTTCTACCAAATTTATGGCAGGGAGGCAGTTTAGCTGTTTTGACTAAATGTAGTATACACGAGACTAGGTAATGATCTGAGATGTCGTCACTCTGCTGCAGAATTTCAACGGCATCAATATCAATTCCATATGACAATATTAGATCTAAGGTATGGTTATGACAATGAGTGGGTCCTGACACGTGTTGTCTAACTCCAATAGAGTTTAGAATATCTGCAAATGCCAATCCCAATGAGTCTTTTTCATTATCTACATGGATATTAAAGTCACCAACAACAAGTACTTTATCTGCAGCTCCGATAGAAAATCAGCAAATTCTTTGATAAAGTCTGTATGGTGTCCTGGTGGCCTGTATACAGTAGCCAACACAAATGTCAACTTACATAATGTTACGTAAAGTACCATCACTTCGAAGGAATTATATTTGAGAGACTTTTGACTAATACTATAAATATTACTATAAATTACAGCAACACCTCCTCCTTTGCCTTTCTGACGAGGATTGTGTCGATAATCATAACCTTGAGGGCTAGACTCATTTAAAGTAATGTAATCGTCCGGTTTTAGCCAAGTTTCTGTCAAACACAGCATATCTAGATTATTGTCTGTGATAATATCATTTACAATAAGTGATTTTGATGAAAGGGATCTAATATTTAACAACCCAAGCTTTATCATTTGTTTATCATTACTATCTCTATTTTTTATTTGTTGAACATCAATTAAATTTTTACCATTAAATGGGTTTGGAAGTTTTTTGTTTTTACTAATTCGGGGTACAGACACAGTCTCTATGTGATAATATCTAGGTGTAAGAGTTTCTATGTGTTGGGAATTATTTGACTTCTGTAATGTGAGGCAGCTAGCAGACGGTCGGTTTAGCCAGTATGTCTGCTTCCTGACCTGGGCCACAGTTTGTCATGTTTCAGCTCTAAGACTATGTGCCATATTACTAGAGAGAAGAGCAGCACCATCCCGAGAGGGATGAATACCATCTCTTTTCAACAGGTCAGGTCTGCCCCAAAAACTTTTCCAATTGTCTATAAAACCTATATTATTTTGCGGACACCACTTAGACAGCCAGCCATTGAGTGATGATAATCTGCTAACTATCTCATCACTCCGACGAACAGGAAGGGGACATCTTGCAAGGCTTAGGCTCCAGAGCGATGGCTTGCACCGCTCTATTCTCGGGTGTGGGTTTGTGCAATGCGGCAGGCTCTGGCAAATGCTCCATGCAGCGGGGTGAAAGCTGGCTGGTCTCTGGATGTGGTGGAGTTACAGGTGTGAGGTGGGGTTCACAGGCAGTGCTGAATCCTCCGTGCAGGAGCATCCAAAACACATTTCCAGCAACGGCCTTGTTCTGGGAGCAGGAGGAGATGCACTGCTGGTGAGTCCAGCTTTTGTTACTCGTTATACTACTACTAGTTTGTTATACTACATATTTCTTTCCGCATGTCATGTGCAGATCTCCGTATGAACCAATATTTGACAATTGAAAAATATTTACTATAGTACAGTGAAACATTTGTGACTTGTATGCTGCTTTTAAAGAACTTATTTTGTCACAATACACAGCTATGAATCACAGTCAATTGAGAAATGTGCTTGTTGACCTCAGAATGTTTCAGATTTTGGTTTGGTGGTGCTAAAGACACTGAAATTATACACTGAAAACTATAACATCAATAAAACTCACGTAAGGCTCTAATCAGTATCTGGTAGTAATATTTTTTGTTCTTCTGCATATTATTTCCATTTGCACTCTTTGTTTTTCCAACAAAATAACATCTAAAGACAAAAGGCAGCCATTGTGTATGAACAGTGTATGCTGTCATTCAACTTCTGTTCAAATCTGTCTGTGCTATTTCATGTGCCTTCAGCAGATCTCATTTGTAAGACGTCCATCAGCTGTCAGAAAACCTTGAACGCTCTAATAGTCTACTGAATTCAACACACAATCAGGAAATAAAGGTAATGAAAAAGGTGGTGGAATAGACAGACATGATGTCATACTGCGATCTGGTAATCACTGTCCAATTTTCTTTTTCTGTTTCTCATTCTCTCTGTCTTATACAGACAATATAATACAATATAACAATATAATATAATTACACACAAATAAAACCACTGTGAACATAAACTTGACTTCTCCAAGGCAACCATCTTAATTCATGGAAACATACAGCCAGTTTGAAATACTCAGAGTATGAATCTATGAATAACTGCAGAAGACAGATTAAAGGGGACCTATAATGCAAAATTCACTTTTACATGGTGTTTGAACACTGTGAGTGTTGTCTACACTGTGAGTGTCCTCAGTGTGTGTAAACAACCACCCTATAATTTAAAAATCCACCCACTCCTTTTTTAATCCCCATAAATCAGAAAAAATGTCTCAAAATGAGCTGTTCCAGTTTTCTTCCTACTGTGATGTCACAGTAGGGCAAGCCCCACCCACGATATATTAGCATAGATCCTGCCCTGTTCTGGAAAGGGGCGGGGCATCAGCTCATTTGCATTTAAAGATACACACACAAAAACAGCACTTTTTTGCTCCCACTCAAATAGGGGCATTTAAGGCATGCTATAATAAATCATCTTAAAATGTAATTTCAGTATGATGCTGTGAACTCATGGGATGCATTTGCATATGATTTTCTGTTGTTAATATAAGAAGCATGCTGTTATATATAAGAAACATATTTTTCTTTTCGGAAGGAGGCTCCTTCTGCGGCACGAGCTAACAGGCGGTTATTATGCCCTGCACAATCTGTCAAACACATGATATCATAGTTATTATGAGGGGGTGTGTTGCTCTGTAGGCTTACATTTCCATATAGGAGTGCATGTGTAATGTCTCTGAGCACTTTATATCCTGAACATTTCTGCAGAGACCCCACACAGGCAAGAAAGGCTCCATCTTCTAAGGGTAATCAGAACTGTAATTGGATAAAAGAAAGGCAAGCCGACACCAGGCCTTTTAAAGGCAGGTTTATCACGCACAGTCAGGCTACGCTAGAAGACATATGCACTCGCCCATTCACGCCTGTCCTATGTCTATCTCAAAAGCTTCTGCTTTTAAATGCAGACACATCAAAGGGGTAGCGGCTACGGTTGTGTTTGTTGTTTGCGACGCAACAGCAGCGAGTGAATTCAGCAGTCTGAGCAGGATCAAATGTTCCTCCATCGGTTTAAGAACGATCGCTTCTGATGATGGTACAAGAGTATTTGATGTGATTTGAGAACTAATTTCGACTGAGCTTCAAATAAAACAAAATAAACAGCCAACAGTCTTTGTTCATCTTCAGAAGATGAAATGTAAATGACATGATAGGGGAAGAAGTGAGTCTAGTGGAGATCAGGTTTTTGATTGATGGCCGTTGGATCTTTTTATATTCTGCCGACGGTGAGGGAGGGGGGACCTGTTTTCTGCACATACAGGGGCCATCTGGCATACTGGCAACACATTTATGGGGTGAAGAAAATCCTCTGGCTCCTGTCTTATGATGTTTAGCATGTGTGTGTGTGAGTGTGTGTCCCTGCACACCTGTTAAAACCGCAGTGTTTGTCTGAAATCCATGTGTGTGAGAATGTGTTTGCTGATGCACGAGAGACTGCTTCATTCCACCCGTTCGTGCTGAAGGGAATGTGATTTCAGTCAGGCAGTCTGGGAAAAACATTTCCGTAACCTTGACCTTCATTTCAACTTGCCGCATATTGACCTGACATGTTTTGTCGACCAACTGATGGCCTGTCCCACTTTTGGTTGCCTCTGTATTCAACATTGACAGTATTGACAAAAGACAAAAACAAATCACCTCTTTCAGAACCCTAAACTTTTAGTTTTTTGTTGTTATTTAGGTGGAGGCTTTAAATAAGCCCTTTGGGTTTTTTGCCTCTCCCTGCACAGTATATGGATTGTACTTTTGTTTTGTTTTTTATTGTATATATTTATATTTGTGCAAATAAACTAAAACCTAAAAAACCTAAAACCTTAAACTTCACGGACAGCTGATGTTAGGTTTCCCTTGCAGCCGAAGGCTGCTTTCAAATTGATTTAGTCTAATTTATTACATTTCTACAGGCATAATTAATGCAATCCAATAATTGGCATTAATAAACAGCAATAAAAAAAAAAAAAAATAAAAAAAAAAAACACAAACACTATACCGTTCAAATGTTTGGGTCAATATGATTTTTGTTGTTTTTAGTTTTGAATTAAATTAATACTTTCATTCAGCAAGGATACATAAAATTGAACAAAAGTGACAGTAAAGGCATATAATGTAACAAAAAAATTCTATTTCAAATAAATGCTGTACTTTTATACTTTCTTTTCATCAAAGAATACTTTCAACATTTATGATAATAAGAAATGTTTCTTGAGAATGATTTCTGAAGGATCACAAGACTGAAGGCTGGAGTAGTGATGCTGAAAATTCAGCTTTGCCATCAAATGGATGGATGGATGAAATTGTATGATGGATGGATGGATGAAATTGTATGATGGATGAAATTGCATGATGGATGGAATTGTATGATGGATGGATGGATGGAATGAATTGTGGGATGGATCAATGGATGAAATTGTATGATGGATGGATGGATGGATGAACGTTTATAATGGATGGATAGATGAAATTGCATGATGGATGGATTATGGATAGATGATGGATGGATGGAATGAATTGTGGGATGGATGGATGGATGAAATTGTATGATGGATGGATGGATGGATGGAACTGTAGGATGTATGGATGGATGGATGAATGAATTTGTATGATGGATGGATGGATGGATGGATGAAAGTTTATAATGGATGGATAGATGAAATTGCATGATAGATGGATTATGGATGGATGATGGATGGATGGATGGATGGATGGATGGATGGATGGATGGATGGAATGAATTGTGGGATGGATGGATGAAATTGTATGATGGATGGATGGATGGATGGATGGATGGATGAAATGTTATAATGATGGATGGATAGATGAATTTGTATGATGATGGATGGATGGATGAAATTTTATAATGGATGGATGGATGGATGGATGGATGAAATTTTATAATGGATGGATGGATGGATGGATGGATGGATGGATTCAATTATATGATGATGGATGGATGGAATTGATGGATGATGGATGAAATTTTATAATGGATGAGTGGATGGATTCAATTGTATAATAGATGGATGGATGGATGGATGGATGGATGGATGGATGAAATTGTATGATGGATGGATGGAATTGATGGATGGATGGATGGATGGATGGATGGATGGATGGATGGATGGATTCAATTATATGATGATGGATGGATGGAATTGATGGATGGATGGATGGAATTTTATAATGGATGGGTGGATGGATTCAGTTGTATAATAGATGGATGGATGGATGGATGAAATTGTATGATGGATGGATGGATGGATGGATGGATGGATGGATGGATGAAATTGTATGATGGATGGATGGAATTGATGGATGGATGGATGGATTCAATTATATGATGATGGATGGATGGAATTGATGGATGGATGAAATTGTATGATGGATGGATGGAATTGATGGATGGATGGATGGAATTTTATAATGGATGGGTGGATGGATTCAGTTGTATAATAGATGGATGGATGGATGGATGGATGGATGAAATTGTATGATGGATGGATGGATGGATGGATGAAATTTTATAATGGATGGATGGATGGATGGATGGATGAAATTTTATAATGGATGGATGGATGGATTCAACTATATGATGATGGATGGATGGAATTGATGGATGGATGGATGAAATTTTATAATGGATGGGTGGGTGGATTCAATTGTATAATAGATGAATGGATGGATGGAATTTTATAATGGATGGATTCAATTGTATAATGGATGGATAGCAAGTGCTTACAGTATGAAACAAACTGTAAATGTAATGGTATAACCTGTTATTGTTAATTAGCATGTAATAAATTCTCATTATATAAGGTTAAGCAAGTTTTACAAAGTCAGTTCAGCCACTGTCCCATTATAGACTGTCACAATATTACTGCTGAGAAGTATAATGCGTTCTCTACTCTACTGTCAGTAATCAGTGTTTATTTTAACCAATAGAAGACTCTGCTCTATTATCAATGATTGACACTGTCCATCAGATCTGGCCACACCCACAGGTTATTCCAAAAAGAGCTAAAAGAGCAGAGAGAAATCAGTTTTATGAACTCAGAAATGGACTGAAAGACAAAAAGCAATTTCATGCTTCAGGGAATGGAGTTGAGATGTGCCATTCATCCTGTGCTTACATCAACCTTTATTAAGAACAAAAAAGGCACAGGTATTAAAATTAATAAACCAAGAGTTATGCAAATGAGGGGAGGGTTCCGTGAGTACAGAGAAAGGAAACACAGATAGATTGCAATGTCCAGCCAATATCCCAAATCTTCAGGAGGAAACAGGCAACAGAGATCTTTTTTTAGGAAAATTTACCTAAGTGGCCCCCGAAACTCCTGACATTTACTGCTAAACTGATTAATGACATTTAACTGAAATTGAAATATTATGACTGAGGGTTAGAATGAAGGGAAATGTCACCAGTTTTCTCGTCAAAAGCGGAGGCGACTGGATGATCATTTGGGAGGAAGAAAGAAAAGACGTTAAAAGAGAAGAACAATGAAAAGACACTGTGATGGAGCACATTTCTCCGGCCCTTGATTGGATGCAGGGTAGAAGGTGGTATTGCACTAAAATGAGAATGACCTCAGCCATCTAATACAGCTTAATGGGTGTAGTCACTGCCATTGAGACATCCAGCTGGGTATTAATAGCTCAATTAAAGAAAGAGTATTGGATTTCTTTTTCAATTGCTATGCTGAAAAGAACATTGATAAGTGCAGAAGCAGCAGGGATTGATTTTACTTCTAAAGTCAAGAGATCACAATGGTATTAAACCTTCTGTGAGACGGACAGATCATCTGGGGCTCTTGCTTTCTCTCTAAAACTCTTTCTCTCTCGTGAAGAAGTACGAGTAAAACAAAGTCAGCGCAGACAGTCCTGTGCTGACATTAACACACGGCCATTTTGTTGGCTTCTTTAACAAATCAGGTTCCCAGGTTAACACATAATTACAATAAAGATGATTGTAGGGTAAGTGCAGATGTGTATAAACCAAGCTATCAGGCTAATCGGGTATCTGTATGCTATGCTAGTATATAAGTTAACTAATACTGTTAGTTTGATTCTGTTTGGTCAATAGCTGTGTTTTTATTCACGATAAAACACGGCTATGACCGCTTCACCCAGCGGTTAGCAACGTAAACTGTGTTCTCAATTGATATTGTTCATTGAAGCTTACTGTATTATGTAAAAGAGAATTGTGAGAAAGAGAGATTCATACCTGCATCTTTTTTAGCATCTTCCTTCAGGTCGGTCCTATGTATATCTTGTCCTTTTAACAGTTAAGGGGTTTTCCCGTGACTGACAGCGCTAGTCAAAGCATTTGTCAGTTGCGTCTTGTTCCGTGTTTGCCGCCATCTAATAGCGTAATAATGTATCTTCTGTTGCTGTTCACCGTCAGGGACTATTTTTTCTGGCGGAAGGAAGGCTTTTAGTGATTTTACTTCATGAAAGTTGCATTGATACATATTTTTTGGCTTTAATATTTGTATTGTGTGGTAACCGTTTTATAAAAGCAATAAGGTACTCGAGGCTAGTGATGTATCGTGAATAAGTCATGGCTGAAGGGGTTACTCTGCTTCGCATAGTGCCTAACAACGGCCTTCAGCCGTGACTTATTCACAATACAGCACAGCCTCGAGTACCTTATTATAAGCTAACTAATACAGACATAAATGGTCATTATAATGTAGTTGAAACAGTATTTACATGATTTTGTAGGAATTGTAATCAGGCGTTAAAGAGAGAGCAATTTGATCCAATGGGGTCGCTTGGGGTCCTAAAGGAGACCCGATTTCAGGGTCACTACACTGGAAACGTAAAGCATCAGTCGGGCACTCGCTCAGTTTTCACTGAAGTGCACAGAAATATTCAGGAGCACAGAAACTTGTTGTCAATGCTACCCGTGACTTTTAGTTTCACTACATACAGGGCTCTATTTTAATGATCTAAGCATGGTCTGAAGTGTGTGGTGCAGGTGCACTTAGGGCGTGTCTGAATCCACTTTTGCTAGTTTAACGAAGGAAAAAATGGTCGGCGCTCCCGGCGCATGGTCTAAAAGGGTTGTGCCTAGTGAGTAATGGGTGTGTTTTGGGCATAACATGCAATAAACCAATCAGAGTCTGATCTCCCATTCCCTTTAAAAGCCAGCTGCGCTTGCGCCATGGCGGATTCGCTATTTACATGGCGGAATTTGCAGGTGAAAAGACTGAACGCCTCTCTAGCGAGGAAACGCGTTGTAAGGCTAAAGCGTTGTAATCCTTTTATTTTTAATATTTGCCATGTTTGTGTGCTGCTGCGCGTCCCCGTGTGTGTCATAAGCAGAGTGTACGTGCGTTGTGCACGCGAATATAGGCCCATATTACTAACACGCTCTTTAAATAACAAAAAAATACTGCGCTTTTTAATGCCGCAGTCGTTTTCAGTTGCCTCATAATAGCAACATGCCAACAATGCTCCTGAACACACCTCATTTTTAGACCAGCACGCCCATGGTCGAACAGATGGCCACGAGTGCAATTGCTATTTAAACAATGTGGCGCTGGATGTGAAAATGATAACTGTGTCGGACTGAAACTAGCAAAAAACACTTGCGTTGTGCCTGGCGCCGCATTGCGCCGGGTGTATGATAGGGCCCTAAATATTTATCAGCAACGAGGGGGTAACATTGCTGGTTTTTAAGTAATTGAATTTACAGATTCGTTGAGAGAGACGCTGCACACAGGTAATTCACACATCGTATCTCTCATCTCCCTCTCTCTCTCTCTGTAATTAATGTAATGTAAATGTAATCTTACGCAGATCTAATGAGTCGTAACAGACAAAAATAACCGTCGTTTTTACCCTTCTGGTCAAATATTGCACTGCAAACATCAATAACAGCTTTAAGTTGTCAATGCTGCCAGCCATGGTATAAGCGGGATAATCCATGGCTAGCAGTGCCTTAAACAATATTAATGCACAATGTGGAGGCAAAGAACCACTTGACGCAAATTCGGAGGATTATTCCTTTTCGTTCTTGGTGTGAACAGGATTGTAACTAGACTATCATGGAATGATCTACAACTTGACATGCTGCAACCTGCAGTTGATTAAATTGACAATTGATTGTGTTTGATTTTGGCATGTTACTAAGTTAATAGCACTATATTCTAATCATTTAAGCATAAAATACATTGCACAAACATCTTGTAATCATTGCTCATGTACACAGCGCTTTCTACCAGGTTGGCCATGAGGAAAGAATACACATTCTGTCACATCTTGTGTGTTTAAGTGTTACAGATATCATTTGAAAAATGTGTATAATTAGAAATTCATTCCAAGTAAAGTCAAAATTCAGTGGTAATCTACAGAAATGACACAGAACCCGGAATACTCCCATAAAAGCCACATAGGCCATATTCCTGGCTTATTATGGTAATAAATTATGAACAATCGCAAAACTAATCAGCGTTGTTAATTGCAGAAATTCTTCATTGGTAATGGCTGCAGTGCAGTGCGAGCCGGCGGTCTCTGATGGATGTGGAGACCTGTAGAGGTGCAACAGGCTGTTATTGCTTTGCACTTCTGAGCCATAATAAAGATTGAACCACTGCTGTTCTGCACCTGTAAATGGGAGTGTGGAGGACAAATTGTCAGAGAGGGGCCGTGACGCAGCTTCACGAGTGAGAATCTTGTCCTTCGTGCAGTGGTCATGAATAATTCATCAACGGAGCTCTTCACACACTCCGTCAGCGCTTTAATGTGGCTTTACCTGCTTTAGAAACAGCTGGATCTCTGCTCCCGTCCACCCGCTTGCTGCCACTCAATTCCCATTCTGTGTGTGTGTGTGTGTGTGTCCAGGAATGAGAGGACAGTGCATTTTCGTATACATAAAGAAAAAATATTGTAAACTGAAATAAAATTGCTTAAAGTAAACTAAAAGCTAAAGCAAAATAGTATGGTTGAACTATATATATATATATATATATATATATATATATATATTTCAGATACCATAATGTAACCTGCGTGTGGGAGAACACATCCCACCTACAGATGGCAATATGATGTGTGATGCCAAAAAGGTTACTGATACTTAAAACATGGACTTAATGGACACAAATGAAATCTCAATGGCTGCTAGGAAATGGACATTTTATACCATTTTATGATGTGGCTTAAAAAGTGGCTAAAACACAGTTTATATATTAAAATTTATAAATTTATTTTATAAATTATAAATAAATATATCAAAATTTGTATTTTGATGTATATTTATATTCTTTCAAAGAGCTTATTTTAAATTAATAAAAAAAATATTTTATATACATTTTTTTTTTTACAAATTATAATAAAATATTACATTAAATAAAATCTAAACTGAATCTATTATTGCATTATTATTGCTGAAGCCAAATAAAATTAAACAAACCAAAAAATATAATATTCTTTTAGTGCATTTGAAGGGTTAGTTCACCCAAAAATGAAAATTCAGTCATTAATTACTCACCCTCATGTCGTTCCACAACCGTAAGACCTTCGTTCATCTTCGGAACACAAATTAAGATATTTTTGATGAAATCTGATGGCTCAGTGAGGCATTGACAGCAATGCCACCAAACTTCTCAAGATCCAGAAAGCTCCTAAAGACATATTTAAAACAGTTCATGTGACTACAGTGGTTCAACCTTAATGTTATGAAGCGACGAGAATACTTTTTGTGCAAAAAAAACCAAAAAACTTTTCAACAATATTGTTACATGTCTACGGTTGTTTTCCTCGGTTTGACCTAGTTTTCCCCATTATGTTTAATTAGTCATTTCATTCACCGGTGTCTAGTTAATTATCTTGTTAAGTTCCCTTTGTTTGCTACATGTATATATGTTCTCCTTCATTCCTTGTCCGTTCTCGTTGATGTTCAGTTGTGTATATTGATTTTCCTGCCTGTTTCAGTTATTAAATTCATCTCCTCTTATTCTCCATCGTCCTTGTGCCTTTATATACACACATCCCGTAACAAATATCTACTGATGGGCGATTTCAAAACATTGCTTCGAATCTGATTCAGAGAACCAAAGTCACGTGATTTCAGCAGTTTAGCAGTGTGACACGCGATCCGAACCGCTGATTCGAAACAAAAGATTCGTAAAGCTTCATGAAGCAGTGTTTTGAAATCGCCCATCACTAAAAAGTCGTTAATTTTGTTTTTTCGGCACACAAAAAGTATTCTCGACGCTTCATAACATTAAGGTTGAACCACTGCAGTCACGTGAACGGTTTTAAATATGTCTTTAGTAGCTTTCTGGGCATTTGAAAATGTAAATTATCCTGCTGTCAATGCCTCACTGAGCCATCGGATTTCATCAAAAATATCTTAATTTGTGTTCTGAAGATGAACGAAGGTCTTACAGGTGTGGAACGACATGAGGGTGAGTGATTAATGACTGAATTTTCATTTTTGGGTGAACTAACCCTTTAATGCCTCCATGCTTAATGGCAGTACCATGTGTTTATCGCATTCAACACGTAATGAGAAATACAATTTTGTAAACGCCCTGACAATTTAAGGAGACCAAGATCTCTGAATAAAACAAATATTTTAAAATGTTGTATGCATCCATATATCCGCAGGTAATCCCTGCTGAGGCAGTTGAGGAGTCTGCAGCAGACTGTCACTTCGAGTCTGTTTCTCAGGCTCTTGGGAAATCAAAGAAGAGAAAGCAAGACAGAGAGGAGCAGGAGCAGGAGCAGGAGAGAGATGATCACACAAAACAAACAAATTCTACACATCTGTGGCAAAGTGGCAAACGCTTCCTTCCCACCATCAGAGACGTTGAGCATTTTTATCTGCGTGAACATGCCAATTTTATATATACTGGAGGAAAAAAAAAAAAAAAAAAGGAAAAGCTTTTAATCCGTAAATGGCTGGAAATCACATTTTATGTAATTTTACTAAAAAATACTGTCAAATCTATGATTTTTGCAAGTAAAATACTATGAATTGCTATAATCTACAGTAAAAAAACTAACAGTAAAAGGACATTTCCAGAAGTCCCTGCATTGCACATCACATATAATTACATTTTTTATACATAATTATTTTTGTTATAATGTGTTTTGTTACATTTTATGTTATTGAGTTAATTGCATTATTTTAGTGTCATGTATGAAGAGCCCTAATGTCTTTGTATGACCCTGTACACGTCTGTATACGAGTATTGATCATGATTTATGAACAATGAACGATTCATCTGATTCATCATGTGGCTTTCTATTGTGCCACCTGTATTATTGTGTTGATTATCTGTACCTTTTAAGGCAGATTTTAGTAGTTAAAGTGGGTATATTAACATTATATATCACTTAATGAAATATAATAAACAGGCATCCTGTAAAACTGGCTGTAGTAATACTATATATATATATGGGTATATGAGGGAGGGAGAGATATCCGCTCTGCTAGAAATATCCCTTCTTCATTCACCCATAGTGCTGGACATTTTAATCAGGTTCACTTCAGGTTACACTCAAAACTAATCAGTCTTACTGCATGCAACCCGTAATTTGGTTAATTGTGTTATTTGGCAGTGAATCCTCCAGCTGGGAAGTTCACGCTGTAAATGTCAAGATGCTGAATCTTAAAGTGGCATGAGACAATCAATAGACAATCTCTGTAGAGATGCTGGAAACACTTAACCCTCTAAAGTTTTTTAAATGATTGAACATTAGACAAAATCTATTCAAAAAAGTTTGCATATGTGTATTATATTTGATACATCAGGCTCATATGGGAGAATAATGAGCTCAAACTTGAGGAATACAATTTTTTTTTATTTATTTTTTTTATTCAACTTTCTGCAGTTGCTGTTATTTATATGTCCGATAGGATTAAAAAATAATGTAAATCAAAGAAATGCTTATAACAGTATAGCAGACTACTTATGCACATAAAATTCATAATAATATCAGTTATCACTCTATATCTCCCAATGATATGTCTCAGTAAGATGATATTTAAATGCTTAGTTTTATGATCAAAGCTCAACAAAACATATAATGCAATGCAACAAAATGATGATTGAGAGAAAGCCTGATGTAGCATATTTGATACTCACATTTGAAGATGATTTGCCTTGAAAGTTATGTTGCATATTCATATAAACTTAAGTTGTTTCAATCCAGTAAGTGTTCACCTTAAATATATTACTAATAACATGAACGTTATTTTATTTTATATTCACTCTCATCAGATTAAGAGCAGAAATACATACAAGAAACACTTTGCTTGCATATAGACTCAATATTTATGAAAATATTTTGATTTTACCACATGGAAACAGAGCAACAGACGTATTCACGGCATCTCCGCATGTTTTGAGAGCCAACTGCCAACCCAGTGTCTAACGGATCTGGGATCAATCCTAGCGCTTGCCCTCTAATGGATAATCTCGTATTTCTCCAGGGACAATGGAACAATGCAGGAGTGTAGATGAGCTTGAATCTGTCCCACAGCACAACCTAAGAGGCTTTTAGTTGTTTTCTGGAGTTTGAGGTCAGCATCATTCCTTCATATAGTTTCTCACACCTCCAGATTCCAGATCTAATTTCACAGTCCAGACCTGAATGCAATGATCCAAGAAGCCTCTTAAAGTATTGCAGTTACATAGATTGCTTTTTAAAAGGGGTGGGCAAGACAGTGCATTGTGGGAATACACTATGTTTTTAGACATGATTGACTCTAAATACTGGCTTGTTTGAATCATAGCATGCTAAATGTGTGTAATATCTGCATTAAACTAAAATAATGATTGTGCTTATGGCACAAAGTGAGTCTTTGTAACATTTTAAATAGATCAAAATACCTAAAACTACTTTTTTTTTTTTTTTTTTTTTTTTTACATGAAAATGGTAAAATATTTTCAGAGAATGTCTACTGGAACAGATTTTTCTTACATCAATGGCATTTATTTCTTGATTTAAGAACAAATATCCTATTTGCCATTTGGGTAAAATAGACATTATACAGAATATATTCTATAAAACAAGTCTTAATATTTTAATATTCTTCTCAAACAAATGTATCCTAGGCATGTTTATACATTTTTAATAAAAATCGAAACAAAAAACACTGATAAACACTACCAAAAGCGACATTTTTGTTTGAAAGAAATTAATACTTTAATTCAGCAAGGACACGTTAAATTGATGAAACATGACAGTAAAGACATTTATAATAGTTATATAACAGTTATTAATATCTTTTATCAAAGAATCCTGAAAAAAGTACCATGATTTCCACAAAAACACTGAGCAGCAACCGTTTAAAACATTAATAATAATAATAATAAATGTTTCTTGAGCATCAAATCAGCATATCCGAATGATTTCTGAAGGATCACGTGACACTGAAGACTTGAGGAATAAATTACATTTTAAAATATGCTAAAATATAAAACTGTTATTTTAAATTGTAATCATATTTCACAATATTACTGTTTTTACCGTATTTGTGATCAAATGCAGCCTTGATGAGACTTTCAAAAACATTAAAAATCACACAGTTGTGTGCACATACAACATCAAACATTTTCCACACTTCACTTTTAAAGTTTTTAGAAGAATCTTGCCTTATTAGTGCTGAGCGTGTGACTTGAAATTGGTTTGGTAGGTGTGATTTCCTTCCACCCAAAATAATCCCGACTTGCCCTTATTACAGCTGTGCTGGGCTTGATGGCTTACTCAAATGTTAAACGTGACCTTTACGAGACATTTAAGGTGGAAACACGGCTAATGTGTTTGTGTGTTTCTACGACAGCACGCGTGAGACATGCTACAGCCCGCGTCCTCTGAGTCATATCTGAATAATGTTCCTTTGTTTACACTGAGTGACACCACACATTATAATACGTAAGAGCAAAATATACCATAATTGAGAGAGAAACCTACTGGATTGGGGTTTAAACACCATGTCAAGTTGTCCATTAGAGCCAAGAGATGGCTAACTAAAAGAATTCACCCTCACACAATAAAGTACTCAGGCATCACATTAAGCGCTGTCATACTGCATTTTTAATTAGCATGAGTGCTAACCATCGAGACTGCAGGAGTCTGTGTGGAAGTGAGCCTCAGCGTGATTCATCTTATGTTCTGCTCCACAGTCCACAACCATTAAAACACAAGATCTGTCTGCATTAACTGCTGCTATAAATGCCCATTGACTGGCTTGTTAAAGAACAATTACAGCATCACACAAGCTATAGGAGCTTCTGACTAGGAGGTTATAACTGGAGCTCAATGTGTGCAGGTATATGCATTCTGTCATGACAACTCTCTGTTTGGCATGGAAATGGATATGACAATGTCGATATGTTTGGTCTTGGCAGAATAGGTCTGCTGCTGCTGCTTTTAGTTATTACTGCTGCTGTTAGTTATTGCTGCTGCTGCTGTTATTACTGCTGCTGCTTTTGGTTATTGTTGCTGCTGTTAGTTATTGCTGCTGCTGCTGTTATTGCTGCTGCTGTTATTATTGCTGCTGCTGTTAGCTATTGCTGCTGCTACTTTTGGTTATTGCTGCTGCTGTTATTGCTGCTGCTGTTAGCTATTGCTGCTGCTACTTTTGGTTATTGCTGCTGCTGTTATTATTGCTGCTGCTGTTAGCTATTGCTGCTGCTACTTTTGGTTATTGCTGCTGCTGCTGTTAGTTATTGCTGCTGCTGCTGCTGTTAGTTATTGCTGCTGCTGCTTTTGGTTATTGCTGCTGCTTCTGCTGCTGTTATTGCTGCTACTGCTTTTGGTTATTGCTGCTGCTGCTGCTGTTATTGCTGCTGATTGGTCAGATGGACCAGTCTGTTGTGATTGGTTGACCACTTACACTCTTCCAGTCTCAGCTACCACTACAGGGTTTGAGGGCATGTCAAAGTAGACATTGTTTGCAGGCAGCCAATGAAGACCATAGACTGGCATTATGCAAATCTGTTACAAACCCACTTAGGTTCGTGCAGGAAGAAAGACTGGAATTTGGTTATTGCTGCTCCTGCTCCTATATTTTGCTGCTGCTACTTTTGGTTATTGCTGCTGCTGCTGTTATTACTGCTGCTGTTATTGCTGCTGCTGCTACTTTTGGTTATTGCTGCTGCTGTTATTGCTGCTGCTACTTTTGGTTATTACTGCTGCTGCTCCTATTATTGCTGCTGCTACTTTTGGTTATTGCTGCTGCTGCTGTTATTACTGCTGCTGTTATTGCTGCTGCTGTTATTGCTGCTGCTGCTACTTTTGGTTATTGCTGCTGCTGTTATTGCTGCTGCTACTTTTGGTTATTACTGCTGCTGCTCCTATTATTGCTGCTGCTGTTATTGCTGCTGCTGCTTTTGGTTATTGCTGCTGCTGCTTTTGGTTATTGCTGCTGCTGTTATTGCTGCTGCTACTTTTGGTTATTACTGCTGCTGCTTTTGGTTATTGCTGCTGCTGTTATTGCTGCTGCTACTTTTGGTTATTACTGCTGCTGCTTTTGGTTATTGCTGCTGCTGTTATTACTGCTGCTGCTTTTGGTTATTGCTGCTGCTGTTATTGCTGCTGCTACTTTTGGTTATTGCTGCTGCTGCTTTTGGTTATTGCTGCTGCTGTTATTGCTGCTGCTACTTTTGGTTATTACTGCTGCTGCTCCTATTATTGCTGCTGCTGTTATTGCTGCTGCTACTTTTGGTTATTACTGCTGCTGCTCCTATTATTGCTGCTGCTGTTATTGCTGCTGCTGCTTTTGGTTATTGCTGCTGCTGTTATTGCTGCTGCTACTTTTGGTTATTACTGCTGCTGCTCCTATTATTGCTGCTGCTGTTATTGCTGCTGCTACTTTTGGTTATTGCTGCTGCTGCTCCTATTATTGCTGCTGCTGTTATTGCTGCTGCTGCTTTTGGTTATTGCTGCTGCTGCTTTTGGTTATTGCTGCTGCTGTTATTATTGCTGCTGCTGTTATTGCTGCTGCTGCTCCTATTATTGCTGCTGCTGTTATTGCTGCTGCTGCTTTTGTTTATTGCTGCTACTGCTCTTATTATTGCTGCTGCTGCTGTTATCGCTGCTGCTGTTATTGCTGCTGCTGCTTTTGGTTCTTGCTGCTGCTGCTTTTGGTTCTTGCTGCTGCTGTTATTGCTGCTGCTGCTTTTGGTTATTGCTGCTGCTATTATTATTGCTGCTGCTACTTTTGGTTATTGCTGCTGCTGTTATTGCTGCTGCTACTTTTGGTTATTGCTGCTGCTGCTGCTTTTACTGCTGCTGTTATTGCTGCTGCTGCTCTTATTATTGCTGCTGCTGTTGCTTTTGGTTATTGCTGCTGCTGCTGCTCTTATTATTGCTGCTGCTGCTGCTTTTGGTTATTGCTGCTGCTGCTGTTTTTATTGCTGCTGTTATTGCTACTGCTGCTTTTGGTTATTGCTGCTGCTGCTCTTATTATTGCTGCTGCTGCTGCTGCTTTTGGTTATTGCTGCTGTTGCTGCTGCTGTTTTTACTGCTCCTGTTATTGCTGCTGCTGCTTTTGGTTATTGCTGCTGCTGCTCTTATTATTGCTGCTGCTGTTATTGTTGCCGCTGCTTCTGCTGTTGCTGTTAGTACGGGGCTTGCTACTGCCAATACTGTACATACACAACACGCTATTGTGAGCAAATAAGACATGTTGTTGCCCATAGCAGATCTATATAGGTGGAGCTGGGGAAGGTGGAGGGTTTCTGAAAGTGCGCTGCAACTTTTACAGCAGATGCTGACCAAGTATTCGAACGTCGAACAGCGAGCTCATTGGCTACTGATACAGCAGGAACCAATCAGCTGTACCCTGTAGAGAATGATGTGATTGCAAGCAGACTTAAAGACCATCTAGAGTTTCATGACAGAACTTTGTATGAGTCATTGTTTAACATGAATGCTAAATGATATAACAGCAGTGTTTATAATCATTTAGATATATAATCAGTTGATTCTAGGCTTTGTAAATTAAACAGTTTTATGAACGAGTTCTGAACTTCAAGCAAAACTGAATCTTTTCTGAGGTCACTGGCCTAGCAAAGTTTGTCATATATCTACTGATAATTTGTTAACACTTTACAAGAATGTTTCAATGTTAAAAATTTAAAATGCCCCAATATGCTGTTTTAAAGGTTCCTGATTTTGATCTGGAGGTCTCCTACAACAGGTTTACATGCATCCAAGTTAAAAAAAAAAAAAAAAAAAAAACACTTTAATAATATACATTGCAGCATCAACTCTTTTCTCATAGTGTCTGAAACAGTTTGATAAGGGGTTCAGTCTCTCTAAAGTAAACACCTCCTTTCTGAGAGTCTACTCTTCTCTCATTGGTCAGATGCCCCAGTCTGTTGTGATTGGTCTACTCTGCTCTGATTGGTCAGATGGACCAGTCTGTTGTGATTGGTTGACCACATACACTCTTCCAGTCTCAGCTACCACTACAGGGTTTGAGGACGTGTGAAAGTAGACATTGTTTGCAGGCAGCCAATGAAGACCATAGACTGGCATTATGCAAATCTGTTACAAACCCACTTAGGTTTGTGCAGGAAGAAAGACTGGAATTTGGTTATTGCTGCTCCTGCTCCTATATTTTGCTGCTGCTGCTTTTGGTTCTTGCTGCTACTGCTGTTATTGCTGCTGCTGCTGTTATTACTGCTGCTGTTATTGCTACTGCTACTTTTGGTTATTGCTGCTGCTGTTATTACTGCTGCTGTTATTGCTGCTGCTGCTCCTATTATTGCTGCTGCTGTTATTGCTGCTGCTGCTTTTGGTTATTGCTGCTGCTGCTGCTACTTTTGGTTATTGCTGCTGCTGCTTTTGGTTATTGCTGCTGCTGTTATTGCTGCTGCTACTTTTGGTTATTGCTGCTGCTGCTGCTTTTACTGCTGCTGTTATTGCTGCTGCTGCTCTTATTATTGCTGCTGCTGCTGTTTTTATTGCTGCTGTTATTGCTACTGCTGCTTTTGGTTATTGCTGCTGCTGCTCTTATTATTGCTGCTGCTGCTGCTTTTGGTTATTGCTGCTGCTGCTGTTTTTATTGCTGCTGTTATTGCTACTGCTGCTTTTGGTTATTGCTGCTGCTGCTGCTGCTTTTGGTTATTGCTGCTGCTGTTTTTACTGCTGCTGTTATTGCTGCTGCTGCTTTTGGTTATTGCTGCTGCTGCTCTTATTATTGCTGCTGCTGTTATTGTTGCCGCTGCTTCTGCTGTTGCTGTTAGTACGGGGCTTGCTACTGCCAATACTGTACATACACGACACGCTATTGTGAGCAAATAAGACATGTTGTTGCCCATAGCAGATCTATATAGGTGGAGCTGGGGAAGGTGGAGGGTTTCTGAAAGTGCGCTGCAACTTTTACAGCAGATGCTGACCAAGTATTTGAACGTCGAACAGCGAGCTCATTGGCTACTGATACAGCAGGAACCAATCAGCTGTACCCTGTAGAGAATGATGTGATTGCAAGCAGACTTAAAGACCATCTAGAGTTTCATGACAGAACTTTGTATGAGTCATTGTTTAACATGAATGCTAAATGATATAACAGCAGTGTTTATAATCATTTAGATATATAATCAGTTGATTCTAGGCTTTGTAAATTAAACAGTTTTATGAACGAGTTCTGAACTTCAAGCAAAACTGAATCTTTTCTGAGGTCACTGGCCTAGCAAAGTTTGTCATATATCTACTGATAATTTGTTAACACTTTACAAGAATGTTTCAATGTTAAAAATTTAAAATGCCCCAATAATGCTATTTTAAAGGTTCCTGATTTTGATCTGGAGGTCTCCTACAACAGGTTTACATGCATCCAAGTTAAAAAAAAACAAAACAAAAACAAAAAAACACTTTAATAATATACATTGCAGCATCAACTCTTTTCTCATAGTGTCTGAAACAGTTTGATAAGGGGTTCAGTCTCTCTAAAGTAAACACCTCCTTTCTGAGAGTCTACTCTTCTCTCATTGGTCAGATGCCCCAGTCTGTTGTGATTGGTCTACTCTGCTCTGATTGGTCAGATGGACCAGTCTGTTGTGATTGGTTGACCACATACACTCTTCCAGTCTCAGCTACCACTACAGGGTTTGAGGACGTGTGAAAGTAGACATTGTTTGCAGGCAGCCAATGAAGACCATAGACTGGCATTATGCAAATCTGTTACAAACCCACTTAGGTTCGTGCAGGAAGAAAGACTGGAATTACTGAAGAATTGTTTCAGGCAGTTCAGAACTGCTTCTTTCTTCTGGGAAGCAATAACTCCATTTATCTGCACTTTGATCTTTGAAACTTTGCAGAGCTTTTACATTCACAAACAGCTGTATTAGACACTAGATGAAAGGGAATATTTGAAAAAGCATAATAGGGGCACTTTAACATTAGATAACTACATAACAGATGGAAAATAGCATTTATCAATCTCAGTTAATGTTAATTTCAACATTTACTAATACATTATTGAAATAAAAATATTTTTGTGTTAATATTTTTTAATGGACCTGAGCTAACATGAACTAACAATGAACAGCTGTATTTTTATTAAACAACATTAACAAAGATTAATAAGCATGGTAACAGTATAAGCTGCACACGTCACGGTCAATGTGCCTGTAATTATCAGCCGATTTAATACCCTTTAAACACCTTATTACCACTATTAAATATCTGTTAGGCACTTTATTTCCTCCTTTCAAATATTTTCTTCATTTTTTATTTAAAGCAAATCCTTTTCCAAGCTGATATGCAATAGGGAAAAAAGGAAGAAGAATGTAAAAAGGATTCGGGTCACATCAAAAGCTACTTTACTGAAAAACAAGACCAAATATACTGATATATACACTGCTGTTCAAAAGTTTGAGGTCGGTATGATTTTTATTATTATTATTTTTAATAAATTAGTTCTTTTATGCAGCAAGGACACATTCAATTGATCAAAAGAAAATACATTTTTACAAAAAAAATCTATTTGAAATGTATGCTGTTCATCAAAGAAGCCTGAAAAGAAATGTATCTCGGTTTCCTCAAAAATATTAAGCACAGGACTTATTTTCAACATGATAATAATAACGAATGCTTTTAAGCACAAAAGTTGTGTGCAATATGCATCAGATTGTCAACGAACAGACTGTGACTGTTCCATGGGAGGCTGAGACTAGTTAATATACTGATAAATACATTAAAAAATGCACTCAAAGAGCACATAAACATGCACACTCTCAGTCTCAAGCTCTTGCGAGAAAGATGTGTAAACAGATATTGCATGAATAGCAGGAATATCTGAATACCTCACTGGAATGATGTCTGCTCTGGTATGCATCAAGGCCTCCATTCACACATATTTATGTTCATTTTTCCTTGCATGATGATATTCAGTTGTCTAATGTAAGTTTAACCCTCAGGCATTTGTTTCTGTAAATTAAACTATTAGATTGTAAGATAAGATGTAGATGTAGAGCCACTTCCTGTTGAGGACTCGTGACTATTGCTTGTACTTGTAGTAGTATAGATACTGTATATGTTCAATCTCAGGTTTATTTGATTTCATTTTTCTTTTTCATAATTCTGAATGACTTATTGCAAAAGCCCCTTACATAATCTTGACAAATAGTTTTTGGTCTGTCCCCATTCAACCACAACAATCCAACAATCCAATCAATTCCTGATCAAAAATCAAGAGCTGCTTTCAATCAGATATACGTCACAATACAGGGAAAAGATAAAATCGCAACTTCTGTTTCATGCTGACTTTAACCCTCTGCTGTTGTTTGGTCAAAAGAAGTTTGGAAATCTTAAACTTTGACTTTTATGGCATCTATGTGACTAAAAAAAAAAAAAAAAACTTGATTCAGACTTGATTCGAAAAAGCTAAATGGTCGTAAAAAAAAAAAAAATAATAATAATAATAAATAAATAGTCACACTTGTGTTGTTAGCGGTTAGCCACTGGAATTTTTTGAGCCAGAAGACATAAGAGGTTGAAATCAGGTTTATTATGCTCTAATAAGATCATTTTTGTTGCATTTTGATGTTATGTGTAACAAAATGTCTTTCTGTGTTCAGGTTTGACTAGTAAAATTAATACAAAAACTGACACTTCAAATCAACATTTCAAACAAAACAAAAATCTAAACCTTGACAAAAAGAAGTCTTTGAGAATGTCTAAATATATTTCCAAATCCACAACGTATTATTAAAATAAGTATTTATGTCTAAAAACACCTAGAGAATTTATAAGCCTTTTGCATTATAGGAATTGTCTCAGGTTACGTATGTAACCATGGTTCCCTGAGAACAGGGAACGAGACTCTGCGTTTGCAAACGCTTATGGGGAACGTCACGTGACTCTATCCAAACTCTAAGCCAACTATCTAATAACTATCCGGTGACAGCCTATGACGTCATACAGCGCGACCTGGAAGTATAAAAGGGGCGCCTGGGGAAACGGTCATTATCCATCGTCTTGAGGGACTGTTCAGCAGGCAGCCCGAAGCATGGCACGGAAACGCAGAGTCTCGTTCCCTGTTCTCAGGGAACCATGGTTACATACGTAACCTGAGACGTTCCCTTTCGAAAGGGAACTTCTACTCTGCGTTTGCAAACGCTTATGGGGAACGATATACCCACGCCGCCATGCTTGAGGAGAATGCCTGCCAAGAAAAATGGCTGAGACAAAGGCTCCAGAGCAGTTAGAGAACTGCTTGGCAACTCTCCCTCGGGTCACACCAGGCTGTCAGTGACAGCATTCTCTTCGGCCAACAGCCCAAGCTGCACTCCACGAAGGTCCTCTTCAGAGGTCCTACAGAAGCTGCTAAGGCATCTGGAACCAGCTTTTCCCTTTTAAGGGAATGTGGCCAAGGAACCAAAGGGAACCTCTGCCAGTCACTAGAGGGGAACGAAGTCATCCCCAATGCCACCAGGGACGCCGACCTGGTCTGTCACGAGACAAACTTAGTCTTGGCCAATCCTGTCTGAATACAGAGCCTCTAAAACGCAATCTTCATAGAAGATAGTAAGTAAGAGTGACTGCAAAGAGGCAGAAACAAACTCAAACCCACGCGTAGACCCCACCTGTTCAAACCAGGCGGCCCGTAAGCCTAGCAACCTTTAATACACACGGCATAAGTCCCGTGGCCGTTTCTAGGAGCACGAAAGATCCACCCTAGGCGCTAGGTGGCTCTTAGCTCAACTAGATTAGAATCAGACTCAGGGAGGCAGATATAGGTTAAACCAACCTTCAGTAAGGTTTCACTACCAAATCAACCTGAGGGGCTAGCCACTCAGAATACTCGGTAAAAAGCACCCTGTCACCCTCACAGTGAGAGGAGTACATGACTGAACTCCACATATTACACCGGAGGCCGGAGTAGGCCTGCCTTAGTAAACACGTGGCATCAGCAAGTGGCTACCATAATCATACCACCCAAAAGCCATGTATTAGAAGTTTTATGATTAATACATGAAAAACGCTGCCAAACATCATGAACAGGCACATTAGGGCCTATCCGTCAGTGATGGGGTGTGGCCGATGGTGGCATGGTTTCCCAGGCATCCTGCCAACAAGTCAACTAGAAAAGAAGGCCTTAAGGGGCCTCCATTCCAGTATCAGGTGGCGATCAGCCTACTCACAGATTAAAAAACACAAACTGTGCCATCATGTAAACTAAAACGAGGCCTGAAGGGGCCTGCCAATTCAATAACACGTGGTTTCAGCTCGTGAATTTTAAGGGAACCAAGCTATGGGGAACCAGCTCTAACCCAAAAAGCTAAGGGAAGCTAACTGCAACCTGCGCTAGGCTACACATTCCAACAGGCAATGTACCCTAAATATTTGTGACTAAAGGGAACCAAACAAAGCCAACATAGTCTATATATCATAGTCTATATATCTATATATCGAATATCATAAGGCCTACAATCTGAGTTATATGCAATATAGCTGTTAACAAGATCACTAAAAAAGGGAGCTAATAGATACCAACTTTCCTCAAAAAAGTGGCTCTAACTACCCTGAGTATGCAATCCAACAGGCGATGCACTCAGTGACACAAATAAACCTCTTAACTGGGGAATACAAGTCACCATATACTCAAATAGAGGCCGTTTACAGCAAAAGGGCCTATTGTTATGAGAGCAGGTGCTAACCTGTGGCAGCATGAAAAACTCACATACAATGTAGGGCAAAAGTCTAGAACTCAAAGTAACACAAACTTTGATCTACATGCTGTTTTTGAAAGAAAAAACACTCTCTGTACAGATCCTCAAATCTGATCTAAGCCCCAGAGGACAGGAGCTAAAAACTAGCAACGTCAACTCAAACTTGATAAATACAAACCATCAAGTGGCTCAGAAGAAAGTCATTCAGTGGCAATGACACAAACAGTCCCAGGCGCCCTTTTTATACTTCCGGGTCGCGCTGTATGACGTCATAGGCTGTCGCCGGCCAATAGGAATTGGAGTTATTGGATAGTTGGCTTTCAGACACAGAGTCACGTGACGTTCCCCATAAGCGTTTGCAAACGCAGAGTAGAAGTTCCCTTTCAAAAGGGAACTAGTGGTTACACCATGGCATTACATACGTTTTTCTTTTTTTACTCCCACCAGATGGCACTAATCTATGGAAGCTTGTTTCCGCCACTAAATGAAAAAACAAAAAAGGTCACAATTCAGACTTTGTTTCTCAGAATTGCGAGATTTAAACTCAATTGTAAACTCAAACAACTGCAAGTTATAAAGTCAGAATTGCGTAATATAAAGTCAGATTAGTGAGATATAGTCGCAACTTTTTTGACTTGCAGTTGTGAGTTTTTTTCACGCAATTCTGTCTTTGTCTCACAATTCTGACTTTTTTGCTCAGAATTGCGATATAATCTCGCAATTGTCTTATAAATTCTGGCTTTTTTTTCTTAGAATTGTGAGTTTATATCTCGCAATTCTGACTTGCGATATAAACTCACAATTGCAAGTTATAAAGTCAGAATTGTGTGATAATTGTGTTTATAACTATCAATTCTGACTTTATATCTCACAATTGTGAGTTTATATCTTGCAATTCTGAGGAAAAAAAGTCAGAATTGTGAGATAAAAAGTCGCAATTACCTTTTTTATTTTTTATTTCATGACGGAAACAAGCTTTCATACTAATCTGCCTTCAGAATTTTGATTTTGAATGGCATTGTCTCTATTTTAACATGAAATACAGCTTCAACTGAAAAGTAAGAAAAAATAGAATTTTTGTTTGTATAAAAAAGAAAAAAAAATATTATTAAAAAAAATATATGACATTGATTTTACTGAAAATAATAATAATAAAAAAGTTACATTTCAGGTATTCTGTCACTTTTGACCATGAATGCCACAAGTGTGACCCCCAAATAAACAATACCAGAGTGTTAGCACAAAGGCGGGACTTACATTGTTACAAAACTAGTGATTTCTCTCCGTCTCCTCGTTCTAATATTTTCTCAGCTTATAGTCACGGTAAGCAATACTCAACTTGTGTATTCATGCACATGTATCATGTATAGCCTTTACGTACTGCCTACTGACCTTTCTGTGAAATTCTAGCAGTGGATAAAACAATACCTTAATGGCTGATATAGTACCAACAAAGTCTGATAATCTTTTCACAGTTCACTCCAACATTCCAATACATATCAATGAGCTTTTCTAAATCAAAAAGGGAAAAGAGAGTGACCATAATGCCCCTTGGACCAGAGAATTCGTTCAGGTAAAATAGAGTCATCCGTCAATCTGAAAAGGTCATTGGCTGTGGCACTGTGACGAGCCCTTTCCAGATAATCCATTAATCTCCAAATTCAAATTGTCATTCTTCATCCTTATTACAGCAGGGTCCAGTTACAAGCCTGCTGCCGACCCTCCTCATTTCCACACACTAGCCTCATCATCAGAAGGCCTCTACTGAGAGGATTAAACATGACCAAAGAAAGAGAGAGGGAGGAGGAAAAAATGGATGACAGAAAGAAATCCAGTCATTTCACAGGCGAAATCCAGTCATTCCAACTTTTTTAACTTTAGTTAGTGTGCAATGTTGCTGTTTGAGCAAAAACAACATCTGTAAAGTTACGACGCTCAAAGTTCAATGCAAAGAGAGATATTTTCTCTTACAGAAATCACTGTTTAAGGACTACAACAAAAGGCTGGTAGGGACTACAACAAGCTTCTTCGTGGGATGGTGACATCACAAACCCTAAAATTTACATGAACCCCGCCCCCGAGAACACACAACAAAGAGGGTGAGGCCATGTTGGGCTGCTTTAGAGAAGAGGAAGAGTTGTTGTAGTCGAGTGTTGTTGTCATGCCGTCATTTTACGCCGGACTGCTTCACAAACGAGGGTCAATTCAACGCTGGATTTGCACAAAAGATTAACATGATTAGTTGAATCAACTCCACAGCAACTACATAAATTTATTCAGAAACGTCTAAAAGTTGTAACTTCTTCCTGAGTCTCTCCATCAGTGTCGACTCCGGTTTGAACAATGTAAGGCTGAACACCGTTACTGACAATCCTCATTTTGGCTGCGTGAGATTCTCCAGCTTTGTTGTTGTTGAGCGACCAAAGCGTGAGCTGTTAAAGCTCCGCCCTCTTCTGGAAAGGGGGCCAGGAGCAGGAGCTCATTTGCATTTAAAGGGACACACACAAAGAAGATTAACATAGTGGTATGTATCACTTTATGCTGATTTTATTTAATTTTTATAGATAGATTGATATATATTGTATATCACACTTTTTTGTCACTATAGAGTAACAGTATATCTACAGGAACATATCACGTAATGCTAAATAAACTAGTGTCCCTGCACACCGAAATCCCGTTTGTTTGATGACGCCGTCCAAACACAGCAGCCCTGATCCCTTCAAAGATCTCTCCCGACCACAAAGAAAACCTCACACATTTCAAGCACTCAGCACGTTCGGTTCATCTAGCCCAAGAGCCTGTTTGTACAGCAGGTTATGGGCTAAAAAAAAATCTTTATGCAAGCTGTTTCTCCGTACAAACACAGAAGCGGTGCAGCTCCAGAGCTCACTGTCATTACAGATGACAGCATCACCCAATGGGAGTCAGCTCCAGTGGAGAGGGAGGCAGCCGGGGCTGAGGGGGGTTTGGGAAGCGGGGGGTGGGTTGTTTGAGATGTATGGGTTCATGGATGGATGGATACATGGATGTGAAGGGAAAAGAATGCATGGATGGATAGTGCGAAGAGGAATGACAATGGAATGAGAGGGCAAAGCCTGCTGCATGTGCAGGAAATGAGCACATGGGGCGCTGGGCTGAACGCTATACCGTCTGGTAGGCAATTACTAGGCATGTGTGTGTCTTCTCAGGTTAGATCTTGGAGCACAGAGAGTGGCTGTGACAGATACACACACAGCTGTGGGAGGGGAAATATGCCGTGACCAGACTTCACTGTACTTCTAGTGCTTGGGAATGGAAATCTAATGGATGTGCGCACAGTGTGGTTCTTCTTTGTCATGGGATTTTTCAACTCTCTCTGTTTTTCATCAGAAAAATAACAAGCAAAAAACAATCGTGATCTTGAGGAATAGCATGGCATTTACAATGGTTCAGTCGTTTTATTTGCAGTGAAAAAGTTTTATGGTTTGGGTAGCGATATTATTAGCTCATAAATTCTGTCTTTAATTAATGTACAACAGTGTGTCAGATATTTGCTTTAAACACAGATCTGGTTTGAATCATTTGCAGATCAAAAAGAACGTCATGACAATCCTGAACGGCTCACGGTGCCACCAGAAATCAAACAGTCCCAAACCTACTCTAAAAACTGATGTGAACGCTGGCAGAAATGAAAAAGGTACCATAATGGACATATTTACATGCGTGTCCTCCAAAAATTGAAAAAAAAAAATAAATAAATAAATAAAAAACCCTGTAAAAAGATCAAGTAAATAAATAAAATAAAACATGATATACAGTATCAAAACTAACTAAAAAATATTTTTTAGTCTTTTTGTTTTAGTAAAAATCCAATTCTAAATATATTCATTAAATCAGTACATGTATCCTGTTTTTTACTGTGAAAAAAAAAAATTGTTTATTTATTTATTTTTAAGCTGCTTTTTTTTCTTCTTTTAGTGCAAAGAACTCGTTTAAAATGTGTATTTGTTCTTGAATCTGAAATCATTTTAAAAGTAATTAAATTAAATAAAGTGTAAATGAAATTAATTAAATAATGTGAATGTATCTTTTTTTCAATGTAGAACCAGAGAATGTAAAGCAGTGCTATATGATACATAGTAAATTTCAAGGTTCCCTTTCATGGGAACTCGAGCTGCATCGAGACTCGATGGGAACGCCTCTGCGTGACTGCGTCGTGAAGCACATGCGTAAACTGTCCAATAGCATGATGGAACATCATAGGCGGGTGACGTCACAGACCAGGAAACTATAAGGCATACCCAGAACAAAGAACGTGTATCTGTGCTCTGTGTATCTGTCTACCATCATATTTATTGTTGTCTGTCCTCAATATATATATTTATGACCATGGTGAGCAAACAATAGTTCAAACCGTGTGCTTCTCCCTGCCCTCGCTACATCACGGGTGGGGATACACACAAGCTTTGCGTTGTTTGTTTGGGAGCTGAGCATGCCCAGGCAGCCCTCGAGGGGGTTGCCTGCGAGCATTGCGATAAGTTCAATGTTCAATGTCAGAACTCTCTGCTCCCGCTGGGCGCTCTTTGAGGAGGGCGCCTCGGCTCGCGTTCCTCGTGGTTTGGGTCCCACTTCCTCCGAGGCAGAGCAGCTGCTCAGATCATGGGCGTACTCAGTGATTGCACACCATGCTTGCACACCATGGCCATCATGCAAGCATACCAGGCTGACCTGCTAAAAGAGATAGGTGAGGGTAGGGAATTTTTTGCTGACGCACTTCGAGAACTGCGTCGAGCCACAGATCTGTTTCTCAGGGCCACTAAGGAGATGGCCAAGTCAGTCGGCCGTTCTATGGCAGCCCTGGTGGCCACTGAGAGGCACTTATGGCTAAACCTTTCCGGTATAAAGGAGAAAGACAAAAGTTTCCTTTTAAATGCCCCGCTTTCGCCTTCTGGCTTGTTCAGGAGGCAAAGAAACAAGCGGCGGTGTTTCAGAAAATTCTTCCCTGCCGAACTCACGTCTCTGAGGCTGCTGGGCGGGAGCAGCCTCCGCCGAGTGCGAGCTCCTCACACAGAGCTCAACAAAAGCTTAGCGTCGCCACTCGGGCTTCTCTACAAAAGCAGGGTGGCTGGGGTTCCGGGTGGCAGTCGCAGCCGAAGGCTCCAGAGAAGAAGGCAGATCTGAGGACTGTCATCATCTCTAGGAAGTCTTCGGCAAAGAAGTCCTGATGTCGGTGGTGTCAGGCTTCTGAAGGTGGTCCCCTCTGGGGAGAAACGGAGTTCACCTCATTACACGGTGCCCGTTTCTCTTCAGCACCCTCAGGGGGTCGTTCTGCCAACCCTGCCATCTCGGGTGCTTTAGGGCGCAGATACCTCCAGCGATGGGGTTCGGCTGTTGCTCATAGCCCCATTCTGGCCAACCAGAATTTGGTTTTCGGACCTGGTGTCCCTTCTAGACAGTCCCCCTATGGAGATTCCTGTCAGACAAGACCTCCTGTTACAGGCATGAGGCACGATATTGCACCCTCACCCGGAGTTGTGGAAGCTGTGGGCGTGACCCCTGAGGGAGCTCACCTCATAGATTCAGGTCTCTCCACTGAGGTGGTTGAGACCATTCTCCAATCCAGAGCTCCTTCCACGAGGAGATTGTACGCCATTAAGTGGAGATTATTTTCTTCTTGGTGTGAAGAAAGACATCTAGACCCAGCTGTTTGTGCTTTGGGTCCTATCCTTGAGTTCTTGCAAGAACATTTCTCCACTGGATTATCCCCTTCAACTCTAAAAGTTTACATTGCAGCTATATCTGCTTATCATTTACCCATTAAGGGTACATCTGTGGGGAGGAATCCTTTGGTTACATGATTTCTCCATGGCACACTGAGGCTGAGGCCTGCTCAGCGCACGAGAACACCAGCTTGGGATCTAGCCACTGTACTAGAGGGTCTGACCCTGGCTCCCTTCGAACCCTTGGAAGAGGTTCCTGAAAAGTTCCTCACTCTTAAAACCATCTTTCTGCTGGCAATTTTGTCTCTTAAAAGAATTGGAGACTTACAGGCCCTTTCGGTTGCTCCTTTGTGTCTGGAATTTGCTCCTGGCATGGTTAAAGCCTTTCTTCACCCGAGACCGGGTTACGTGCCCAAGGTTCCTACTAATATTGCGGGTCCTATTATGCTGCAGGCCTTCTGTCCTCCACCTTTCTCTTCTCCAGATCAGGAAAAACTCAACCTGCTTTGCCCTGTTTGGGCATTAGATGCTTATGTCCACAGAGCTGCCCTGTGGTGTAAGACAGATCAACTGTTCATTTGTTACGAGTCACCCAGGAGAGGGTGCTCTGCATCTAAGCAGAGAATGAGCAAGTGGGTGGTTGAGGCCATCTCATTTGCTTATGAGTCCTCCGGACAGCCTTCGCCTTTGGCTGTCCGAGCTCATTCAACTATGGGTATGGCTGCTTCTAAAGCTTTTATTTCTGGGGATTCCCTGCAGGATTTTTGCAATGCAGCAGGGTGGTCCTCACCTCACACCTTCGTCAGGTTCTATAACCTGGATCTTAGCTCCACTCCGGGGTCTTCTGTTCTCTCGTCTTGATACACTCAGGCATTTGAGACTATGGCGTAGTGTGTATGGTGTTCCCACCGCATCTCGACACAGCTCGAGTTCCCATGAAAGGGAACATCTCGGGTTACGTCTGTAACCCTGGTTCCCTGAATAGGGAACGAGACGCTGCGTTGCCCTGCCATACTCCCGGCATGCCTGAGAGTGCCTTGCTTCATCCATTCAGAAGCTAGCGTTCTCTGTTCTGGGTATGCTTTATAGTTTCCTGGTCTGTGACGTCACCCACCTATGACGTTCCGTCACACTATTGGACAGTTTACACATGTGCTTCACGACGCAATCACGCAGAGGCGCTCCCACCGCGTCTCGACGCAGCATCTCATTCCCTATTCAGGGAACCAGGGTTACAGACGTAACCAGAGACGTTTTTTTATGAAAAAAAAAGTAAAATTTGGTAAAATATTTGCTGTAATATAATTAAAATATAATATGATTAAATATATGTAATGTTGCCAAACATTAATCCTTCCTCTCCATCTTCTCCCCATTACCTGTCAAACTTTTTATGATCATACAGTCAATAAAAATGGTGAAAAATAAACCTGTGCTGCTAACAGAGACTTTTTATATGCATGTTTTCCTGTCTGTTTTTTATCACAGAGGACTAAATCTTCTCACTAACCTCCCAATGGCACAGACATCCAGGAAGCAAGTACACTTCCAGGAAAGCAGAACCAAACAGCTCTGGCATACTTCCCTATATTGAGGATGAAAGATGGATCCAGGAACTGCACGGAAGGTTCTGGGCAGATTTAAAAGAGAGAGATGAATGAAGTCAAAATGGGTGAGTCAGTGCCTGGAGTGTCTCACGGTTTGCAGTGTGTCATTGCTGATTACTGTAGCACACTCCAGCACAATCAGGTTTATTAATCAAGAGGAAGATGGAAGCTACGGGGACGAGACGATGACCCTTCAAGCTGTTCGTGAAGTGCGAGTGGACCTGCATCACATCACTGCCACACTGAATTTCTGTACCGGGGAAAGAACGGATATAAATAACCATATCCCTGCTGTACTCTATAACTGTAGAGTGTGGATGAGTTATTTTAACATCCTGGCACAGTGAATGTGTTAGTACAGGTGATGAAATCAAACCATAGTTATTTTCAGTTTTAAAAATACATTATTTAAACATTTTCCTGGAATTAATTACACCCACTGATAGCAAAAAAGTATTTGAATATCAGAAAAAGGGTAAAGGTACAAGACTATCAGTGTTTACTAGGGGTGTAACGGTACATGTATTCATCCCAAACTGTCACGGTTCGGTTTATTCAGACGATGAATACAGTCAGTCACAGGCGATCCACACTCCAATCCAGAAGAGGTCGCGTGTGAATGCAACACTCTTTGTTAACCGCCACAACAGGAAAAAGCGCAGAAGAAGAAGAAGAACAGACAATCTATGCATAGATACACTATATTGCCAGAAGTTTTGGGACCCCTGCCTTTATGTGCACATGAACTTTAATGACATCCCTTTCTTAATCCTTAGGGCTTAATATGGAGTTGGCCCACCCTTTGCAGCTATAACAGCCTCAACTCTTCTGGGAAGGCTTTCCACAAGGTTTAGGAGTATGTTTATGGGAATTTTTTCCCATTCTTCTAGAAGCACATTTGTGAGGTCAGGCAGTGATGTTGGCTCGCAGTTTCCGCTCCGGACCTTGCTTTGTGCACTGGTGCACAGTCATGTTGGAACAGGAAGGGGCCATCCCAAAACTGTTCCCACAAAATTGGGAGCATGAAATTGTCCCAAATGTCTTGGTATGCTGAAGCATTAAGAGTTCCTTTCATTGGAACTAAGGGGCCAAGCCCAACCCCTGAAAAACAACCCCCACACCACAATCCCCCCTCCACCAAACTTTACACTTGGCACAATGCAGTCAGGCAAGTACCGTTCTCCTGGCAACTGCCAAACCCAGACTCGTCAATCAGATAGCCAGAGAGAGAAGCGTGATTCGTCACTCCAGAGAACACGTCCCCACTGCTCTAGAGTCCTATACACCACTGCATCCGACACTTTGCATTGCACTTGGTGATGTAAGGCTTGAATGCAGCTGCTCGGCCATGGAAACCCATTCCATTAAGCTCTCTACGCACTGTTCTTGAGCTAATCTGAAGGCCACATGAAGTTTGGAGGTCTGTAGCTATTGTCTCTGCAGAAAGTTGGCAACTTCTGCGTTCTGTGGTTTTACGTGGCCTACCACTTCGTGGCTGAGTTGCTGTTGTTCCCAATTGCTTCCACTTTGTTATGATACCACTAACAGTTGACCGTGGAATATTTAGTAGTGAGGAAATTTCACGAATGGACTTATTGCACAGGTGGCAATCTATCACGGTACCACGCTTGAATTCACTGAGCTCCTGAGAGCGACCCATTCTTTCACAAATGTTTGTAGAAGCAGTCTACATGCCTAGGTGTTTGATTTTATACACCTGTGGCCATAGAAGTGATTGGAACACCTGCATTCAATGATTTGGAGGGGTGTCCCAATACTTTTGGCAATATAGTGTATGTTTACGTGTAATCTCTCAACCAGTGTTTCAACCGCAGAAAGACATCAGTAAAACAGCTTGAGAATAATATCTCACGTAGCATTACATTTACCTCAGGCAAGTAATTTAGTGTCCACAGCATGATAGTTCACTAGAGAGATGAACGATATATGCACTATATTAGCTTATATATTCATTATATTTACTTTACCTGTTAGTAATGTCTTCATTATTTATTACAAGTTATAACAAGTTATGACAGTAACTGTGTAAATTAAACACAGTTTGAATGAATAGGAGTAATTTAGAGGTTAATGCAAAACCTGCCTTATGTGCAATTTACATGTTTATTTATGTAAGTGTTGATTATTATATCTAATAATAAATAGCAACTGAATGTAATAGTTTGGTCTCTGTTGTTAATTGTAACCTTTAATATTAAAGTAATGTGTAAGAAAGGCTCCGTGTATAAAGTTTACAGCATTAGCTGAGATAGATTCTTTTTTAAGGAAATGTTAATTACAATTGAATTTATTTAAAGACAGAGACACAATTTGTTCAACAGACCACTGTTTAAACACTTTTAGCCTACAGTACTTTTTTCTCCAATTGCCATCCAAAGAAACTGCCAACAGATCAAGATAAAGAAAGTCGCCATAGTATTTATAACATAGCTGGGGTTTTAAGAACTATTTGCAGACTGTCTTTGCTAAAACAGGCCATAGATTAGACACAGGACTTAATTAAAAGACTTAATAATCTTAGAAATCTACTTACAAAGACTTAACATAAATTCCACTTAATTCAGTAGAGGCCAGAAAGCACTGGACATGTGTAAACTCAGATTATCTTCAGCTCAACATGCTTTTTCCTCTATCAATGCTGTCAAATGTTTTGGCAAATTTTTCTTCTTCAAATCCTGCTGGTGAGGAGGTTTACTGCTTGAACTCGGTTCAGGATAGGTTAGCATGGCCCAGTGAGCCCCTGCTGGAAGATGTTGTAACTACATCATACAACTGGCTGCAAAAAAGCATCTTTCTCTAATGATTTCATTATTGAAAGTAATGAATTTCATTATATTATAGATGTTTTAGAAGCGCCTTATTTTTGATTATTATATTATATTATTGTTAAATAATTTCATATTTTTTGGGCTTTACTTTTTGACTTTCTTTGTGTCTTGGGATTTTTCCATTGTGCACATCATGTACCTACCTAGACAAAACAAGAAGTAGTAGTCCTTGGACACATTGACACTCTCACACACAACCAGAAGTTGAAGACACACACATTTACACACATACATTTCTTATTATACTTCTTGAAATGCCATACATGGTAAGGTTTGATTCTTAAGTCGTATGATTGGATACTAAAGCCATCCTGGAGATTGTTGTTTGACCTATGTCTATAAATATGACCCTTCTTCCTGAATAAATCTGAGAATGCTTTGTACCACACTTGATCTGTGTCTGCTTGGTCATTCTCCCGAGATCTCGCGCTGCCGCTGCCACACATCACAGGGGTTTAGGCACCTGTTTCTAAACTGATGACTGAGACTACAAATATTCTACCTATGATTGAGATTTTAATCTAACAATTATATTTATTATATTATATTATATTATATTAATCAACTTAATCAACATTTCTGTTTTTAAAAAATGATTTAGCCCCAAAATATCAACAGATCAATTTCACAAAATAATTATTTCCATCAGTGAAAGCCTGTGATACAGACTCAAAAAATGTATTTATTTATTTTTTTACAGTTTCACGACAATATATTCTTCTCTGATACATTTGATTTGATTTGCGTAACCTTTGCCGAGAGACAGGTACAAGTCCCCTGGTGTAAATCTCAATCAACCCCCTTATGCGAGGACAATTAAAGGGGAGAAAAAGAATGAAACGCTAATTATCATTCAAATTAAGAGGGTAATAATCAGGTCATTTTTAGATTTTTTCAGTGGCTGCGCCTAGTCAAGAGAGATGCCTCATAGTATGGCCATTAATTGACGCCCAGCATGAAACTAAGGGCTAAAAATACATTAAAACTGTCAGTGTGCCCTCTGCTCTAGTTCATTCAGCAGTGTTGCTTCATTCGGCACACAGCGGTGTACAGAGCTGACTGCTTATACACCTCAAGGTTATAACAGCGGACAGAGAGAGTGAGAGACGACTATATACTGGAGTTTCACCTCAAAACCATGTGCAACAATTTTCTTGTGTTGCTATAATTATTTAAAAAAAGCTTTGCTTTATTACTAAAGAAAAAATAATTTTATCAGTTTGGCTAAAGTTTGGATTTTTACTTGCACTGCACATGAAAACACATGCACACAAGATGTAGTAACAACACTGGCCTGAAACTCTCTGACACTATAGCTCGCTTGTCATACTCTAATATCTGACCTTTTTGCTTTAATCACTCCCAGTCCTTGGTGAGGGAGAAGCATTTTCATTCATTCATCCCATACTTCCAGCAAATGTTCCTAGCTTTGACCATGATGCACTGCTTTGATTTGCGTGTGACGGTGACCCTTTCGGTGACACAGAGAAACAACACAGACTGTCTCCTGACTCTCCATTCATTAAAACATCATCACTATATAAATTAGAGACAATCCAGGATGTTTTTTGTTTCCTTTGTTTCTTTCACTTGTCTTTTTTTTTTTTTATTGTTGAAACTACTTTTTTCAGTTGTTTGTCAAACTTTAGTATTTTTTGGATTGTGCACAGACAGGAAAAAATCCTGGCTATAATAACAAAACACCACAATTTTGTTCCTACATAATGCAATAATGACTTGCATTTCTAAAAGTATAAGCACAGAAAGCTGTAGTCTATAAAAGTGTTTCATATTTCATGAAAAATGAGTCAACGCCACCAGAAGGCTATCTTTCTCTGTGTTTCATCCACATATGCTCTCAAACAGCTTCTCAGAAGCTAAAAATAATATTTTGTGAAACAATGGTGATATCACACATGAAATTATAGGGGAAAAAAAGAACAATGTGAAAATGAGATTGAGCCACTCATACAGGAAGAACATTCCAGTCTCAAGGGATCTTAATACTTTGATTATTTCGGCTGTTAATTATTTGATGCATAAATAGACAGACAAGCTGAACCATGCTAATGCTCTGATGTTCTTTTAAACCAAAAAACAACGCATTTCATATGTTTAAGTTACAGTTAAAAGTGCAGTAAGTGATTTCTGAGAAACACTGTTGATATCTGAAATCAACCCAAACAGACACACCCCTCCCTCCATTGCTCCGCCCCCAAAATGAACAAACACACAATGCAAGAGTGGAGGTCTCTTTATCATAGTTGAAGCTAAAGCTTTTGAGTGGACACGCCTCCCACTGCTGAATGATTCACTCTCTCTCCTCCCCCAATATGAGTGGACACGCCCCTACTGCTGATTGATTCACTCTCTCTCCTCCCCCAATATGAGTGGACACGCCCCTACTGCTGATTGATTCACTCTCTCTCCTCCCCCAATATGAGTGGACACGCCTCCCACTGCTGAATGATTCACTCTCTCTCCTCCCCCAATATGAGTGGACACGCCCCCTACTGCTGATTGATTCACTCTCTCCTCCCCCATTATGAGTGGACACGCCCCCTACTGCTGATTGATTCACTCTCTCTCCTCCCCCAATATGAGTGGACACGCCCCTACTGCTGATTGATTCACTCTCTCTCCTCCCCCAATATGAGTGGACACGCCCCCTACTGCTGATTGATTCACTCTCTCCTCCCCCAATATGAGTGGACACGCCCCCTACTGCTGATTGATTCACTCTCTCTCCTCCCCCAATATGAGTGGACACGCCCCCTACTGCTGATTGATTCACTCTCTCCTCCCCCAATATGAGTGGACACGCCCCCTACTGCTGATTGATTCAAGTCAAGTCACCTTAATTTATATAGCGATTTTTACAATGTAGATTGTGTCAAAGCAGCTTTACAGTGATAACTGGTACATTATTTTGGCTGCACAGCAGCTCTTAAAGAATAGTGTCAATGCAGGTAGATCAAAGCACTGTTGAATATCAAATATCAATTGTCAAGTGTCCCCAACTAAGCAAGCCAAAGGCGACAGCGGCAAGGAACCCAAACTCCAACAGGTGACATCAGGTGGCAAACAGGTGTTAAAATGGAGAAAAAAAAATTGGGAGAAACCAGGCTTAGTCGGGGGGCCAGTTCTCCTCTGGCAAACAGTGCTTTGTTACGACTCAGGTTGCTATCATAAGCCCGATAGGATCGCAACATTCAAAGTATTTAATTCAGTTCCATCCAGCTGAGGATTCATCACACCGGTATGGACGGTTGTTGAGGAGATGCGCCACTGGTTGTCATGTTGATGAGGCCTTCACTGTGGATGATCTAGTTGACTCAATCTCTGCTGATACTTCAGGGCTGCGTTGTGGTCGTGTCAAGGCCCAGGTCCTTGGTCTCACCTGGATGCGGCCCGGATCCGGTTGACTATGGTAAACCTCGGGATAAACAGAAAGACTAATATTAGCGTAGATGCCATTCTTCTTCTGATGTAACGAGTACGTCTGGTGTCATTGGAAGTGTTCCCGGTTCCGGCTGACCTAATTTATGCAGCCTAATAATCCTTTAACGGATTTGAAAAAATAAATTGATAATGTGTATGCCAGGTTAAAGAGATGCGTTTTTAGTTTAGATTTAAACTGACAGAGTGTGTCTGCTTTCCGAACAATGCTAGGAAGATTGTTCCAGAGTTTAGGTGCCAAATAGG
This sequence comes from Elopichthys bambusa, assembly GCA_037101425.1. Taxonomy (NCBI): domain Eukaryota; kingdom Metazoa; phylum Chordata; class Actinopteri; order Cypriniformes; family Xenocyprididae; genus Elopichthys; species Elopichthys bambusa. The sequence continues at coordinate 923,069 of CM074437.1, read as the reverse complement.
AGAAGGATCTACCGCCTGCGGTTGATTTTGATATTCTAGGTATTATCAGCTGGCCTGAATTCTGAGATCGCAATAGACGCGAAGGACTATAATGCATTAATAGCTCGCTCAGGTACTGGGGAGCTAAACCATTTAGTGCTTTGTAGGTAATTAGCAAGATTCACTCTCTCTCCTCCCCCAATATGAGTGGACACGCCTCCCACTGCTGATTGGCTCACTCTCTCTCCTCCCCCAACATGGACACGCCCACAATTTGTGAATAAATAATTCTTTTAAATGTGAAAAGGATAAAAATAAATAAAAATCTGTCATCATTTGGTGACCCATTTTCAGAGAATTTATCTTGAATTGAGTTTTTCGTTTTTCAAAACACTTTTCTTGTTTTAAGCATAAACAAATTGTAGTGTGGTTTATGCTTAAATCCAGGACAAACTATTTTTCAATATAGGCTAAATATTCTCTGATACCCTCACAAGGATCCAAAACTGTCTTCCAAAGAACATCATTCAGGTTTCATCATGACATGAGATTGAGAAAACAAAATGTTCAATTTTGTGTTAACTATTCAAATGAAATTTCAAATTTGTAACAATCCAAAGTAATATCTAACCTCAGCTGCTCTTTTCACTAATCAGATATTTTAGGGATTCTAAAAAAAGCATCTAAATAGCAAGAATTACCAAGCATTAATGAGAAACAGAGAGAGAAAGAAAGAGCTAAAAGAACACACAAGAAACTGTCTTCAGCATTCAGACAGCCAATTGACCTTTTCACAACATTGGGTCTGGCCACAGCACAAGCATTTCACACCACAGACAGGGTGGAAGAGCTGCCATCACAACAAGTGACTGGATGAGAAGGGGCCGTGTCCTGAACGAATACCAAGCAGGGCTGGACAGATGGTGCCCTCTCAGCTAGAGGAACCCCGTGGCCCGAGCTCAGAGTGCCACTGGGCCTTGGCAGCCAGAGAAGGTTTTAAAGGGGTCACAGGGGCATCTGGAGACGCGGCAGTGCTGGAGGGAGGGGATCTCAATCTATAATCTCTCTGGGTGAAGCCTGGCAGCACAGCAAAACTTCCTGTTTACCTTTAAACTCCTTTAAACTTCTCAGGTCCTGATAGAGGAGGAGACAGGCGGGAGGTCGAGAGTTATCGCCAAGGCTCTGGTTTCAATCTCTGTCTGGGCTTTGGCTTTATTTATGTGCGTGTACGGGGTGAGGGGAGGGTGCGCGTCTGAGATGAGGTTATTCTGTCGTGGATTACTTACAGATTGCACACTGTGATATTGCACCAAAAAAATCTAAAATATTTCTCTTAATCAGTCTTATTTTGTCTTGTTTTCCAGTTAAAATATCTAAGAATTCTTCAAACAAAATTCATTTCATATTTGAGAAGTGATACTGCATTGTACGGAAGCCCTGAACCATATGGTGAGGAAAAAAAGAAAGAAAGAAAAGAAAGAAAGAAAACTTATGGTGAGGAAGAAAAAAAAGAAAACATACCTTGTTATTTCAACATAACTCGTTATTTCAACATAACTCGTTATTTTGAGATTTAAGTTGTTATTTTGACACATCTCGTTATTTTGACACAACTCATTTTTTCAACATAATATCTTGTTATTTCGACATATTAAGTCGTTATTTCGACATAACTCATTATTATACACTGCTTAAAAAAGTTAAAGGAACACTTTGAAAACACATCAGATCTCAATGGGGAAAAATATCATGCTGGATATCTATACTGATATGCACTGGGTAATGTGTTAGGAACGAAAGGATGACACATCGTTTGAAAAAAAATTACTTACAGAGGACTGAATTCAAAGACACTCTGAAAATAAAAGTGAAATAATGATACAGCAGGCTAGTCCATTTCGCTGAAATGTCATTGCAGCAACTCAAAATGGTACTCAGTAGTTTGTATCGCCCCCACATGCTTTTATGCATGCCTGACAACGTCGGGACATGCTCCTAATGAGAAGACGGATGGTGTCCTGGGGTATTTCCTCCCAGATCTGGACCAGGGCATCACTGAACTCCTGTACAGTCTGAGGTGCAACCTGGCGGCGTCGGATACACTGAAACATAATGTCCCAGAGGTGTTCTATTGGATTTAGGTCAGGCGAGCGTGGGGGCCATTCAATGTTATTCAATTTCTTCATCCTCCAGGAAATGCCTGCATACTCTCGCCACATGAGGCCGGGCATTGTCGTGCACCAGGAGGAACCCAGGACCCACTGCACCAGCGTAGGGTCTGACAATGGGTCCAAGGATTTCATCCTGATACCTAATGGCAGTCAGGGTGCCATTGTTTAGACTGTGGAGGTCTGTTAGTCCCTCCATGGATATGCCTCCCCAGACCATCACTGACCCACCACCAAACTGGTCATGCTGAAGGATGTTACAGGCAGCATAACGTTCTTCACGGCTTCTCCAGACCCTTTCACGTCTGTCACATGTGCTCAGGGTGAACCTGCTCTCATCTGTGAAAAGCACAGGGTGCCAGTGGCAGACCTGCCAATTTTGGTGTTCAATGGCAAATGCCAATCGAGCTCCACGGTGCCAGGCAGTGAGCACAGGGCCCACTAGAGAACGTCCGGCCCTCAGGCCACCCTCATGAAGCCTGTTTCTGATTGTTTAGTCAGAGACATACACACCAGTGGCCTGCTGGAGGTCATTTTGCAGGGCTCTGGCAGTGCTCATCCTGTTCCTCCTTGCACAAAGGAGCAGATACCGGTCCTGCTGATGGGTTAAGGACCTTCTACGGCCCTGTCCAGTAACTGCCTGTCTCTTGGAATCTCCTCTCTGCTCTTGAGACTGTGCCGGGAGACACAGCAAACCTTCTGGCAATGGCCTGTATTGATGTGCCATCCTGGAGGATTTGGACTGCCTGTGCAACCTCTGTAGGGTCCAGGTATCGCCTCATGCTACCAGTAGTGACACTGACCCTAGCCAAATGCAAAACTAGTAAAAAAACAGGCAGAAAAGATGAGTAGGGAAAAAAAAATGTCAGTGGCCTCCACCTGTAAAACCATTACTGTTTTGGGGGTCGTCTCATTGTTGCCCATCTAGTGCACCTGTTGTTAATTTCATTAACACCAAAGCAGCTGAAACTGATTAACAACCCCCTCTGCTACTGAACTGACCAGATCAATATCACACGAGTTAAAGTGGCTCAACAGTAGAGAGTTGGCTTGCTGTCCTGGCTTTTACCGTGATTGCCGTGGGTTCGAATCCACCTTTTGCCGAGCTCGCTCTTCTCTATTTTCCCATCACATATCTCATCAGAAAGGCATTTATGAAAATGATGTTCTAAAAGCTGCAGATGCTATTTACACTAAGTGACGATAGCAGAATTTTCTCTTTCGATATTAGCCACTAGAGGGCAGAATAAGACATGGAATCAATTAAAGAACGCATTGTAGTTATGTTGACCTACTGTTACATGTTGGTGCTCCAAAATCCCAGAGGTTTATCATGGGCATTTGCATTCATTCCAGGCTAACCTTTATTGAGGTTAAATTTATGTAGCCCATATTCACTACCATTCAAATGTTTGGGCTTAGTCATTTTTTTCTTTCTTTTTTTGAAAGCATGCAATAATACATACTGCATAAATAATAATGTAATCTTCTACACTACATCGACGCAAATGCAAAACAGTGTCATATCTTCTGTTTTGGCTTAGTTTCAGTGTGTGTTAGTTCTGTTTCCCAGTGTGTTTGATTCATAATTCTGTTCACCTGTCATTCATTTAATTATCTCATTTACTCTGTGTATTTACACTCCTTTCTGTTCAGTTCTTTGTTTTTTCTCGTCTAAGTTGAGTTTAGTTTTAGTTTCCTTAGTGGATTTAAATACAGCAAAGCCTGTTTTGATTTTCTATTTTTTTTGTCATGAGCTTTGATTGCGACCGCCTGTGACATGGTGGCAGAGTAAAAACGGTAATAATACTTCAATATCTCAATGATAAATTTAAGGCCATGGTCCAGCACAGATACGGATTACATTATCAAGTAATTAACTAATGCAGAAATACCAAGTAACACAAACAAAAGTGCAAATGTATTTTGTATTGCACTTCAGAAGAAACTGGGGTTCGTTGACTGTCTAATTTAGAGATCTCAATGAAACCGCTGTCAGCAAGTGATATTTTTCTCAGTATTACACATGCATCATGTCTGTTTTATTATGGAATTTAGTATCACTGCTGTAATCATGGCTGTCTAAGCAGCTGAAGCGGCAGCGTGCTTTTACTGCACTCGTTTTAAATAAACAGTTTTCTGTCTGATGGAAACAGTGGGTGTTGTTTTAATGTGTCTTAATCAGTGCACCATTTTATGTATGGAACTGCTCTGGGAGGCACCGATAACCGTCTTAGATTCACTACTAATTCTGAATTCCATCAATGATGTTTAAAACTTAATTAACAGAAGATCAATTGTGTTTACACTGTAAAATGGTACAGGCAAATTTTAATTAGAATATCCATACATTATTAATTGCGTTAACAAGATCTGAAATTAGGAACAGACTACAGACTGTTTCAATTAAAAAACATCAGTCAGGGAACAGCGAGAGAGAGAGAGAGAGAAGATAACTCACCAGAATCAAACTGAATTCATAATTACTTTGAAATTATTCACTGACCCAGTGAGATGGAAGCTTAAACATTACTGATTTTGATGAAAAGTTGTTTTGAATGAGAGTGACTCTGTGATTAACACTTTGATGTAAACGCATGAAATTGTGAAAAATCTGAATTATTGTTTATGACAAGCGGACTGTTTTTACACTTGCTTATTTCATAGATCTTTAAGTCGGTAATTGGAAGTTGCTAATTTGCATTACAGTAATAAGGTCGCTGACAGTAACTGTTGTTACACACCCAGAGTTTGTCAAAATCCATTACATTAAACAGATACTCTGACAAATAAGAGCCCTCTATTACAGATATGATGTTTGAGAGTTTCGGCATGACTGACAAATTTGCTGTCAGATTGAGTTTGCTTGTGTTCCGTTTTCTGTAATTCTTGTAAACGGCAAAAAACTAAGAAGGTTTCTTCTTACCTCTCACTTACACTAGAGCTGTCGACAAAATTTAAAGGATTAGTTCACTTCAGAATTCAAATTTCCTTATAATTCACTCATCTTGTCATCCAAGATGTTCATGTCTTTCTTTCTTCAGCTGAAAAGAAATTAAGGAAAACATTTTCTCCATATAGTGGACTTCACTGGGGTTCAACGGGTCCAAATGTCAGTTTCAGCTTCAAAGAGCTCTACACGATCCCAGACGAGGAATAAGAGTCTTATCTAGAGAAACCATCGGACATTTTCTAAAAAAAATATATATATACTTTTTAACCACAAATGCTCATCTTGCACTGCTCTGTGATGCATTACGTAATCACGTTGGAAAGGTCACGCGTGACGTAGGCAGAAGTACCGATCCAGTGTTTACAAAGTGAACGTATAAAGACTAAGTCAAATGCCCTTTACAAAAAAGGTGAAACAACGACGTTGGACGTTTTTGAAGCTGGAGGAGAAAATGAGGGTTTTTCGCCCCGTACCGCGGTACTTTCAACCTACCTTTTCAACGTGATTACGTAATGCGTGGCGCATCACAGAGCAGTGAAAATGAGCGATCAACCCGTTGAACCCCAGTAAAATCCACTATATGGAGAAAAATCCTGGAAAGTTTTCCTCAAAAACCTTCATTTCTTTTCCACTGAAGAAAGAAAGACATGAACATCTTGGATGACATGGGGGCGAGTGAATTATCAGGACATTTTAATTCTGAAATAAACTAATCCTTTAAAGGGGACAACATTTTGTTCTGCCACAGGGATGCTTTATATTGCCATGTATTGTAAAAATGTGAATAAATATATGACATTGGCCCTCACACTTATAGTTCAAGCATCAGGCATAATTTACGCTTTGAAGAGTGTTATTAGTGTACTTGTTTTAATGCTATACACTGGAGACTAAACAAATGTAATTAATTTCACAGTAAAAGAGCAAAGAATGCACCAGCAGTGCAGATCTAAGTCATGGTTTATCAGAGGGAAGTCAGTGGGTGGAGGGCTGTTCTTTATCTAATAGATATCTAACCTCATGCATGTCCTCAGACAACCTTTAACTGTCACAACAAGGAATACGTATGGGGAAATGATTGTTGAGTGAAATAATATATATATATATATATATATATATACACATATATTAGGGGTGTAACAGTTCACAGAAGCACCTCATTCAGGCGATTATTTTGGTGCAGATCCAAGCTTGATTGTCGTGTTCACATATGCCTAAATGAACCAAACTAAGGGAGAAAACCTGTCATGTTCTGAAACACTTAAATGGAGCCAGGTGTAAAAACATCCTCAGCCTCACATTTCCTGGAAAGGCCACACACACACACACACATGAAACTAGCGCTGAGGTTTAGACAGATGTACCTCGCGTAAAGTGCCACTCTTCACACACTACATCCACTTTATATTCCAGGCACACTACACTTAAGTAAAAAAGATGGTCACCTTAGGGAGGGCTCTTAATCGATCATGTGTCTGCCTGCTAGCAAGTGATTGACATGGCTGATGTAGTCCTCAGTGCGTCTCTCAGGACCTCAGTCGCTGCTACACACTTAATTGGTTTCCGTACCGATGCGGCGGGTCAGAGATAATCGACCGGCCCTACAACCCTTATATGGCCACATTCTCCCACAAGGGTCCGCTTATTGCATTGAGTCATCCAGCACGTATCGATGCTCTGATGATTAAATCCAATGTCTAATTATTAAGGTATCAGATCTGCAGCTTTTGTCACAGATGTGCTGGGATGTTTAATAGGACAGGCTACATGACCCAACTGAATGATGGGAGCCAGTGCTGTCATGTGACAGCCATTGTCCTATATTGTCCGATACTCAAATTCCAAACAGGCAAAATTGCTAGAAATGTAACAGCAACGCAAGAACAAAATATATGCAACTTAAATTGGATACACAGAAGTAGTCAAAAATGTACATTAAAAACTGATGATGAAGACTCATGAGCTGCTTGCATGAACACAGTGCGCTTCGTTCTGAAACCCGATGCGACTTATTTAATTAGATCACAGCCTTTGATGTGTGAGAAGCGCAATAAGCTATATCAACGTTCGTTTGACGGATGCTTTGCCGAAGCAATGGCGCAAAACACAAACTTAGTGATCTTTTAGGTTCATTACTTTGGCTCAACAAAAAATAAATAAACGCAACATTTTGCATAATAATTATGGAGTTATGACAACTTTGAGTGAATTTACGTTCAACCAACTAGCTACATTGAGTTAGAGGAACTTAATCATTTTTAGCATAAACACAAATTTTTAAGCTGATTACTCAAATAATTAAGTCACTCCCACTACCAGAGTTGTAGTAGTCCTGGAACCAATTAGCCTAATCTTATCTATTTCAGTTCAAATCAAGAGCTATAACACATGCTAGCATAACTTATTTAACATGTATATTTTAATGAACAAGTAAGATATTACTTGTCACTGGCATTAGCGCAGTCATTGCTTATAGAGTCAATGTAGTGTTTACCTTCATGTATCTACTCTTCTATAGAGGACCAAACCTGCAGAAATTAAAAATGAATAAATAAATATATAAATGAATAAATAGGTAAATAAATGTGATAATAGGAAAATAAATAAATGAATAAACGACTTGATAAAATAAATGATTCATTTTTAATAAAATTAATTTTTCCCCTTAATTTATTATTTTCTGCGTTTATACATTTTTAACTTTTATTTTTAGTTAATTATTATTATTTTTTATTTATGTAGTATTTTTATATTTATTTATATATGTATGCATTCATTTACTTTTAGATTTATTTATTGATTGATTAATTTATTTTTACTTTTCCGTGTGTAACATGCAAATGAGGAAGGCGGTCCTTCTGTAGCTTCAGAGCATCATTGGTTAAGAGCTCACGCGTAGAATCGTCAGGCCAGCTAAGCGATAGTGATGAGAGTTTTCAAAGAAAATGGCGGCAAGTAGTAATTCGTTGTCTAGTTTGCTACGGGATGTGGTTAAAAGTTATTTTCACCTAATGTTATACGCATTATGCCGAAATATTTAAACTATTTTCCAGAAATAAAAACACGAAGCTGAAGCTACTTATGTGATCCCCACAGCATCATCGTCATCGAGTCTGGAACCATCGACGTCAGACGCTTGGTTAGATTGTTGATAGCTAGCTATAACTTTAGCGAAATGACAAATAATGTTAATGCCGTAAATGTGTTTTTAAATTGGGAGCACAGAGAAAACTTTATACGACGATCAGATGGTCTCATATTGTCCCATCCATCGTCATTGTTAACGTGGGTAGACAATATGAAGAACTGGCCAAAGGAAACCTATGGGGACTGTCAGGAGTTGATGGAGCAGCATGTAGAGGGTGAAGAAGACGGGAATTATTTTAAATCAGTTTTATTAAACGAGATATCTGTGTGATTTGTGTTTTAGAAAGTTTATAATTTAATATAAGTTGTAAGTGATGTTATCAGGAAGCTAGAGACACCTTTTACTGACCTTCATGTAGAGGTAATATTTCACCATTTAATTTTCATATGTAATAAACCAAGATGGAATTCATTTGCAAACTTGACATGACTTATTTCATTTAAATCAGAAGACTTAATTCCTTTGAGTTTTAAGGGGAATCTACAGAGCTCACAATATATGGTTTTATAAGAAATTACTGACAGCTAACATCTGGCCACATTGTAAATAACTACATACACTATTTACACTGATTAGTTAAAGCAAAACCACAGCACAGACAGACGTGGACACACCTACAAATCAGCACTTATTCATCCTCTACATCAGAAATTACATTGCTTAGAAGGTTACAAAGGGCAAATTCTCAAATTTGTATCAATTTTAGGGGTGAGCTTAACTGGAACTGTTGTGAGAAAGGGTTTGGAAATTTTCATATGACCCGCTCAACATGGACACGTACATTGGCGATGTGCCTCATGTCGGTGGTGTCTTCTTCCGAGAGTTGCATGCCTCTCTTGGCGAATGCTGGAATGACAAGTTTCACCTTCCTTTCATAGAGGAGATCGATAATGGTGAAGCCTCTGTCTGCAATTACGTCATCGTCTGGATGAAGGTATTCCAGAAATCCTGAATTTGCAGTTATGAATTTATCACAACACCAGGTTTTGAAACACCAAACCTTTCAGCAAGATCACCCTGCAATAAAGTAAGACGCAGCTTCATCAGAGTTATCAGGAGTTGATCCCAAGTGTGTAGCTGGAAGCTGTTGGATTATATATTTGTAAGGTGCTCGACTGAATAAAATGCATCCAATATCAACCCTGTGTGCTGACAGAGGTGGTTGTTTCTCAGCAGAGTTGTGTATAATGGCGCCGGCTCAACGCATTGTGTTCTCATATCAGATGTAGGTGGCTTCAGGTTGAGTTGTGCTTCTGAAGTCAGTTGTGGATCCTCCCAGTGTGTTTCTGCACCACAGTTCAGGGGCATGTGGATGTGATCTTCCTCACTGTGGTCCACTGCATCACTGACGCTTATCGTTGCATCTGTGGAAATAATATAACCATAAACATGTTTACATTAGTACTATAAATACATCATGAGAATTAATATATGATGGCACCCATACTTTATCGGAACAACGTGTGTGAGAGAGAGATGCATTAATAACAAGACCGTATACACACAATCTCTAACTCTAGTGTTGATACGTAGGTCAATATCAATATCTGAATGAGAGATAGCTAGCTGGCCTGCTATCATCTGCAATCTCTGTAACTGTAGCAGGAATAATGTAAGCTATTGTAAAACTTTATAATGTACCATAATACTATGGTAAATATGAAATATATAGGTGGCAATGGTAATAATGCAAGATTGTTGTATTTTGTTACCTGCCTGTTACTGATCTCAAATGTATTCATAGAACGGACTTCACAAATCTAACGTTAGGCTAACAAGCACGTGGCTAGCTAAGTTAGCTTACCTGAATCTGACTGTTCAGCACCCGGCCTGACTTCTTTACTGGAACATTGTAGCCATTTCTCGGGGTAAGGGTGTTCGTCAGTCAGCTTCCCGTCCATGAAATGGTACGAACACACATAAGGGCGCTTGGGTGGGCACTTCAAGTTTAGCGCCTTCAGCCATTGTCTCAGGTGCTCCTCGTCTTAAGGTGGAGGGTGTAAATTGTAAAGTGCACCGCAACACTCCGACCGCTTTACATTGTGTTTGTAACATCGTTGATGAAATTGTTCTCTCTTCTTAATCCAATTGTTATGGCAGCCCCTAAATGAGCATTTAATACTTAACATATTTGCTTTCTGTTATAATCTACCGTTACAGCTATAGGATTACAGCTAGCGACTAGCTTAGGTCCCTTTCAGCAGGAAGTAAGATGACAAAACAAATGTAATGGCGTCACCCTTGTTGTCGTGAAAATAAGGTGAATACACACGTGAGAGCTACAACCTGTCACTACAAAGCCAGAGTAATCGAGCAAGCGCTTCAATCAACGATGAACCAATGATGAGCAAGACCAACCCACCTAATTATCATACATGACAAAGAAATGTAAGAATATATATGAAAATATTTTTTTTTAAAAAGTTGAAATAAATAAATGTTAAAATAAATAAATCTGGAAATAAATACATATTGGAATAAATAAATATAAAAATAAATGAATGCATAAATAAGTAAATATAAATGGAAAAATAAATAAAGTTAGAAATAATTAAAACATAAAAGCAGAAAATAATAAATTAATGAATTTTATTAAAAATGAATCTTTTTTTATCAAGTCATTTATTCATTTATTTATTTTCCTATTATCACATTTATTTACCTTTTTATCTATTTATTCATTTATATATATATATATATATATATAATATTCATTTAATTTTTTTTTTTTTTTAATTTCTGCAAGTTTGGTCCTCAATATTCTTCAGCACAACAGTAACCACAAAAACTTCAACATTAAAACTCTTTTAAATGTCAAACAGAACATCATTAAACACTAAAAGGTCTTTCCCTTCACTGAAAACAAATAAATTAACACTTTCAACATTTATTCTCCTTATCCAGTCCTATGCAAAGCATGCTGGGAACTAGAAATCCACTGTGCAATTTCCGAAGTTATCAAGACAATTTAATTAAGTTACTACAACCTAATTTCTTTAAAAAGACAATTAATGCAATATTTTGAGTTTAAATTACAGACAATAATAAGTTGATGTAATGTTCAACATTATTATGTCAACAGAACTCTACAAAATAATGTTTGCAACTTAAAAGGTTTAATTAAAGGGGTCCTTCACTTTTGTAACTTTAGTTAGTGTGTATTGTTGCTGTTTGATCATAAACAACATCTGCAAAGTTTCGACGCTCAAAGTTTAATGCAAAGGGAGATCTTTTCTTTTACAGAAATCACTTTTTAAGGACTACAACAAATGGCTAGTAGGAACTACAATGAGCTTCTTCCTGGGTTCGTGACATCACACACCCCAACATTTCCATAAACCCCGCCCCCGAGAACACACAACAAATGGGGTGAGGCCATGTTGGGCTGCTTTAGAGAAGAGGAAGAGTTGTTGTAGTCGAGTGTTGTTGTCATGCCGTCATTTTACGCTGGACTGCTTCACAAACGAGGGACAATTCAACGCTGGATTTGCGCAAAAGATTAACATGATGGCACATGCTAGTGGATGAGTTGAATCAACTCCACAGCAACTACATAAATTTATCCACTAACCATTCAGAAACATCTAAAAGTTGTAACTTCTTCCTGAGTCTCTCCATCAGTGTCGACTCCGGTTTGAACAATGTAAGGCTGAACACCGTTACTGACAATCCTCATTTTGGCTGCGTGAGATTCTCCAGCTTTGTTGTTGTTGAGCAACCAAAGCGTGAGCTGTTAAAGCTCCGCCCTCTTCTATTCGCTATGGTAAACACCTTTGTACTACCATTGGTCCGTGGCGATTACATAATAGTTAGGTGTGCACAGAAGCTCCGCCTTCTTCCACGGCAAAAGTTGTGGTCATTTCGTTATTGAGAGGAAAGCACACAGCACTTTACATATTCTTTTAAACGTCGCTCTCAGTAGAGTGTTTGGTGTTGGATCTTCGCTAACAGTATATCTCTGGTCACGTATTTTGTTTTACTCCTAAACGAAGAACGAAAAAGAACATCGCCGTGAGTATATCAGGGCCTTAAAGTCGCAAGATGCGTGATATATGGCGTTCATGCACAATTTTAGTTTGTGATCTAATAAGAAGACGCTGTGCTGCTTCAGTGCATTCAATGCAAAATGGAATGTAGCTTTTGGTCGTGCTACACAAAGTAGTTAGCTACTGAAAAAGCTACACTGTTTTAAAAGCAACTGATCTACAGTTAAGCTACTGAAAAATGTAGTTAAGTTACATCGCTACTTGTAGTTAGCTGTTCCCCAACACTTCAACTCATGAACTAGTGAGCTCTCTTCCCCAAAGCAATGTGCTTGAAAATGATTTACTTTTGGTTAGTCTGAAAGATGTTAAACATTGCATGAAGGCATAAATAGAGATTATATATTAGTGTATAAAACTACATTGTGAATCGACTGGACTAGCAAGTTTTATGGCCCAACTTTCAGCTGGAGGGCTGTTCCTGAGAGTGTTGTCAAATCCAATAGCATGTCTGTATATCAGGGGAGATCGTTCAAGCAAAGACTCCGATCCATGACGCATTTTATTAACCTTCAAGATGGTGGACATTTTTTTGGACGTGTGGAGACTTGTCATATTTCCCCCGTGGCTCCGTAGTGCAATTTCCTGCTCTTCACATTTTTCATCCCGCACTCAATAATTTATTAAAGGGGGAACAGTTGTTTAAAGCTGAAGAGTACTGTCAGACTCACTGACTAATTCATTCTTTAATCTTCAAGACAATTTCATTCATCAAAGTCTATGCCACACTTATAACACCCCTTAAATTAAACACGTCCGACTGCATTACCTACAGAGTAAACAACCCATTGGGCTCTGACACTAATGAGCATTATGAAGAAAGTCTTGTTTGAAGACCGTACATGCAAGATGCTTCCCCCATAGAGGCTGAGCACAAACAAGTGACCTTCCGAGTTTCCAGACCTGAAACCAAACCTCCTAATATGACGTTCCGCCAATATTGTTTCTAGTAGAACCCAGTAATTAAGCCTCCATCATTGATTTGAGGGAACTTTCCAGCTGAAACCTAATGCACCAAAGCTGCGTTTTAATGTGACCCGTGCAGGATCTGGTTTCCCCTGGATGTGCAGAGCAGCACTTCAATGGCTTGTATACGGCCATTTAGAAATCAATCCCAACTGTGCTGCTAATTCATTCTATCAGTATCCCAATGATTTTATCTGCGGTGTGGAGAGTTCCGCTAGGTCCCCACGCACAGGCCAGGACAGGGCATGAGCCGATAAAACAAGATAAACAAGTATCGAGCCTCTCAACTGAAAAGTCACCGGCTGAACCAGAAGAGATGAGGGACGGGCGAGGCTGGGTGGATCACAAACACTGGGAAACTGATACCGATGAACATAGTCCGGGAAGTGGATTGAGCTCCATCTACACTTCAAAAAGAGGTCTTTTCTGGACCTTCATTTTTAATGCAATGAAATATAACAACGAGGAGTCTAATTACGAAATAATGAAACAGACCTCCACGCCGGCTCCAACGTAGAGACAGATTTCAGATAAAGGAAAGCAGACCTACCGGCACGGACAATGTCAGAAGAGCTGTACTCTGACTCAAGCTCAATTTGTGATCTGATTTAGTTCGATATAAACATAAACCAGTCTTCCTGGATGATAGTCAACTTTCAGTGTGGGTAGGACTGACTCTGGCTAACACAGTGGATAAAAATGATCATTTATCAACCTGAGCAGGATGATCTTGCTAATGATCTTATGAAATTTTTTGTCCTTCTAAGATATTAGCTCTCAACATCAATTCTGTAGTGCATCTGAGCTGTGTATTTTCCATCTTAAATGGCAAGTTTTGTCATTATTCACACAAATGAAGGTTATTTGCTGGCACCTATGGTTACATCAGGAACTGTTAACATCCATGGAAACATTTCATTGCACAAAAGGTGCTTTATAGTGGAAAAAGGTTATTATCTGGATTATTAAGATGTTCTTCACAAAAATATGTTTTTTTAAAAAACAAATCACTGCAAGGTTCTTTAAAGAACCCAGAATGATTCGTCTATGGCATCACTTCAAAAACAATAGTTGGGTTAAATAAAACTGAATGCTTTTGAAATGCTTTTAAAAAGCTTTGGCTTTCTGCACAAATTTAAGGTCCAGCTTTTCTCAAGTTAATCTTGACAACGGTGCTGATAATAAATTAGCAACAATATTCTCCTCATTAATGTTGCATGTGGTTTCCATAGCAATATTGATTGGTCAATTTTCTTGTCATTTGTAATTCATCTCTCATTGACTTGCTATGTCTTGGCCCTATGGCAGCACACTTCAAATAGCTTTTATAATGGGTATTTTTTCCATACTGGATAGCCCCAGCCCTCATTCACTTTCATTATATGGAAGAAAGTCATATGAATCGTTTCAACAACATGAGGGTGAGTTTATCATGACAGATGCTGTATTCTTTTGTGAACAATCCCTTTAAAATCATGTACCGCCCGCTCAGAACTAATCAGACCGGCTTCATTAGGATGTTGCTGGAAGTTCATGGGTGGTTTCTCCATAAAACAGGGTTTATTCCACACTGTGGGCCTAATATGGCATGACAGCTTTAAAATTGCATGAATAATCAAATAATCTAATTAAGCGCACAACTTTAATTTGTCTAGGATGTAAACACGCAAGGCTTGACGGCTCACAAAGCAGATGTCTCATACGATCTTCTGCGATATAGATTCTTATTACATCGAATTATCATATTACTTCAGAAGAGGCTTTTTTCCCTCCATGAAACTTCAAAGTCAAAGCCATTGCTATTACCTAGACTACAGCTGAATGGCAAACTGCAGTTCTTTGGGGACAGAAACGCTGGCCTTGGATAATTTCACAGTGCATGTCTAAACTGAGCCACCCACATCACTGCTTTATTCATCCGTTATCACTATCAACTGAACACAGTCTGTCTGGAAATATGAAATGCTTGTGGGAGCTTTTTATGTTATGGCTAACGGCAGACTTTGTGAACAATAGTGGCTCTGAACAACACTCCCCCTGCATACAGTGCAGTGCATCGTGGGAACACTGATTCTCAATGTTCTCAATCAAAGCCATCATGGAGCATCAGCTAATTTGATGAGCTGTTGACAGTGAATCACACAGATTAAAAGAAAGTATAGAAAAATCACAAAAACACCAGTCACCAATGGATACAATGTGTTCAAGTGACAAACACAAAATGTAACAAAAGTGCTATTGAGTGCTATTTCAACATCAGTCCAATAAGGATGTTCATGTCCTTTGGTTGAACTTCATAGAAATTATCATTATGGGCACGCTTGAACATTGAAACTGCAACAAGCTACTCATAATTTAAAGGGGTCGCTGATTATGATTTGACTTGTTTAACTTTAGTTAGTGTGTAATGTTGCTGTTTGATCATAAACAACATCTGCAAAGTTACGACGCTCAAAGTTCAATGCAAAGGGAGATATTTTCTTTTACAGAAATCACTTTTTAAGGACTACAACAAACAGCTGGTAGGGACTACAATGAGCTTCTTCCCGGGTTGATGACATCACTAACCCTAAAATTTACATAAACCCCGCCCCCAAGAACACAAAACAAAGGAGGCGAGGCCATGTTGGGCTGCTTTAGAGAAGAGGAAGAGTTGTTGTAGTCGAGTGTTGTTGACATGCCGTCTTTTTACGCCGGACTGCTTGGTCAATTCAATGCTGGATTTGCACAAAAGATTAACATGGAGTTGAATCAACTCCACAGCAACTACATAAATTTATCCACTAACCATTCAGAAACGTCTAAAAGTTGTAACTTCTTCCTGAGTCTCTCCATCAGTGTCGACTCCGGTTTGAACAATGTAAGGCTGAACGCCGTTACTGACAATCCTCATTTTGGCTGCGTGAGATTCTCCAGCTTTGTTGTTGTTGAGCGACCGAAGCGCGAGCCGTTAAAGCTCCACCTTCTTCTGGAAAGGGGGCGGGAGCAGCAGCTCATTTGCATTTAAAGGGACGCACACAAAAACGGTGTGTTTTTGCTCACACCCAAATAGGGGCAAATTTGACAAGCTATAATAAATGATCTGTGGGGTATTTTGAGCTGAAACTTCACAGACAAATAATGAACTTAATGATTTTGTCAGTGGTATTTTATAAAAATAAAGAGAAGTATGAAATATTTTACCAAATTTATGCAACACAGTACAGCGCTAACAAAAGCAATCACAGCTCATTTGCCCAGTGCCTCTAAATCACTCCACTCATGTCCAAATCCTCAGGCTGTATTTTCCATTATCTGAATGTCAGATTTCTCTCATCACAACACTTTGAAGATTATTCCATCTGAGAGAAGAAGAAGAAAAAAAAAAAAAGATAAAGAAGGACCATTTGTTGGTGGGAGAAAATAACTCTCTCTTTTGAAGCAGCTGAATGCCCGACATTTGCATGAGAACTAGGGTTGGTGGCTTTTTAACGGCAGGCATCAGAGGCTAACGCTTCATGTCCCACGCGCCAGAGAGCCACAGCTGTGGAGAAATAATGTGTCTTTCTGAGAGCTGAAAGTGCATGGAGTCATATCTGAATCTCATGGCTGATTAGATCAATAAGGATGCAAGAGAAGCATTCAGCAGATACAGGCAAAATGTTATATTTCATGTCTGGAGCAAAACTGTTGCAATATAACTTCATTCGTAACGTGTGTCTGTTCCACATATAGAGCATTTTTCTTTTGTTCAGCTTTAATGCTTGGCATGCCTGATATGCACAGTTCTTGTTTTCACAGGAGGAGAACACTGGAGTGTTTCAAGGGCATCAGATGCCATGGGAAACAGATATATGCTGATTATGCTAAGTGCCTCTTTAAGGGCAGTTAAAGGAAATATATAACATTTGTGTGAACACAATGCAATATAAACAAGTAAAAGACATAATTGCAATGCAGCTGTAGGGAGTAAATGCAGTTTACTCTTTACACTTGTGATTGACACTATTTGATAAGATTTTAAATTGCCTTCAAGTGGAAAGAATGATAAATTTGAGCTATTTGCCCCAGTCACATTTTTTTCCTATCCCATCTAAATGTGCAGAAGAAATTAACCATTTGTAGTGACATCAAAGGCAGCAGACAAGGAAAAATATTTTAATTAATCACACACTCTAAAAACAATGTTGGGTTAAAAACAACCCAAGTTGGGTTGAAAATAGACAAATCCAGCGGTTGGGTTAAATATTTGACCAACATGCTGGGTAGTTTTATTTAACTCCACCTTTGTTTAAAAATTACTATATGGCTGGCTTGAAATGAACCCGAAATTAAAAATCAGACACATAATTACTAGAGGCAACAATAATAATCAAAAGGTGAACATTTATTAATTAGCAATTTTTTTGTTTAATTATCATTTATTAAACCTATTTTGGGTTCATTTTAAGCAATACGGTAATTTTTAAACAATAGTTGGGTTAAATAAAACTACCCAGTGTCACAGTTCCCTTCATTCCCGGACTCCATTTCCCATGATCCTCCTGTTTCCACACCTGCACTCACTTCCTCATCTTCTCCCCATCATCACCGTTCACCTGCACCTGGACCTGATCATCTGCACACCCTTTATAATGGACTCACTCCTCTCACTCCTTGTCTGTTCTTGTTGTTGACTTATTGTTTGTTGTTAACCTGATGTTAGTTTGTATATGTACTGGTTGTGTTTGTCCTTCGTTCATTAAATACCCTTATTTTGTGGAAATCCGTGATACGCCTCTTCTCTGCAACCACCACACATAACACCCAGCAGGTTGGGCAAACATTTAACCCAACCACTGGGGTAAACAACCCATTCACTGCCCATTTTCAACCCAACTTGGGGTGTTTTTAACCCAACATTTTTTAGAGTGTACAAGCAAAAGCGCAACAATGAAATTACGGATGTAACAGTTTTTATAAACCAGTACAGTATAAACCAGTTACTCTTGTAGTTATTATACACCAATTTGAGACAAAAATATTGACAGTTAGTTTGTCTATTTTTGCTTAACCAATAGAAATAGTTCCAAACAAACCCAAAGCAGAATCTAATGACATCTGTGAACGAATCAGTGTTTTTTAATGAATCAGTTAGGTGAATGATTAAACGACTCACTCATACAGACAAATCAGTGTTCGGATGAATGAATGATTCTAAGGATTCGCTTATTAAACCTTTTGGTGCTCTTGAGTAAACTCTTGACTGAACAATTTTACGTTTCGTTTTTTTTTTTTTTTTTTTTTACTTCATTGGAATTCTACAAAACTTGGTAAAGTTTTTGGCACTTGCTATGTGAACACACACACACAAATCATGGACATGATTTGAAAAGGTTAAATGTTCCTGAAAAAAAATAGTCACACTTGTGCTCCTCGTGGTCAAAAATGAGCACATTGGAAATGAATGGGAGACAAATTTCATCTAGTGAAAACTTTTGGTACTGCGGCCAAACAAAATCTTACTTTTTTGAGATATCAAGCTCAAATTTGGAACACAACTTGTTTAGATTTATGGCTTTGATTTTCTTGCAGTTTTAGAGTAAAACATGTTTTTGAAAATATATATTTCATATAAAAATAGTATTTTTGTGCAATTTTCATAACAAAATAAAATTAACTTTTTTAAACTTTTTTCACTTCAGAAATAATTTGCCAAGTGTTCTCTTTAAAAAGAGACCACAATTACGTCTGTACTCTATTTATATAAAGTATTTAAAATTTATGACAGTTTAAGTTAAGAAATTTCATTTTCAGGTCCATGCTCAAAAAGTCAATAAATGGATTATAACTACAGCGTAAATATAATTTAGCACTATAAAATCCCCTAAAAATACAAAATATTAAATAAAAAAACATTATCGAATTAAAATATAGTACATTCATTTCATTGAAAAATGAAGAGGCTTAAGACAGCCACTTCTTGCCACCTACTGGTGTAAATATGTAATGTGTCAAGAGGCTGAAAATCCCCAGCAATAATGTGTAAGTCTAGAATACTCGTTTATTATGATACTGTATTATTATAAAAACATATAATTTATACAACAAACATAAATCAAATTTTCAAAACATCAACATTTGAAATATAACAATAATGCAATGAAATATTTTCAATAAATATATTACTTGGCTACAGTGTATATGTATGGATACTTTTAATGGGCTTTCAATTGAGAAAAGGAAAGTTGAGATCTTGGCAGTAAGATTTATCAGCGGCTAAACCTAAAACTGGCACCCAGTCTTCATTTAAAATTTACAAAACTTTGCATAATAATTCATTAATAGTAATGCATGGCCCTTTCAGGAAGTTCTCAGCTTTGAACCAGTAGATTTAAATAAGGGAATTCTTAAACTCCATCAGCTCTTTTAAGAGTTAATCACTTCAGAAATCTTCAAATGCAAAGCCGCCTGTTTGACATTATCAGAAGAGTACTTTTGCGTGTGAAGTGCTTTAACAAAGAAAGAGCCTCAGTCAATAGATTTCGCCTTTGGCTAGCCCATTCCCAAAATCCTTTATTTTCCCCAAATCTGTTATAGCATTCATTTCTATCCCACAAACAGCCAAAGTCATGCACTCACTTCACACTGCTTCTCAGGAAAAAGATCTAATCTCTGGCGTTTTCTGCTGGCCAGAATGAGCTGGAAGTCCCCTGCTCTCGGCATCGGAGCCTGTGAAGAGGCTCTTTCTCTGGCAGCTCTGAGCAAGGCACCTAAAGAGACGCTTTGTAATTTTTCACCAGCAACAATTTTAAAAAATGGGTTTTTGCAGGGCAGTGTGATAAAAAGCCTAAGCAAACTGCTTATTTGAAATATTCCCTGAAAACAGTTGATATGCATGCTATGCTGTGCGTAACAGAGTGCATAATTTTGCCCTTTCAATAGCTGCAGTCAGAATCATTTGTGGTAAAATAAGATAAGATAATCTCATCCTGTGCTGCATCCTCTGAAACCTCATCCTGCAGTGAAGTAAATGTCAGGTGCAGAGAAATAATTTTATAAATACATTTGGTCCCACTTTATATTAGGTGGCTTTAACTATTATGTACTTGCATCAAAAAATAAGTACAATGTACTTCATATTGAATTGCAAAACTCTTTTGCTGCTATTGAGGTGGGATACGGGTTAAGGTTAGGGACAGGTTTGGTGGTATGGGTAGGTTTAAGGGAAGGGTCAACAGTGTAATTATAAATGTAATTACATGCAGGTATTTTTTAAAATACAGTACAATGTAAAAACGTGTATGTACGCAATAAGTGCATTGGATCAAATGATTAATTTAAATGTAAGTACATAGTAGTTAAGGCCACTTAATATAAAGTGGGACCAAACATTCATGTTCTTTACTGTTCATACTGTTCTTTCAGGCTGTGTAATTATATATTATATATATATATATATATATATATATATATATATATATATATATATATGTATACACGTATTATATTATATTATATTTACTGAAAATAAAAAAATAAAAAAAGACTAGGAAGAGTATGAGTGTAACCTGTAATTAAGAGGAACCAGAGTTTTGTTGTAAAACAAATGATTTTCTTAACAAGCCTATTTGTTATTAATGGAATCAATAATGGAATCGTTACGGAATTGGAACCTTATGTGCTATCGGAATCTTTACATCCCTAATGTGTCCCATCCCTACGACTGTCAGAGAAACATTTAAATTGGTCTGTTCTTTCCGTATTACAGCCTGCCCGTTTCACTTGATAAATAGTGCGTAAGGGGTTTAGCTATTTATAAACCTAGTTTCTTTTGCACACAAACTGCAAATCTTCATCAATGTCTATACAAACAAACAAAGAATCACAAAGATTAGCTGGAGCACATTACAGATGTTGCCTGAGCAGTGAACTCGAGCAAAACATGAAAACGAGTCACTGCGTACCAAATAATAACATGCTAACAGACGTATACACGAATGCGATTATAAAAAGAGACCTTGATGGAAACAGAAAGATCGTTATACGGCACTTTTACATAATTGTCTGCTCCCCGAGGTGATGTCAGATTTGCTTCAGTTAAGGGCCAAATTGTCTTCGCTCTTAATATCATGCTTTCCCCTCACACAGATATGCGGTATTGCTTTTCTGAGTAACTCAGGTGAGGGAGACGTCTTGCTCAACATTTCTCGCCTCGGGAGCTGTATTTTTCATGCGTACCAAGCCAGGAGGAAAACAAACTAGGAGACGATGTACAAAAGGCGAAGAAATATAAAAAGGTGAAGGAACGGAAGAAACAAAAGCGAAAAAAATGAATAATGCAAAACAAAGTCCTTCTCGCTCTGCAAGGGGGGCAATGAATACTGAGATATCAGCGGTTTTAGAAGGCTGTTTTGGTTGGTGAAATACGCGTCCCTGACAGCCTGAGCCAAACCACACAGAGATAAAAGACATAAAAGTAGCAGAGACAGATTTGAGCTGTACACACTGTCAACTAGACTAACTGTATACATTTTCCCAAGTACCAAATCTTACACTTTCAGGGTCTTTTCTGTTTTTTTTTATAATGACTTGAAATACCTAAAAATACATATTTATATATGTTCATGTATTCAGTCCCACATATTTGAATATTTTCTATTGTTGTACCTTATGCAGCTACTGTTCAGTTGTTCCTCAGACTGAATTGGATTTTCCACATTATTATTTTTCGTATCTATTCTTCCTTCTGCTTTAACAACCTACTCCTCTGAGAAATGATGCGGTCAAACTTTATTTCAATGCTCCACTTTAGACACTACTAACTATGAGTAATTACATGTCAACTAACTCTCATTAGAGTATTAGCTGACTGTTAGGTTAGAGTTCAGGTTAGTAGAATAAGTTGACATGTAGTTGTAAAGTTACTTATGGTTAGTAGCGGGGCTTGGCACAAACTTTTTTGCTCACCAGCCACTGTGTCTAGTGGTTTTCCACAGTTACTAGCCACAATTTTGACACTGATACCATGGGGAAAAACTGCTGTATAGATATTTTTAATATTATCTCATAATTTGTCAGCAGGTTTATTAGGCTGCTGTCACTTTAAGATCCATTATACTGTTACACATGCGTTTTCTTTCTCAGCTGTTTACTTCAAACATAACTGACTGTGTTTACGTGAATACTCATCAAGAGCGGCATTTTGACATTATTTTGTGTGTGTTTGACTGTTTAAGAGCAATAAGCAGTGAAAAAGAGCTCAATTTAGTGCTGAGAGGAGGCTTTATGTGGCGCACTTTGGGTGTGAGAACAAAATCTGTGGGATTGAGTAAAATTATACGCAATTCATGCAATCCCACGGCAAAATTCAAGCCCTGTAACACCAACAATATTCATCTAGATCAAATGAAACGAGGCGGTTTGTGCGTCGACTCGCTGTCAGAGAGATGAGAGAGAGAAAGAGCAGCTGGTGTCGTGAATCTATTCTGTGGAAAATGAGTATTGGAAGTGTTTTAGATATTTCAGTATTGATATGTATAGAAAATCTATATTTTTGACAACACTACAACCAATGATACTACTAACACGATACTTCACTGGGGATAGTTGTCGTATCTTTTACTCCAGTATATATTTCGCATTCTTTAAAGGTCAATTTAAAGTTTTGTCTTCAGTACGCTATGTAATATATTTCTTCATTATAGCCTCATTGACCTCATATAGTGTCATTTTGTGGCAACATGGAGCAAGTATTTTCAGTGTTAGCTTCACACACAGCTTCTTGATAACATCTTGATCTAATCTGTCCACAAAGTCATTTCCCACATCACAACTGTGCCACAGTTGTGCCCTTAAGCAAACTCCAGATGTGTTTCCCGGCTTTTTGTTGTTCCTTTGTGACACTTTCCCATACTGACTAGTGTTGTGTTGAGTTCTTGATGTGGTTGAGCACTGCTATGCTACTCTGTTCACAGATACTAAGCTCTGAAGGACCTTCAAAGAGATGCTTGGTGTCGGTTTCTAGCACAAGCCTCCCTCTTGTTCACTGAGAAGCAAGTTTTGAGGAACAACCTTTTCAAGAAATCTTTTGTAACATTACAAATGTCTTTACTGTGACTTATGATCAAATTAATGCATCCTTGCTGAATAAAAGTTTTAATTAAAATTACAGTGACCCCAAACTTTTGAATGCAAAGCATTTAAAGTCACGATAGGAATGCTTTTGAAACAAAGGCTGTTCTTTGAAAGCCCATAAAACTGAAAAAATGAAATCCAAGTAAGCAGACAGAGTCGAAAGAAAATGCTGACTATAAATATACTTATTTTTTTATTTAAATTCAATTGTAAATATTTCATATATGAATATAACATAATGAAATATAACAATCAAATAATATTTTATTTTATTATTTATTTTTTAAAAAAATGGTTTTACCTTAATATTTGTGTGTGCGATATGATTCTTGATAATTAGTGTCACACTATCCGTTTATTAAAGTCAAGTCAAGTCACCAAATATGTAAATTCTGTCATTAATTACTCACTCTCACATCGTTCAAAACCTCTAAGACATTCATTCATCTTCGGAACACAAATGAAGATCTTTTTAATGAAACTTTAGACTGACGGCAGAAGGTCTGGACTCCATCGCAGCTTTCATTAGCTAAGGACCACCCAGAGGCCATCTGACTGACATTTAAAAAAAACAATCATAGTTCGTTTTGTTTCACGTCATGTTTAGGGGCATGAAAATGTAAAGTTGATGTCTCTACAATAACAGGCCGGTGTGTATCTAATAATTTACTCAATCAAGAATGTTGTGCAAGTTTGGAGGCGCAAACTTCACATAAATCCAGCATTTAGTTGATCCTGATAAGCTCATTGTCACAGTTGTAAACACGATGGCTTTTTTTTCCATGAGGGGGTTTGGCATCATGGCAGGCAAACCGTTAAAGAACATGACACACACATCTCCCATAGAATTCAACCAATCAGATGACGACTTTGAAGTTTTTCCCATTTTGTGTGCCAGCGTATGTGACTTCAGTAACAGACTGGATAAGCTTTGCTGAGTCCTGAAGAGACTTCTGTCCTGCCATGTCAAGAACCCTGACAAAAGCGGCTTACTATCATTCCTCTTAATTAAACATTCATTGAGCACATTAGCTCAGACAAGCTGGGCCAGGAGTCTCTCACAGACTCGTGGAATAAAATATACGGCCTTCTCATACCCTCCTGCCATACAACCGAGTCACATACAAACACATTTGGCATTGCATCAACCCCATTTTTAAGGGAATAACCAGACTGGAAAGCATCGATAATGACTCGTAACATCCTAGAAAATTACACTACTCAAGGCTTTGTTGCAAAATGAAAAGAAAATTAATCCCCTTTATAATTGGCTGCCAAGAGATTAAGCCAATATTTACTAATGGGCTAAATATGAGTGAAGCTTCAGCACGTGTTTCTGGAATCCCAGCTTTATTTTACACTTTCTTTTATCGACTATCTGTAATGTACTTGGAGGCAGAACTTTGCAGACGAGGGAACGTTTGGAGCGATTACATAATCATAATGTTTTCTTGGCCTTAGTCTCCTTTCAGTTCCTCTGCTGACATAACAGATATCTTCACTGACCTGAAACTTCCTTTGACTGTCCATTTTTTCAGAGCGTTTTGACTTTGAGGTCCAACGTCAATGCTTACGACTTATTTCAGGTATAAAACATGTATGTTAGGGCGAACTCAATAAACGAACATTTAAGGTAATGTTCTGAGGATACAGCAAACAGGCTTTCAGAACAGCAGGCTTTTGGAGAAATATGGAAATATAATCAGTTTGTATGTATGAGATTTGAAAAACATGCTCAAATCAAATTTTTTTTGCACCAAAGCAGCCTATATAATTATGTGGTAATACTGGAATAATGGCAATTTTGATATAAATTTAAAAATAGAAAAGTTATTTTACATGATATTTAACAATATTACTGTTTTACTGTATTTTTGATTAAAGGTACACTATGTAACTTTTGGCACTCTAGTGGTTAAAAACAAAACTGCATGCATTTTGCAGAAGAACATTGTTTTGGTTGTGCTTCGGCTCTGCGTGACTATGTGGATCAATTTGGTTATTTCTCATAACTAAAAGAGAGAGTGAGAGATTATTCTACTGCTCATAAAACATTCACTTCTAGGCTTAACCCTTGTGTGGTGTTTTGGGTTAGGGCGACCACAATCGACTTTTCCTTAGTTTAAAAACATAGTTCCCTTCTTCTCAGTTGCATACGATTTTGTGACTTTTTCTACATTATCTAAACACATTTTTTTGTCAGTGAATAAATAAATCCAGCATAAATCTGAAAATTTCCACACATAAATGAAGGCCTGGTACTAGAGTGCAAATGCACTCTTCATTCCTGTTCATATGTGCTTATTGCTTTTTTTTTTTCTTTTTTTTGGGGGGGGGGAGGGTATTTACTTTTTTAAAATTTAATTTCTTATTCTAAAGTGAATTATTTTATGCATTTGGATTTTTTAAATAAATAATATGTGATTACAATCTAGTCTTGTGCAGTCTTGTATTGTAGTGGCAACTTATGTGGCATTATAGCAAATTTATGTGGCATTATTGCAAAAACAAGACATTGTAAAATACCTCAAACAACAACAACAACAAAAACCTAAACTTTGGCAAAAGTACTGATTTATTGTATTTTATAAAGTTTTATATATATATAATGGAATTGCGCGAGTTGTTTTTCATGCCTGCGGTTTGGCAACCCCAAATAACATGATATTTAGACCCTCAAACGCAAGTTTTACCAGGGGTATCCCGCTAAAATGTGGATTTTACCCCCTGAAATGCAATCGGGCTAGTTTTGAGTAGCAATTTGGTAGGTTTTGTTGTGAAAACCTGACAACCCTGATGGTAATTACACTTTTTTCCCCCCTAAAAACTGTATTTCCCACAGATTTTTCTCTTACCAGTAGATGGCCGAATTGTACCCCTAACACCAAGATCAATATCCAGAAACAACTCATATTTCATTTTAATCATCATTAAAGTGTTTTCTTAAAAATGAAATATTTAATATGCATGCTAATGGTGTAGTTAAGGAATTTTATGGTAAATAGGTAAAAAAGTACTTATACTTATATCCTTCGAAACACAGCATAAACGTATAGATGAGAGGTAAATGAAAAAAATGATAGATCATTTGTATTTTTTAAAAATGTATATCTCTAGATGATTGGGGTCAAACACCTAGAGCATAAATATGAAAATGGGCAACATATGAGGGTTAAGAGAAGATGTTACTGTAGTTTTACCCATTCATAGACACTGTACTTGCTTGAAAATAAATTCCAGCACAGCGCTACAACAAGCATAATGAAGCAAGCCTTTACAAGAGATAATGCTTTACAGAGTCACTTTTACCACATTTAAAATCCCTTAGTTCTCACCATCTCCAAAAAGCCAAGCTAATGTTGGTTCTTGTTTTATTACAAGCTCTGTCGAGTTCTCTTTTTGCCAGCAGACCCTTCTCTGCTCTGCGTTTGTCTAAAAAGGGTGATTCCCGGAGGTTGGAGGCTCCATGTCAACCTTTCTCGCTTGCTGTGACAACTAACCTGTGTCACTCTCAATCAGTGTCCGACTGACGATTTGAACAATCCTCATTTTGTCTGCGAGAGATTCTCCAGCTTTGTTGTTGTTGAGCGACCGAAGCGTGAGCTGTTAAAGCTCCGCCCTCTTCTGGAAAGGGGGCCGGGAGCAGCAGCTCATTTGCATTTAAAGGGACACACACAAAAACGGCGTGTTTTTGCTCACACCCAAATTTGACAAGCTATAATAAATGATCTGTGGGGTATTTTGAGCTGAAACTTCACAGACACATTCTGGAGACACCAGAGACTTATATTACATCTTGTTAAAGAGGCATAATAGGTCCCCTTTAAAAAAAAAAAATATATATATATATATATATATATATATATATATATTACGCTATTTGTCACGAAAGTACATCATAATGCAAAAACATCTTGCATGAAAGTGATGTGAAAGTAATCCTCCGGACCCTGTGAATTTTAGCAACAACATCTGTGCAATAAGCAGTACTGATCTACATTTAAATTGCCTTTTTAATGCTGAAATGCCAGTGGTGGGCAGCATTGTTTGCAAAACAGATGCACACTTCAGCCGTTCACAGGTAAACAGCAGCTCATGGGTGCATCAAGCAGCTTTTCATCTTTGTCCTCTTAATTTAATGCTCATGAATTTCATTTGTTATGTTTGCACTGTTGAAAATAATGGACTGAATTATGATTGAGAGAATAAGGCACTTTGGCAGTGGTGCTGGGACATCTCAATGGAGCTGTGCAGTGCACTGAGCTCTCGGTCTGTTTAGCCTGCTGGAGGCTCAGTTGATTATGGGCTTGCTCTTCCAGTTTGGCTCCAAAAAGCAGATTTATGGCAATAGAGCACTGAGTGATATTGGCTGATTGTTTAAGAGGTCCTTGTGTGGGACCACCATTTCTGTCGCTCTGCCCATTTAGACTGTCGCTCTGCCAAGAAAGAAATGTATTTTTTGTGCCAGTTTGCAAACACACAGGAGATGTAGCTCGGGCTGCAGGGATAAAGGCTTGACTCGAGCCTGACTCTTAGTAGACAGTTTTCTGTGTGTTCTCCAACACCTCTCTGTGTTCACAAAAACACCACTTTCCAGCTTCATGCCTTCAAGATTTTCGCTGTTTTGAATTAAAAATACATGAGTGTGTTACAGCTTACTTTGTCATTCAACCATGGTGAGAGTGCAAGTGGTTGGTGTTGCTTGGTCTGCCAGGAAGAGACAAACCGATGCGGGGTCGTCAGTGGAGCAGACAGGTTCAGACTTGGGTCATCTAGAACTGACACGTTTAAAAATACAAGTGGGAAATGCTTACTATCTTGTAAACCCTTGATAATCTAACAGCAAACACACATGCTTACAGCTGGTAAGATTGCTGTGGCAAATAAAACCTTGAATGCTGGTATCTCTCTGTGTGTTGCTTTTGGTAAAAACAGAATTTATCAAAAATTTCTATTTCAAAATTCAATTCAGCTGATTCAAAAAGGCATTACATTTTACATATTCTTTCTAACCGTGTCCTAACCAAGTCAGAACTCAATAAGCCTCCTCAGACAGCATTTTATTAGACCTATTTATGGTTTTTGTCAGTATGTTTCTTCCACAATCAATCAACCTCTCCTCATCCATGTTTGAGTTTTAATATTCATGAGCAGTGGGATTTTGGTCCAATCAGTTTTCAGTGTCGGCGGGTCTACCCAGCACAATGCCACAGAAATAGAAAGTGAACGATCGAACGTCCCTTGCCACGTTCAGTGGTGAAGTAAATACTACTTAATAAACAAATGTAATTTCTACCTGGATAAGTTAGTATAATTAATAAGGTTGCATTTTACACTGTTTTATCATTGCATCTGGAGTTCATTTTCTACTCAAAATGATCCAACGTTCATGATCCAACGAATGTTACCGTTATTGTGTATTGTGTATCAAGTATTGAGATCTCTGTATTAAGGTGGGGACCACATTACTTCTATTATGTCTACTCTACACAATATCTACCATATTATTTACTTAGATGTTCATACACTTTAAAAGCATGGCTTAATTCAGTGTTATATTGTTTGAGTAAAAGGTATATAAAACAAGAGTATTGTAAACTTTAACTAAGTAGAATTTACTCAACAAACTTAACTGGCCAAGTAAATTAAGTAAATTTTACTTTTTTTTTCTTTTTTAGTGTAGGACACAATGTTAAATGTATGGAAGCTTGTTTCTGCATCTTTTTATCTCGATTCTGACTTTTTTTTCCCTCACAATTATGAGTTATAATTGCAGAATTGCATGATAATTCGCAATTTTGAGAGAAAAAAACAATTCTGACTTTATAACTCGCAATTCTGACTTTATAACTCGCAATTCTGACTTTATATTTCACAATTCTGACTTCATAACTCGCAATTCTGACATTATATATTGCAATTCTGACTTTATAACACAATTCTGACTTTATATTTCGCAATTCTGACTTTATAACTCGCAATTCTGACTTTATATCTCACAATTCTGACTTTATATCACGCAATTCTGACTTTATATCACACAATTCTGACTTTATATCTCACAATTCTGACTTTATATTTCGCAATTCTGACTTTATAACACGCAATTCTGACTTTATAACTCGCAATTCTGACTTTATATCTCACAATTCTGACTTATCTCACAATTCTGACTTTATAACTCGCAATTCTGACTTTATAACTCGCAATTCTGACTTTATATTTCACAATTCTGACTTCATAACTCGCAATTCTGACATTATATATTGCAATTCTGACTTTATAACACAATTCTGACTTTATATTTCGCAATTCTGACTTTATAACACGCAATTCTGACTTTATAACTCGCAATTCTGACTTTATATCTCACAATTCTGACTTTATATCACGCAATTCTGACTTTATAACTCACAATTCTGACTTTATATCTCGCAATTCTGACTTTATATCTCACAATTCTGACTTTATATCACGCAATTCTGACTTTATATCTCACAATTCTGACTTTATAACTCACAATTCTGACTTTATAACTCACAATTCTGACTTTATATCTCGCAATTCTGACTTTATATCTCACAATTCTGACTTTATAACTCACAATTCTGACTTTATAACTCACAATTCTGACTTTATATCTCGCAATTCTGACTTTATATCTCACAATTCTGACTTTATATCACGCAATTCTGACTTTATATCTCACAATTCTGACTTTATAACTCACAATTCTGACTTTATAACTCACAATTCTGACTTTATAACACGCAATTCTGACTTTATATCTCACAATTCTGACTTTATAACTCACAATTCTGACTTTATATCTCGCAATTCTGACTTTATATCTCACAATTCTGACTTTATATCACACAATTCTGACTTTATAACTCACAATTCTGACTTTATAACTCGCAATTCTGACTTTATATCTCACAATTCTGACTTTATATCACGCAATTCTGACTTTATATCTCACAATTCTGACTTTATAACACGCAATTCTGACTTTATATCTCACAATTCTGACTTTATAACTCGCAATTCTGACTTTATATCTCACAATTCTGACTTTATATCACACAATTCTGACTTTATATCTCACAATTCTGACTTTATAACTCACAATTCTGACTTTATATCTCGCAATTCTGACTTTATAACTCAATTCTGACTTTATAACTCGCAATTCTGACTTTATATCTCGCAATTCTGACTTTATAACTCAATTCTGACTTTATAACTCACAATTCTGACATTATATATTGCAATTCTGACTTTATAACACAATTCTGACTTTATATTTCACAATTCTGACTTTATAACTCAATTCTGACTTCATAACTCGCAATTCTGACATTATATATTGCAATTCTGACTTTATAACTCAATTCTGACTTTATATTTCGCAATTCTGACTTTATATCTCACAATTCTGACTTTATAACTCGCAATTCTGACTTTATATCTCACAATTCTGACTTTATAACTCGCAATTCTGACTTTATATCTCACAATTCTGACTTTATAACACGCAATTCTGACTTTATATCTCACAATTCTGACTTTATAACACGCAATTCTGACTTTATATCTCACAATTCTGACTTTATAACTCGCAATTCTGACTTTATATCTCACAATTCTGACTTTATATCACACAATTCTGACTTTATATCACGCAATTCTGACTTTATATCTCACAATTCTGACTTTATAACACGCAATTCTGACTTTATATCTCACAATTCTGACTTTATAACTCGCAATTCTGACTTTATATCTCACAATTCTGACTTTATATCACACAATTCTGACTTTATATCTCACAATTCTGACTTTATAACTCACAATTCTGACTTTATATCTCGCAATTCTGACTTTATAACTCAATTCTGACTTTATATCTCACAATTCTGACTTTATATCTCACAATTCTGACTTTATATCACGCAATTCTGACTTTATATCTCACAATTCTGACTTTATAACACGCAATTCTGACTTTATATCTCACAATTCTGACTTTATAACTCGCAATTCTGACTTTATATCTCACAATTCTGACTTTATATCACACAATTCTGACTTTATATCTCACAATTCTGACTTTATAACTCACAATTCTGACTTTATATCTCGCAATTCTGACTTTATAACTCAATTCTGACTTTATAACTCGCAATTCTGACTTTATATCTCGCAATTCTGACTTTATAACTCAATTCTGACTTTATAACTCACAATTCTGACATTATATATTGCAATTCTGACTTTATAACACAATTCTGACTTTATATTTCACAATTCTGACTTTATAACTCAATTCTGACTTCATAACTCGCAATTCTGACATTATATATTGCAATTCTGACTTTATAACTCAATTCTGACTTTATATTTCGCAATTCTGACTTTATATCTCACAATTCTGACTTTATAACTCGCAATTCTGACTTTATATCTCACAATTCTGACTTTATAACTCGCAATTCTGACTTTATATTTCGCAATTCTGACTTTATATCTCAAAATTCTGACTTTATATCTCACAATTCTGACTTTATATCTCAAAATTCTGACTTTATAACTCGCAATTCTGACTTTATATCTCTAAATTCTGACTTTATAACTTGCAATTCTGACTTTATATCACACAATTCTGACTTTATAACTCACAATTCTGACTTTATATCACTCAATTCTGACTTTATATCTCACAATTCTGACTTTATATCTCACAATTCTGACTTTATAACTCGCAATTCTGACTTTATATCTCTAAATTCTGACTTTATAACTTGCAATTCTGACTTTATATCACACAATTCTGACTTTATAACTCACAATTCTGACTTTATATCACTCAATTCTGACTTTATAACTCACAATTCTGACTTTATATCACTCAATTCTGACTTTATATCTCACAATTCTGACTTTATATCACTCAATTCTGACTTTATAACTCACAATTCTGACTTTATATCTCACAATTCTGACTTTATAACACACAATTCTGACTATATATCACTCAATTCTGACTTTATATCACTCAATTCTGACTTTATATCTCACAATTCTGACTTTATATCTCACAATTCTGACTTTATATCTCAAAATTCTGACTTTATAACTCGCAATTCTGACTTTATAACTCACAATTCTGACTTTATAACTCACAATTCTGACTTTATATCACTCAATTCTGACTTTATATCACTCAATTCTGACTTTATATCTCACAATTCTGACTTTATATCTCAAAATTCTGACTTTATAACTCGCAATTCTGACTTTATAACTCACAATTCTGACTTTATAACTCGCAATTCTGACTTTATAACTCACAATTCTGACTTTATAACTCGCAATTCTGACTTTATAACTTGCAATTCTGACTTTATAACTCACAATTCTGACTTTATATCATGCAATTCTGACTTTTTTAAATCACAATTCTGACTTTATATATATTGTATTTAGTCATCATTAAAATGAATAAGAAATATATAATATTTGGAATTACATATAGGTCACTTCAAGGATTTTACATTTTAACTTTACACTGCAAATTTAAGAAGGGTGTGTGTGTCTGAAGAAAAAACAACATGATATCTCATACTGAAAGCATGGTACTATCATGGCACATGTCCAAAAAAAAAACATACTACTGTGATAGTGCCATGACTAAAAAAAAAAAAACCCAAAAAAACATGGTAATACTATGCTACTTTTTGTTACTGAAATATTATTATTTTTTTTTTTTTACTACAGATATTGTAGAGGCAAAAATATAGCTCAAATCACAGCTCAACATTTCTTCTAACTCTTCCATTAATCAGCAGTCTTTTTCCCAACAGGTTTTCATTTCAACCTCCTACCAAGGCATTTAGACACACCAACATTGACCATAATTTAAAATCCAGACAGACAGTGCATTGGTGTGAATCATTGAGACAGCGTTTAGCAAGAACTTGAACAAGTGGCATTAAAAAATAATCGCCCTCCTTTAAAACTTTAAGCAGTTTGAAATAAAATGACCCCATGATAAACTCTCACATCTGATCAAAGATACTACTATAGTAAAAGCATTAAACACTGTTGTGGTACATTAATTCTTACAAGCTTTAACTGAAATACACACCTTAAAGATCCCACTTTAGTTGTCTGAAAGGTAAGCATTAATCCTTTATCAAAGAGACCTTGAATAATGGGATTACCTTTAGATTTAAATGTGAACAAATCAGTGTATCGTTTCCTACAGGGGGTCATTCGCTGAGATATTCCATCAATTTCATCTCCCTGTATTGTGTTATAGGATGCAGAAACTACTGAGATGGGATTTTGTTTAAACAGCATCACATTTTGAGATGTATTACCTGCACAACTAGTTTTTAGATCAGGAACCGCATATCGTTGGATCAAACCACTGTGCACTAAAACTGCATCTGGGCTAAATCAAGCCAAATGTTTTATTGAGCTGTGGCATCCATTATTCATAATGTCATTAACGGCTTGAGCAACTCCACCATAGAGCAGCATACCAATGAACCACATGAGAGAAAGAGAGGAATATTAATTCTTGTCTCTCGACTGCTGTAAAAGGTAACTTAAGTCTCATTAATTCTCTTGGCTGATCATTAAGAGGGAACTTTGCTGTGTTGGTTCACAGAACAGCTGTAGCAAAGTGCCGCCATTTTGGATTTTGAACTGGATGCCTCTCTGGCAAAAGTTTGGATCCAATGGTACCACCACTGAACTGGATTACTTCTAGTACAGAGACATTACACACTGCAGCTCAGTCATTTCAAAATTAATGAGAGGAAATGCACATTGGCAACTGTAGTAGGAAAGGCAGACATTAAGAAAACAGTAAGAAAGAAAGACATTGCTAAAAATGAATTAACATACTTTAACACTTTTCTAGAATGAATTATGTTTTGCTAGCATGTTTTAACAGATTGATAGCATGCAGTAGCATTTTGGTAACATGTTCTAACACGTGAATCAGCATGTTTTAGCACCTTGTTGTCATGAATTAGCATATTTCTGACATGAACTAACATGTTGCTAGCATGAATTAGCATTTTTTGACACAATGCTAACAGGAATTAATATGTTTCTGACACGAACTAACATAATGCTAGCATGAATTAACAGTTTTTTAACACACTACTAACATGAATTAGCATGTTGCTAACATGTTTTAACACATTTCTAACATGACTTAGTATGTTGTTAACATGTTTCAGCATGCTGTTAGCATGGATTAACATATTGCTAGCATTAATTAGCATGCTTTAACACACTGCTAACATGAATTAAAATGTTGCTAGCATGTTTTATCACATTGCTTACATGACTTAGCATGTTGCTAACATGTTTTAGCACATTGCTAGCATGAATTACGATGTTGTTGACATGAACTAACTTTTAGAATGAAACTGGACGTTTCTGAATGTTTAAAATTTATGTAGCACTAGCATGTGCCGTCATGTTAATCATGTGCAAATCCAGCGTTGAATTGACCCTCGTTTGTGAAGCAGTCCGGCGTAAAATGGCGGCATGTCAACAACACTCTTCCTCTTCTCTAAAGCAGCCCAACATGGCCCCGCCCCCTTTTGTGTGTGTGTGTGTTGGGGGGGGGGGGGGGGGGGGGGGATGGGGGGTGTACATTTTGGGGTTTGTGATGTCACAAGCCCAGGAAGAAGCTTGTTTTAGCCGTTTGTTATAGTCCTTAAAAAGTGATTTCTGTAGAGGAAAATATTTAACAGAAAATTTAAACAGTACTGAACATGCAACAGTGGCAATAAAACACTTAGATTCTGCATGTTCTCTTCTGATAAATCTTAACCAGTTTCCCCAGGAAATGCGAGATTTGCCTCAGACTTAGCAGGTGGCTTTTGCTGCCCCTCTGTCTCCTCTATCACTGCATCAGCCAGAGAGAGAGAGAGAGAGAGTCTCATAGGAAACCAGGGCTGTCAGATGGGGTCAGAGAGCACAGCAGAACAGGCACAGTGTAATCAGCGCAGGCGTGGAGTAATAACAAAAGTGTTTACAAGGAGATGCCCCACTGAGATTCCTTCTCATATCCTGGGCAGCGCACACCTCGGCTCAACTCATAAAAACACAGGAATAAGCACATAAAGAACGCACACACTCTCACTCACACAAATCCACACAAACATTAGTATATATGTGATATGGAAAAGTTAGCTTCCACTGTACGCATGAAATATAGCACCTTGGCTGTACTCATAATGTTCTCAGTAAAAATTCCGGCAGCAGGTTAGTGTGTTCCCAACGGAACCATAAATTTGCAGGTTATCTGAGAGACCTCCCTCACTGCTCCTTTTTTTAATGAACCATGAGCTTTAGAGTGAACATCCATCTTCCTTGTTGGCAGTGAGAAATGACACTGACCAGAGGAAGCTGAGGTCACCCAAGGTCAAAGCCATGTCAGCCAATGCTGTTCTCTTAAAGCACCCCAGCCTTTTAAAGTCCCAACTGTAATTTCCCATGAAATATACCCCGTCCGCAACCATGAACAAGTCTATAAAACCCCTTTAAAAGTCAAGGTCATTTCTTATCAACGGTAAATCCCGGCATAACATAACGCCTGACTCCACGGCACCTCAATATCCAAATTCTTTATGGAAAATAACGTGGGTATGAACTCGTGGATGGATGGAAGAGGTTAGATTATGGCTGAGATGGATTCCTAATGCTCTTTTCTTATTTTGCGGTCCACGGCCCCCTTTAGGCAATCAATCTGAGCCATGTCAGCGGGAGGTTAAAGCAGCTAATCTGGCAGGATGTGAACAGATGCTCACGTTTCAGCAAGCCATCTTTTACACTAAGGTGTGTGTAGACAGAATATGGAATAGACAGAAGACGATAGGCAAATGTCTTTTCCTGTCACGACACACGCGAGTCATGTGTGGTGTCTATGAGACATGAACGAATGATCCTAATGAGAGGTGAAGTGAAGGAAACCTGAGCCTGGAGGTGAGGGTTAAAACACACTGATACAGAAAGGCAATACACCTGCACACACACACAGATAGATAGATAGATGCTTCCTCTAGAGTTTATTTCTCATGCTGTGGACACTGAATGACTTGCCTGAGGTAAATGTAATGCTATGCGAGATATTATTCTCAAGCTGTTTTATTGATGTCTTTCTGCGGTTGAAACACTGGTTGCACATAAACATATCTATGCATAGAGCCTCTGTTCTTCTTCTTCTGCGCTTTTGCCTGTCGTAGCGGTTAGTAAACAGCGTTGCATTACTGCGCACGCCCCCTTCTGGACTGGAGTGTGGATCGCCTGTGACTGACTGCATTCGTCATCTGACTGTATGCATCGAAACGTGACGTCTGTACTGTGACGAATACGTTACCCTTATAATGCTGTTTAATATATATATATATATATATATATATTAGTTTTATCTTTAACAGCTCGTGCGTCGGTCGCTCAACAACAACAAAGCTGGAGAATCTCACGCAGCCAAAATGAGGATTGTCAGTAACGGTGTTCAGCCTTACATTGTTCAAACCGGAGTCACACTGATGGAGAGACTCAGGAAGAAGTTACAACTTTTAGACATTTCTTAATAAATTTATGTAGTTGCTGTGGAGTTGATTCAACTCATCCACTACAACAACTCTTCTTCTTCTCTAAAGCAGCCCAACATGGCCTCACCCTCTTTGTTGTGTGTTTTGCCATGGCGTTAGAACTGGTACACTTTTGTAATTTGTGAAAACAAAATGGCGGCACGGTGAGGTGAAAACGTGCAGATTAAGGGTTGATAATATTATAATAAGATCCCCTTCCTACGTCACTAGGGGAGCGAAATCTGAGCGGCTCGTTTTTTCACATGCTTGCAGAGAAAGTCTTACCAAAACAAAGGTACTGGATTGTCCTCTTTCACGTTGGAAAATGCACCGGGGACCTGATTATTGCACTTAAACACGGAAAATGTCTGATTTTCATGATATGGCCCCTTTAAACAATTTCATGAAATAGACTCAAAATGAGTGAATCAGGTATTGCTAGCACCTATACAACCTATAGATGATTTGCATCTGTAATTATTAAAACATTACCAAATATATACAGTATATAGTTCAGCAATTGGTTTGGTTTTCAACAAATTGTAAAGTAAAAGCAAAATGATCTGGATTGGTTCACTATTCACTGTAAATCCTTTATACGGTTCATTCACACACTGAATCGTTTGGAGCGGTTTCTCATTTAGTAAAACTGTAACGAGATGCTTCAGAACAGAGAATAAAATGCACTGGGTGAAGTGGATATTGACCTGCAATGAACTTCAAATGCATTTGCTTATTGCTAGAAAAAAATTAACGATACCAAGATATACTGAATGTATACTGGTATAATTCAGCAACAAGATATGGTGTGCATTGATATAAAACGATTAATAAGATATGAAGTGTAGCTATGCGCACACACGCTTTTCCTAACCTGCTCTCAGCAGCATAATATCCAGTCCTGTTTTGAACAGCAAACATATATGATCAATGGGCATCATTCATCTTATAACCAGCTTCACATCAAGAGATTCCATAATAAATCACGAACCTACAAACAAAACAGTCAGCCATACAAAGCAAAGAAATAAGAGAGATTAGACATTTCTCATAGTTGTGCTACTGTAAATGCAGAAACATGAGCGATGTCTGTAATCACTCAGTCTCATGCACATGGAAGTTTAGCTATCAGCTCTTAAATGCCATTAGAGGAGAGTGCACCGCATACTGAGTTTCTCAGAATACTTAGAACAAGTCTCCATTGTCCTGACTAATTACTATTCCCATCTAATAATCAGTGGGGGGGGGGAAAAAGACATATCTTATGTGAAACAGTCAAAATAAAATTTGTACGTTGAATATCTCACATGGAACCTTGCCTCTTTTTGATGATCTAAAACAGCCAGTTTTCTTTAACATTCTATATTATGCAAAATGAGAGATTCTTTTCCTGTCACACTAAGAATGCTAAGCATAAATACTATTTGTGAAATGTTGACATTTAATGATTGCCCTCAGTATTGAATTCCAGCGCAACATTAGTTTAATTCATTCACTCAGCATTACCGTCTCATTCACTGGGCACTGGCATCATTAATTATTCATCCTTGTTGTAGGGTATCGCCATTATATATTATATTATATTTCTTTTCCATTTTCTTGCCTGTATGAGTTCTAGAAGATGGCAAGTTTATAAATCTTCCTCTTATTCATGGCTGCCTCCTTGCCCTTTCCCATGGGGTAAAGAAACAGACTAGTAAAGCTTCTCGAGCTCAGGCTGAAAGTCATGCCCACCAGACCATAGACAGCACATGATGAGAAAGCCCCGATGCCGGTGTGGAAGTGGGCTGAGATGCAGGACTGCAGCTGGTGGGAAGGAGAAGATGGGGAGGGGAGGTTACTGAACCCGGACTGTGCTGCCGTCCCACTGGAATAGTTGAGACGAGCGCCTATAAATGTTTTAAAGCATTTATATGGGTCATGATCCAGGTCTAAGGATAGACTGTGGAAAAAAAATGAAGGAGGGAATAAACAGAAATGCAGGTTTCTTGATGGTGGTGCATTATTGTTTTCGTTTTAACCCCAGGCCTCTTATTGACTTTCTGGAGGGCATCAGCTGACATCAGCGGTTTCATCAGAGCGCTCTTGATGTCTTCTGACCGTCAGCACTCATCTCTGAAGAAATGACTGAGGAGTGCAGCTTTAACAAGTAACTACTGCACATTTTCACTTGTGACCCTGTTTGTTATGCATTGATCCCATGTGATTTTGTTTTTGACATAAAACAGCTCTAACAACAACAAAACAAGGGGTAAATGTTGCCATTTAAATGTGTCACATCCGAAAATGTCTGAAAAGTTAGCTTTTTACTTTTTTCATTACTAAAAGCAAAAAACAATTACTCTAAACAGAAAATTGTGCACTCTTCAACCTTTACATAAAACATTCATGTTCATTTTTGTCTGAAAAATAACAATCTATTATGGGTAAATGCTCCCAAATAAAATGAAATAAAACTTAAAAAAAAAAAAAATCATACACTCAAAAAATATTTAGCCTGTTTTTTAAGATTTACGCATATCAATTTAAGGTCAAATTCCATCAAATTGAATTCAATAATCCTTACATATTATACATTTTATGAATGAGTTTAATAAAACATTTTGTATAAATCTTAATGGAACAAGGGAATGTACCATTTAATTTATGTGATTCGTATTCATAAATTATATATATATATATATATGAAAATGTTTAAATTTAAGTTTAAGATTCATACAAAATGTTTTATTAAGCTCTAGTTTTATTTTTTATTTTATTATTAATTCATAATTTGAATATGTAAGGATTTTATTCGTAAATTTTGGGAAATTTTTTGAGTGTATAAATAAAATGGATAATTATTAAATTTGCTACAAAAACAACCCAAGTTGGGTTGAAAATGGACAAACCCAGCGGTTGGGTAGTTTTATTTAACTCAACTATTGTTTAAAAATGACTGTATGTCTGGATTAAAATGAACCCAAAAAAATCAGACACATAATTACTAGAGGCAACAATAATAATCAAAAGGTGAACATTTATTAATAAGCAATTTAATAAATGTTTAGTGTTTAATTATTATTATTCATTACACATATTAATAAATGTTCTTGTATTATACATAATAATAAATGTTAATTTTCACCATGCTTTAGGTTCATTTTAAGAAAGAAATACAGTAATTTTATACAGAAAGCGCAATTGCATTGTAATATAGAGTACAAAATAAAACTATTTTTAAAAATAAATCACAATTTTCTCTAAAAGAATGTTAAAGTTGCTCAGTAAACAACAAATTCTAATTAACTTATTAAAGATGCAGCAGAAAGTATGATGATGCAGAAGAAATAGGGCAGTTTGTGGCGCTCTTCAGCAGGGATCAAATGCTTAAAAACAGCATATTATTGGTTACTCTAAAGACAACCCTTTTATTTTAAGTAAAATAACTTAAATATTTAAGTTGAAATACGCCTGCGGCGTACCATACAGGGTTTTAACTGTGTAAGACGAATATCCGCTGAGGCCGCATCACTTTGCAATTTACTGTAATCGGCCGTCTCTAAATGAACACACACATCATATTTGCACCTTTGTGAGTTACTAGTAATCAGCTTTCAAGCATTATGCGGATATGTTACAGCTCAAGGGTGTTGACGGAGCTGTTACTGTATGTGGTTATCATGCCGTGCTAATGCATTAAACATAGCTGTTATCTTATGCTTGACCATAGATGCGTATCCTAACAGGATGTGGCCTGTGTGCACCGCAAGCATCCGAGCGCATATAACCTTACAGTCGCTGAGTGTGTATGTGTGCACACATCTATCTCTCCCTGAACCATTTATGCAGAAGCTGAGCCGTGTATTAAAGTTGGCATAAGCTTGCTGCAGGCCTGCATGTTTAGATTGATGATACCGGAGTAAAGGTTGGGATTTGTTTAGCTCCGTGGCAGTCCACTCGCCGACTGATTTCTATTAATGACCTTATTATGGAAGCAGAGCATTCAGACAAGCTGTTTACCTGCCCGGGGCACACGCCACTGCTAGAACTGATTGCACACATTCATCAATAAGAACTAGAATCCAATAATCCAATACTGGCTCCTGCTCGGCGTGCGCCGCAGACTGTTCAGCGGTCTTCTCTCCAATGAGTTTATGAGGATAAAAATGAGCCACTTAATCCAGAACGGGCACACATCACACCAGGCAGACAGCCAGATCCCTCTGCATCATCATCATCATCATCATCATCCTGGTGTGGAGAGAGAGAGAGAGAGGGAGAGAGAGATCGGAGGCTGCTGGTTCAAGTTCAGGAATATGGAGGTGGTGTTTGACTGACAGCTGAGGTTGAAACCTGTGAAGACAACAGCAGTGCAAGGTGCACAGTATCAGCGCTCACTAACATCTATGGCATTTATGATTTGCTGCCTGACTGAAGCTTTTACCCTCTTTTGCGACAGCACCGAAGATCTGAACCTACTGTAGCAGATGCAGAGACGACCAAACAAAGATCATCGATCTGTTACGTATTGCGTATGAAAGTATTAATTTCTTTTACAAAAATCATATTGATCTCAATGCCAATTATTAAAAAAATGGCATTTGTGTAGTTTTGTAGCTTAGGAAGAGCGTTCCAGATCAGTCACTTATGAGGTTCCTTTTCAGGATGCTGCTTTAAAAAGAAGCTGTCGAAGTAAACACTAAGGCAGGTCACTAGGTTTAGGAACAGAACCCATGAGGCATTTATGTCCTGTACTAATGCTCAATGGCTCACAGCTTGTCCTTTTTTATATATATAAAACATAAGTAGACTTCACACCACAGGCTTCGGCAGCTCTTAGCACAACTGGAGCTGTCCAGTGCTGAAACTCTGACTCATACTGTTCAATCCTGCTCCTGGAGGGCCACGGTACTGTAGAGCTCAGCATTAAACACACCTGAACCAGCTGATCAAGGTCTCACTAGGCATACTGGAAACTCCCAGGCAGGTGTGTTGAGGCAAGATGGAGCTAAACACTGCTGGACAGGTTTGGACACCTCTGCTGTATGGCATCTCAGAAATCACACTAGATTATATGTA
Organism: Elopichthys bambusa; assembly: GCA_037101425.1. Lineage (NCBI taxonomy): Eukaryota > Metazoa > Chordata > Actinopteri > Cypriniformes > Xenocyprididae > Elopichthys > Elopichthys bambusa. Next base: position 881,031 of record CM074437.1, on the reverse strand, counting down.
CTCCGTTTGCCAGTACTCCGTTAAATGTTCTGTGCTGTCCTTATGTTTATAGCAAGTTAGGAAGTGGAAAAAGTGAAAGTGACATGTAGCCAAGTATGGTGTCCCATACACAGAATTTGTGCTCTGCATTCCACCTATCCAAGTGTGTAAAATGAGTACCTGAAAACATTATGAAACAAGCCTAAATGTTTAATAAATTAACACACAAGAGCTGGTGGATATACGAAACTAAAACCTCACTCCCCTGATCTCAAGAGATGCTCTAGCGACTGAGGTTGCAGCCTTTAGCCTCCTTGTTAGAGCGTCCGACTCCCATGCGGACAGGCCCGGGTTCACGCAGGTGCAAACTGGAGGGGTTAGACCTATAAAGCCCCTTTTCTCAAGATGTAATATAAGTCTCTGGTGTCCCCAGAATGTGTCTGTGAAGTTTCAGCTCAAAATACCCCACAGATCATTTATTATAGCTTGTCAAATTTGCCCCTATTTGGGTGTGAGCAAAAACACGCCATTTTTGTGTGTGTCCCTTTAAATGCAAATGAGCTGCTGCTCCCGCCCCCTTTCCAGAAGAAGGCGGAGCTTTAACAGCTCAACAACAACAAAGCTGGAGAATCTCACGCAGCCAAAATGAGGATTGTCAGTAACAATGTTCATCCTTACATTGTTCAAACCGGAGTCGACACTGATGGAGAGACTCAGGAAGAAGTTACAACTTTTAGAATGAAACTGGAATGAAACCTGTATTGCTGTGTCAATGTAAATGGTCTAAAAAAAGAAGCCATTCAAGTGAGCCACAGTGGCCCTCTGTTTTGTATCGTAGCAATACTGTATTTGACAGACCTACCAGGCAGAAATTTAACAACAATTGCAACATTCACTCCAAATAGTAGTAATCAAAGAGATCAGAGGGAGTGGGGGTTGCATTTTAATTGTCAGCTAATTTAGCTTAAACTGCAGAGTTAGCACCCCATGAATTAAATAGTGAAAGTGGTATTTCATCAGGAGAGTGGAGGCGTGCATCCTTTTATTGTTCCATAATTAATGGTACCAGTTTTCGCACCGCATTAAAAGACAAATGGGGGCCTTTTTGCCATGACCTAATTGGAGCCTCCTGTCTAAAATTACATGTTAGCAAGTGGAGGTTGGAAAATAACTGCAAATGGGTCATCAAGGAGCATTACTGGCCTGTGAAAGTTACCAAAAGTGAGGGGTGACTTACCCACTCCACTTTAAAGAGGCAGATTTTCAGATTTTACTTATGAAACGTCCTTGCTCTCTTTTTCTTATACTTTTATAGTTCAAATATGCACAATGTCCTAGATGGGCCTCTTAAAACAATCAGAAATAGCTCAACTTAGGGGTCTTTGAGGTTCATGGAACGTTGAATTAATATATTGATTTTATTGTATTTCTAACAAAAGAAATTAAAAGCCATAACATTTATTTATACTAACACTGATCTAAACACAGTTTTGTATTGTACCTTACAATAAATCTAGCCCAAATGTACACTTTAACCCTTTCACACACAGAGGTCACTACAGTGGACAGATAAAGCATTTTCTTGCTGTGGGTTTTGATAGCATAGTTGCACATCAACCTCTACAGTGGACTCTAGTGCATCATCCTATATATTGCCACCAAGTGGCAAGCCGTTGTATGTCGATTTTCCCCCTCCAAACAAACATGGCTGATGGCCAGTCAGAAATGGCAAGTTGCCCCGGAATATCCATCCATTCCTTCTATCCTAGGAGACTCTTGCAGGTAAAATACTTTTTACTTCATCTGCAGCAACGTTTTTGACTGCAAATAAAAGTATTTGTGTTATTAGAATGTAATTTGTATTAACATAAAAAAAAAATAATGATTGCATACATGAGTATGTAATCCAAAGTAATGTATGTTTCTTGTACTGCATAACTTTACTCCTTACATCAAAAAGTAATGTGAATACGTAACACACGTTACTTGTAATGCGCTGCTTCACTCGTAACATCAAAAAGTAATCTGATTACGTAACGCACGTTACTTGTAATGCGTTACTTCACTCGTAACATCAAAAAGTAATCTGATTACGTAATGCATGTTACTTGTAATGCGTTACTTCACTCCTAACATCAAAAAGTAATCTAATTACGTAATGCACGTTACTTGTAAATGCGTTACTTCACTCGTAACATCAAAAAGTAATCTGATTACGTAATGCATGTTACTTGTAATGCGTTACTTCACTCCTAACATCAATCAGTAATCTGATTACGTAAAGCACATTACTTGTAATGTGTTACTTCACTCGTAACATCAAAAAGTAATCTAATTACGTAATGCACGTTACTTGTAAATGCGTTACTTCACTCGTAACATCAAAAAGTAATCTGATTACGTAATGCATGTTACTTGTAATGCGTTACTTCACTCCTAACATCAATCAGTAATCTGATTACGTAAAGCACATTACTTGTAATGCGTTACTTCACTCGTAACATCAAAAAGTAATCTAATTACGTAATGCATGTTACTTGTAATGTGTTACTTCACTCGTAACATCAAAAAGTAATCTAATTACATAACGCACGTTACTTGTAATGCGTTACTTCACTCGTAACATCAAACAGTAATCTGATCACGTAACGCACGTTACTTGTAATGCGTTACTTCGCTCCTAACATCAAACAGTAATCTGATTACGTAAAGCACATTACTTGTAATGCGTTACTTCACTCGTAACATCAAAAAGTAATCTAATTACATAACGCGCGTTACTTCACTCGTAACATCAAACAGTAATCTGATCACGTAAAGCACGTTACTTGTAATGCGTTACTTCACTCCTAACATCAAACAGTAATCTGATTACGTAAAGCAAGTTACTTGTAATGCGTTACTTCACTCGTAACATCAAACAGTAATCTAATTACGTAATGCACGTTACTTGTAATGCGTTACTTCACTCGTAACATCAAACAGTAATCTGATTACGTAACGCACGTTACTTGTAATGCGTTACTTCACTCCTAACATCAAAAAGTAATCTGATTACGTAACGCACGTTACTTGTAATGCGTTACTTCACTCGTAACATCAAACAGTAATCTGATTACGTAAAGCACGTTACTTGTAATGCGTTACTTCACTCCTAACATCAAACAGTAATCTGATCACGTAAAGCAAGTTACTTGTAATGCGTTACTTCACTCCTAACATCAAACAGTAATCTGATCACGTAAAGCAAGTTACTTGTAATGCGTTACTTCACTCCTAACATCAATCAGTAATCTGATTACGTAAAGCACATTACTTGTAATGCGTTACTTCACTCGTAACATCAAAAAGTAATCTAATTACATAACGCGCGTTACTTCACTCGTAACATCAAACAGTAATCTGATCACGTAAAGCACGTTACTTGTAATGCGTTACTTCACTCCTAACATCAAACAGTAATCTGATTACGTAAAGCAAGTTTCTTGTAATGCGTTACTTCACTCGTAACATCAAACAGTAATCTAATTACGTAATGCACGTTACTTGTAATGCGTTACTTCACTCGTAACATCAAACAGTAATCTGATTACGTAATGCACGTTACTTGTAATGCGTTACTTCACTCGTAACATCAAACAGTAATCTGATTACGTAACGCACATTACTTGTAATGCGTTACTTCACTCGTAACATCAAACAGTAATCTGATTACATAAAGCACATTACTTGTAATGCGTTACTTCACTCCTAACATCAAAAAGTAATCTGATTACGTAACGCACGTTACTTGTAATGCGTTACTTCACTCGTAACATCAAACAGTAATCTGATTACGTAACGCACGTTACTTGTAATGCGTTACTTCACTCGTAACATCAAAAAATAATCTGATTACGTAACGCACGTTACTTGTAATGCGTTACTTCACTCGTAACATCAAACAGTAATCTGATTACGTAACGCACGTTACTTGTAATGCGTTACCCCCAACACTGCTCATTTCAGATGGGATTGAAAACACCTGATCACTAGGTTTTCTCAGAGGAGAACTATATCAGAATTTTCAGCTAATAATGGTAAATCAACATACACCGGTAGACTGGAGGGAGCATGAACGTTTTTTACATAATCTGAGTTGGGTTTCCACAGTTGTACCTTGACAGGTTGTAGAGATCATTTCAAATCTTGTTTTTCATGCCCTAAAAGCAATAAAAACACATAGGAAAAAAAAAAAAAAAAATCCTGACTGAGGCAATTCATGCATGAAAGGGTTAAAACAATTAAAGGTTCTATATAAAGAGAAATGTCTTAAATGATTGCAAGGATAAAGTATGTTTACGAGCTGTTTAGTTCATAAAATGAATGCAAATAAATTAAAAGAAAATTAATTATAAAACTAAATCCATAAAATGGTCCCATGCATGATGAGAACCCCTAAAGGGCTTGACAGAAGTGTGTATATAGAACCTTTTCGGTTAAAACTGCAAAAACATTTTGGGTGTTGTCAGTATACTGGAATTATATTGTTCATTTAAACATACAAATGTATTTTGAGTATTCAATAATTTAGTCAAAAACCAAAACAATCCATTTGTAACAATGCATCAAGCAGAGATAGACTGCTAAACATCTATACAGTGTTCTAAAAGGCGTCTTGATTTTCCCCTTCCCACATTATAACCCCGGCAGTAATGATGGGGTTTTGTTTTTGTAAGGTGAGTGATGTATCTGTAAAGCTGAGATGAGGGTGGAATGCAGACAGATCCATTACTGAGCCATTAGACACACTTCTAATGAGCAAGTCATCAGAAATGATCAGGGCCAGGGCACGACACGTGTTCCTGTCTCTGACAATAAAGAGATATTGTTTGGTTAAGAAATCATTTCGCTGACAAATTGCATTCAGCAGAAACTCAATTTGTGCTCTCGCATTTCATTTAAAATTGTGTTCAGGTCTAGACTCGATACATGAGAAATTTAACATATGAATCTAAATTAATTGGCTCTTTATTCTTCATTCTGTGTGACTTTTTTAAGAGCATAGAACACAAAAGTAGAAATTTTGTAAACTATATTCCAAGTCTTTACTACTGCTGTGTGAAAAAAGTAAAAAATGACAAAATATTTCATGTAGAAAATGACTAACTCTCAGTAGAACAAAGACTGAGCTACAAATACAATAGGTAAAAAACGTATTCGACCAAAATAAACTGACTGAAGGCAAAACGGATCCTTCCACATGTTGCACAGCATTTTCTGGTCCTTTGCTTTTAGTCAGTGTACATTAGTAACAGACGTTATTTGTTCATGGCAAAGAAAAGGCCTCCATGGGTCACCTCATGTAGAGATTGAAGTTATTCGCCTGAGTGACTCTCTGAATGAAGCAAGCATACTGTCTACCACTCTTTCATTGTCCACTCATCTTTTATTCCCCTTATCCAGACAGTGTCCTCCTCCTACTTTCCTTCAACATACAAAGAAATACTGCAACTTCAATTACTAAGAATTCACTTATTATAACTATTTTAGAGATTATGTCGTTGTCTAACCTTGGAAAATATTCGTCTTTACAGCCAAAGAATAGGTCCATTTTAAGGTTTGTACAGAAGTTTGAGGCTCTGACGAGTGACGACACTCCTCAATTCTGTCAACAGAGCTGTCTGAAGATGCCAGCTTCACTCTGATTGGCTGATGTGCAACTTCCATCATCAATTAACCAAGACTTAGTAGCTTTTTTTTTTTTAAAAAACCTGTAATCTGTAAAAAATACAATTTAAAAATGACATAAAGGCTGAGGGGCAAGGTCATTTTAAACATTTAAACACAAGCAAATTGAGCAAAGCTTTAAATCTTGTGTTTATTTAAGATCTGACACTGATGATATCTTATGTGCTTTCTATCCAAAATTTTCAAGATCTGATTAATTACAGACTGATTTGTCCGAGACCAAATAGCTAATCCATATGCGACAATATCATCGAGTCTAAAAACAGGAAGGCATGATGATATGTTAAACAAGTATCTTTTTAACATGACTTTTAAAATTTAACTGAGAATCTATTAAAGTCTCGCCTTTAATTACAGATAATTTTTTGATTGAAAAACATATAGTTTTGTTTTTTGTTTTAGTATTTAAGGTTAAACAAGTTTCTTGTTAACTTTACTTCAACCTCCGTACAATTCTTAACAGATGCATAAATGTCACCATCAGCATACATTTGAAGACTCACGTCAAGACATGTCACGTCTGGAATGTCATTAATATGATATATTAAATAGAACAGGACCCAAGATAGTTCCCTGAAGGATTCCTGTTTCGATCTCATGGGGGAATGGCTTGATATTTTTAACACGCTGTTCACGTTTTTTTTTTTTTTAAATATGAATAATATCATAACAGAGATCGTTTTGATAACTTATACAGTACTTTGAATTTTTTTACATTAAAATATTTAGATTTGCCTATCAGAGGACAGAACAGCTCTTGTTGCTTCCATAACGGTTTAATGATTTATACATTTCTGCCCAGATAAATTAAGCAAAATAGTTTAGAATAAATAGAATCAAACAATAAAGAATAAACATTTTGCTTGGTCACTCAGAAGTCTGTGAAGTTGTATTTGTTTCAGCCTAACTTCACAGCATAGGTTTAACTTAAACTACATTTTAGAACTATAGTAATTAAAATGCGCTGCCATCTGTTTAATTGATTCATTTTTCAGTAAGCTTGACTTCAGTTTGCACACATAAATAAGTGATAAGACCGTGCTAGGAGATAAAAAGCTTTTTCTGGAACACTATAATAATTTAGTGTTGAACCGCATCAATGTTGTTCACCTGGGTTTTAATTTTACCTAATCAGTTTTCTTTTTCCCCTGCATATTTTTCAATTATCAACGGATGACTTTAGGATAGGACGTGTTTTGGCCCTTAATGTAACTGCAGTATAAAACCATCATTCGGAACATGTGCTAATTTAGGATTAAATGCTGACTTTATTACACTCATTTGTCATCCAGCAGGTTGTTAAGGTTCTATCCCGAGCATCGGTTTGGTTAGAGAGAGCCTGGCCTAATGCAGATAAGTGACAGGCATCATTACATTGGTAATGAAGGAAAAGGTAATGAATTATAAATAGCCTCTCATGGTCCAGCGGTGTCCTACATGCTGTAATTGAAACATGTACTCTCGAGAGATAATTCCAGGCAAGGAGTGTCGAAACCAGAGGAAACTGCTCCCGTGTCTACATTTAGCAAGAATTCACATTGAACTCAATTCTAAATAAGAGAGAGAGAGTGACAGCACACCATATGAAGAAATGCAGAGACAGCTGAATACCAATGAAATTATTTGCCCAGAAAGAAAAAAGGTCTTATAATTATATTTAAATATACACTTGCAGCACACTTTATTAGGTATAGATTGCCTTCAGAACTGCAGTTCCACCACATCCCAAAGGTGCTCCATTGGGCCCTGTTTACTCCTGGTATTAAGATGCGTTTTGGTCGATTGGATCACAAGTGACGACACTAAACACAGGTGTAAACGGGGTCTAAAACATTTTGAGCTTGTCCACTTGAAAACATCCTTCTGTGAGATGATGTGGCTTCTTACACAGAATAAGGCACACAACATATTATTTCATAGTTTTCTATACAGTGATAAAGGCTATGTCGATTAGCATTACATTATAAATATACTTTATTATCATGAAAATACCCGAGAAGGTTTGAAGAAGTCAGATAAACCATATATTGTCTTGTTTATTAATCATGTTTAATCAATCAAAGCGTCTTCTGTTTATTCAGCTACAGCGACATGAGCCCTGCACATGACATGCGTGAAAAGTAAATGCAATGCAAATGTAGTAGGCTAAATCGTGCATATGCTTTACTAATTCGTTCCCTTGATTTGTTAAATCATGTGCACAGATTTAGCAAATTTAGGGAACAAAATAGTGAATTGTGTGCAGGATTTATAAATTGAAGGAACAAATAAGTAAATCTTGCGCACGATTTAGCAAACTGAGGGAACGAAATAGTAAATTGTGCGCACAATTTAGCAAATCAAGGGAACGAAATAGTAAATTGTGCACACGATTTAGCAAATCGAGGGAACGAAATAGTAAATCTTGAGCACGATTTAGCAAATCGAGGGAACAAAATAGTAAATTGTGCGCACAATTTAGCAAATCGAGGGAACGAAATAGTAAATCTTGAGCACGATTTAGCAAATCGAGGGAACAAAATAGTAAATTGTGCGCACAATTTAGTAAATCGAGGGAACGAAATAGTAAATCATGTGCACAGATTTAGCAAATTTAGGGAACAAAATAGTGAATTGTGTGCAGGATTTATAAATTGAAGGAACAAATAAGTAAATCTTGCGCACGATTTAGCAAACTGAGGGAACGAAATAGTAAATTGTGCGCACAATTTAGCAAATCGAGGGAACGAAATAGTAAATCATGAGCACGATTTATTAAATCGAGGAAACGAAATAGTAAATCTTGAGCACGATTTAGCAAATCGAGGGAACAAAATAGTAAATTGTGCGCACAATTTAGTAAATCGAGGGAACGAAATAGTAAATCATGCGCACGATTTAGTAAATCGAGGGAACAAAATAGTAAATCTTGTGTACGATTTAGTAAATCGAGGGAGCAAAATAGTAAATCTTGTGCACGATTTAGCAAATCAAGGGAATGAAATAGTAAATTATGTGCACGATTTAGTAAATCGAGGGAACGAAATAGTAAATCTTGTGTACGATTTAGTAAATCAAGGGAATGAAATAGTAAATCATGTGCACGATTTAGTAAATCGAGGGAACAAAATAGTAAATCTTGTGTACGATTTAGTAAATCGAGGGAGCAAAATAGTAAATCTTGTGCACGATTTAGCAAATCAAGGGAATGAAATAGTAAATCATGTGCACGATTTAGTAAATCGAGGGAACGAAATAGTAAATCTTGTGTACGATTTAGTAAATCGAGGGAACGAAATAGTAAATCATGCGCACGATTTAGTAAATCGAGGGAACAAAACAGTAAATCTTGCGCACAATTTAGTAAATCGAGGGAGCAAAATAATAAATCTTGTGCACGATTTAGCAAATCAAGGGAATGAAGTAGTAAATCATGTGCACGATTTAGTAAATCGAGGGAACAAAACAGTAAATCTTGCGCACAATTTAGTAAATCGAGGGAGCAAAATAATAAATCTTGTGCACGATTTAGCAAATCAAGGGAATGAAGTAGTAAATCATGTGCACGATTTAGTAAATCGAGGGAACAAAACAGTAAATCTTGCGCACGATTTAGTAAATCGAGGGAGCAAAATAGTAAATCTTGTGCACGATTTAGCAAATCAAGGGAATGAAATAGTAAATCATGTGCACGATTTAGTAAATCGAGGGAACAAAACAGTAAATCTTGCGCACAATTTAGTAAATCGAGGGAGCAAAATAATAAATCTTGTGCACGATTTAGCAAATCAAGGGAATGAAGTAGTAAATCATGTGCACGATTTACTTTTTTTCCTGCATGTCATGTGCGGGGCTCCGTATGATTTGCTGGAATGACGTGCGTTATTGTACTTCTGCGAGGCATATTTGAAATGTCTGCGTGAGAGCGCCCTCTGGCTTTCAGATGGAGCAGCATTTACTACTGATCACAGAGCCGTGCTTCACTGACAAGCTGCCCTTAAGAAATAAAATAAAATTCCCGCTCTTTGCCAAAACGCATTTAATTCTGATTAATCATGCGGCCCTAATTCTGACTCTACCATCTGAATGTTGCTGCAGAAATCGAGACCCGGCAACTTTTTTCCAAACTTCTATCGTCCCGTTCCGTTGAATTCTAGAAGCCTCAGTTTGCGGTTCTTAGCTGACAGGAGTAGCACCGGTGTGTCTTCTGCTGCTGGAGCTCATCTTTTGATGTATTGTGCATCCAGAGACCCTCTTCTATAGACCTCGGTTGTAACAAGTGCTTATCTGGGTAACTGTTGCCTTTCTATCAGCTGAACCAGTCTGGCCATTCTCCACTGATCTCTGGCATCAACATATATAATTTAATTCTACAATTATTTCTTATATCTATATCTTAGGGTCTGACCAGAAAATTGATGACTATCAATACAGCCGTCCTTGACAAAGCTTAAGTATAAAACACTGAGCTTTCTTCTGTACTGTGAAAAGTTCGCTATTTTTCCTTTGGGGCCTTTGAAGAATTAGCTCTTCCTTTCTTTCTTGGCAGACTCACCTATTCAAAGTGTCCCACGGCACCAATTACTCCTTGCGTTTCCAAAAGTTACACTTGCTAGACTTCTTCATAATAGCAGATTGTGCAGGCAGATCAATAGACCAATAGTGGAAAAGAAGAGGAACAGGTTACAAGAGAGCAATTTGTTGACAGCATAGTATGGATAATAATAGGCGAGTGAATAACATGTCAGGGCATCAGGCCAAACATCACAATATTTAATACACATATTTCATTGGGTTCTATCATGTCCAATGGCGAATCTCTTTTCTTATTTAAATTAATTCATGAAATTGAATGTAATAAATTCACACAGTTCAGCGGGTTTAATCCATGAAGTCTCAGCTGACCTCGCCTACATGTTTTATGATTGTGGGAAAAAAGCGGACAGCCATTTACTGGAGGAAAGCGCACTTTATCAGAGCCACAGAGACGAGAAGAGCTGCTGTCCTGCGCGGTTTAGCATCCTCAGTGAAAGTTGTTTGCTTTGTGTTCATTTATCAAGAACAAGTTATGTGGAGGAAGCAACATAAAGCCAGGTACACTCAGAAGGTCATACTTCATTCTTTTAAACTGCACACATGCAGTCTCCATAGCAACAGACAGACTTCAGGAGTCCTTAGTCAACACACAGCCTAGTGACGAATTCAGAGCGGCGCGGTGACATGACAAACACTCGAACTAATTAACAAAAATTGCAGTTAAGTGTCTAATTGTTGGTGCACACACAAAAACACTGCTTTTATGACAGCTGAAATAAGTATATTCATCATGACAGTTGTTTGTTCAGTTTACCCAAGCTGAACGAATGCATGCTACACAATACAAATCTAAAACGCGTCACAATTGTTACGGTGTGGCGGCCAACGCTTGAATATCAAACAAAAATAGTCTGTATTTAAATCAACTAAACTTACAGGAGATCACTGAAAAATAATCAGTAAGAAACGCATTCATCAACGAGAGACGGGGGTGTATGTATAAACAGGGCTAAATGAGTGAGTTAACAAGGAACAGGTGCGACACAGTAGGTTGCTATGGAAACAGGTGAAAACACACTAGAAAACTTCGAAATCGCACCCATACCCTTAAATACGCACTATTTGAGGGGACAGCCATTTGTAAGGGTGTCCGAAACCACAGTGGATGTTATCGAGGGCAATCATTCAATCCCATAATGCACCGCAATAACGAGTGTACAACTGATGTACGCTCAACAGCTAAAGAATACCCATTATGAGCTGTCAGGGTCATGCCAAATGAATTCCCGTGTCTCGCCAGAAGATGGCGCCCGCAGCCAAATCATCCATCCATTTTCCAAACCCCTGGTCCAATGTGGCTACAGCATAATATCATACAGGTATATATTCCTTTTTAATTGATTATTAAACAGTTTAACAAGATTTATAAATGCTAGTTTTCAAGACAGAGCTCGAGATAAATCTTTTCTTTACTACTGGAGCTGCCAGTTTGCTAAGCTTCAAATGATTATTAAACAACAAGCACAAACTATGCGAAAGCGCCTCTCAGTGTCCGAATTCACTCACTCGTTTTCATTCACTCCTTCAAGTGGACTAATGTAGGGAATAGTGAATGAGGGGTATAGGGAGGTGATTTCAAACACTTGGTCAACTAAGCAATCAAAAAACTTTTTATGCGTTTTAGCCGTTCATTTTGGGGGCCTAAAAACACAAACATTTGAACATGGTTTGCAAAGTGCAAGTGTAACAGAAGCAAGCTAGTAAGAGCTGTGCATGTAAACCTCATTTCCCTAATCTCAAGAGGCCTCCTTGTTAGAGTACCCGACTCCCATGCGAACGGACCTGGGTTCGAGTCCCGCTAGAGCAGGTGGTTCAAACAGGAGGGGTTACATTGGTGCCGTGACCCGGATGGGAGTGAGGTTCAGGGGGGTGAGTGTAACGGACGTAGAGATGAAGAGCTGTGTGTGTACGCCTCACTCCCCTGATCTCAAGAGGCACGCTAGAGACTGCGGCCTTTAGCGTCCTTGTTAGCATGCCCGCCTCCCATGCCAGAGACGTTTGAATCCCGCTTGATTACACAAGGTTTTTAAACAATACCGTTATCGCCTCTGTGTAAACAACACAAATGGTGACGTTATGCGTATTACGTGTTCAGTCTATAAGCATGTAGTGTTTCTTTGACAAAGTGACATCGCCATCTACTGGCCTGGAAGCAGAATACAGCGTTTTTGTTTTTTTTCGCGTATCGATGTGAACAGGGGTCGTTTTGACAACGTTGTCATTTGCCCTTTAAGGCAAACAGAAACTGGAAAAAACATGAAACTAAACCAAAACCGAACATAAACCTACCAACAATGTCATAGTTTAATCCATTTACCGTTCAGGAGGTAAAACATTCACAACTTATTCTGGTGTGACCGTTCTTCCTTCATCTCATCTGTTGTTATATACAGTATATGAGAAATCTGAAGACGCCATCTGTTTGATTGTTAGAATCTTTCCTCTAAATATAAAGTACCTTTATTTGTCATTCAGATGTCACTAGTGCATCAGTATGCCACAGAATTATTTCGAGGTTCTGCCTGTAATTATAAATCCACGAGTACAACAACAAGAGAGGCTCATTTACATAGGACACACTGAGCGAGTGTGTATGTGTCATTCTCATTATCTCAGAAATCCACCTGTGATGAAGCCAAACAACAACACGGCAAAGGTTTTGTGAGTATATATTTCAGGCTGATGGGATGCTGCATTTCTCAAACAAAAAGTCAAGGGTAACAACTTTTTGGGAGTGAGCCTCACCACTCATTTCTCTATTCATTTTCCAGTTCAAACAAATCATTATTTTAAGTTACTTTCACAGAGCGAATTTATCATCACGTACAAAGATGAATGGACATGTTATTGTTGCTATTGTAATTAATTATACTGCCGTTCCAAAGTTTGGGGTCGGTGCGATTTTTTACATGTTTTTGAAAGAAGTCTTATTAATATCAAGTTTGTTTGTTTTTTTGTTTTTTCAAGTGGATGCACAGTAGATTGACTACACTTAACTTATTCTCGCAGATGTTGTTTTTAACTTGATAGACATTACTGTATTGTATATGTACTGTTTTTGCCACTAAACTATTATAAGATATGAAAGTACCAGCCTTGATGCTCAGTGTTAATGAAGAGGTTAATTCCACTGACTGAAGACTGAGACGAGTTTCAGAATGGTTAATTCATTGGCCACCCACAAAGCTGTCAATTACAAGACATTTCAAACTTCTAATATATTCTCTCACATTCTCTTCTGCGCTGACACATTCATTCACAGTACATAAGCAGATGCTACCAAGTCCTGTTTACACGAATCCAGACCCAAACAGCTGACCGGCTCATTTGTGGGTCATGTTGTAATCATGCGAAATTCAGTGTTGTGCAACTGCAATGTGTTCAAATAATGATCATGCAGCATACAGTATTATCATGTCTTTCTTTCTTAAATTAAGTGAATTAAAATACAAAATGTCCAACATATTTTTTTCTTTCTCTTTCTCCACATTTCCTGTAATATCTCACTGTTTTTTTTTTTTTTGTTTGTTTTGTTTTTTTTTAATTAAAATTTGAATACTGAACAGACTTTTAAAAAAAAAAATGTAATTAAAAAAACAACAACTTTATTTTAAATTATTTAGATTTCTGCTACAACTTCCAATAATGGCCAAATAGAGTGCAACAGTCTGCTTCTGGAAGTAAAAACTCAAAAAGAGAAAATCTTTTTCAAGAGAAAATGTATTCTATCCATAGGGAAATTAATTTTTAACAATAAATTATAAACCTTTAAAGATAGCCTTACTGTGAGCTACGAGGTTAATCATCCATGGTATTTGCTTCTGTTGAAGACGCCAGCCCACATTATTTCAGCTTATTTATAAAATAATCATGTTTAACAGTGCAATTTCTGGTTTAAAAAGAAAAGAAAAAAAACTACATTACCCATGATGCTGCACAGAAAATTAAGCCAATCAGAGGCCCTGTCCCAAATGCCACACTTCATAGCACTTTGAGTCTTGTGGACTTACAATGGCTGTCATGTGCGCGTGTCCGTTAAGTCCACGAGACCGTAGAGTGTCCCATTTGTCAATTTTAGGTCTCAGAAGGGTGCCCCCTTGTGGCCCGAACTGGTGCACGCTCCACAGCAGACATGTTCCCGACAGTCAAAGCTCGTAGGAAGACTGCGAATGTTTAGGGTGCCATTTGGGACAGGGCAAGAGAGTCGAATAAAGCAACATGCTACAAAATAGCTCTTTAGCTCCTCCCACTCCTATGAAGCATTGCAAATGACGTAAACGAATCGATTTATTTAAGCTCTCAAAATACTGAAATGTTATATATATATATATATATATATATATATTGCAGTAACCTTAAAATATATTGCTTTTATACATATAATCAAAATTTTTTAAATGGGTAGTTTTATATTTCACCATCATTTTTAATTTGATTATGAGGGTTGCAATGCTTCATGGGATTGTAGTTCTTTCCTTCACTAAAGCCGTTAAGTACACAGTCTTGAACCTTTGTCTTTTTGTCCGATTTTCAAAAACTTTTTTCGCTAAATCAAAGTTTGTAGTGTTGCGATTCACTTCATGGCTGGTTGGCCTTTAACAAAGACTATTTTAAAATTAATTAATGGAAATTAATTAATACTTCCAGAACCAGCACCGCTGAAAAAAAGGGAACGGGTGCTAATGCGCTCTATTAAGAAAAATGAAAACGTGTACAATACATGCACATTTTGCTGTTCTAAATACAATTTTTAGCAACCAACTGACAACTTAATTTATTTACCCAACTTTTTTTAAAATTAATTATATATTTTGTGTTCATTTTAGACCTTGATTGCATTCATGTTTTAAAAACTCACTAAAAAACAAGACTTTCAAACAGCATTTCACACAATTTTCCCTGTAAAAATTTGAGGCAGCCTGCAGTTTATGTCTCCCTTTCTTCTTATTTCCAATTACTCAGAACCAAAGCAGTGACAGATCTCTGCCCACACTCTCTCTGTGATCAGCTAACATTTGTTTCTATACCAGCTCTGATGCATGAATTACACAGATTCAGGGCAAATGAAGCAGGTCTGAGAGGTTGTAGACATTTCCTTCAGTGCCCTCTGCTCTCTCAAGGCAGGAATGGAGGAGATCAATGTGCAGGCATTAATTCACTAGGGCACTTATCCAATAGGTTGACTGACAGGCACTAAGCTGGTGTCGGGGAGATTGTTAGAGAACATCCATTCAGTTGTAGGGTCTGAAGAGAGCGAAAGGACAGAAAAGAGCAAACAAACAGCGCCGTCAATGTCATGAGAGGGCGGACACTGAAAGGAGTGCAGAAAATAGAGGCAGTGTTATTTTTGATATACTATTATTGTTTATGTTTAGAAATAGATTTTATTTTTACAGTTTCTGTTTTGTTTAATTATTATTTTTTAAATATGTCTATATAGTACTGTAACAGTACATGCATTCGCCCCGAATTGTCATGGTTCGGTTCATACAGTCAGACGACGAATACAGTCAGTCACAGGCGATCCACACTCCAATCCAGAAGGGGGCGCACACGGTAATGCAACACTGTTTGCTAACCGCCACAACAGGAAAAAGCGCAGAAGAAGAAGAAGAAGAAGAAGAACAGAGGCTCTATGCATAGATATGTTTATGTGCAACCAGTGTTTCAAGACATCAATAAAACAGCTTGAGAATAATATCTCATGTAGCGTTACATTTACCTCAGGCAAGTCATTCAGTGTCCACAGCATGATAGTTCACTAGAGAAATGAGCTCTTTCACTAAATATATGCACTATATTAGCTTATATATTCATTATTTACTTTACTTGTAAGTGATGTCTTCATTATTTAATATATGTTTAAATAAATTTGTCATGAAAACAAGTGATGACTGTGTAAATGATCATATTTAAAAAAACAAACAAAAAAACCAGTGCTGACTTCATTTACATAAATTATTATATATAAATTATATAATCATGTTGATCTCAGTGCAGATCTGAGTTTCTTTGTCAAATGTGCTCTTGTTTTATCAAAGGGCCCGATGGAGAGACTCGCGTCTGCATGTTCTTCAGAGCACGTGAACAGAAGTGCTTCTGTGATCATTCAGATATTCCGTCAAACACAGGCGCTCATTGAGAAATCCCTCTGTGTGCTGTGGGGAAGGGCCGGGATGGAGGGATAGACTGAATAAGGGATAAAAGGCTAGAGAAAGATGAAAGACAAGGGGCCGCAAGGAACAGCAATGATAGATAGATTGGCATGGCACTGACACAGGAGCCATGGAGAATTACTGAAGAGAAAGAAACAAAAGGTCAAACGCTACATATCCAGTCTGTTTACATCATACATCTGAGTTTGCTGGCTCGCAGACTAACCACACACCTATCTTCTGTTGCTCAGGAACTTTAATGCCAGCCCAAAGGTAGACAAGTTACAGCTGTTTGAGACAACAAGAGGTGAAATAAATAATGAAAACGATGCTTCATCACTAAATCTCTTTGTTCTCATGTGTGTCAGCTCTTGCATTCAGAGGCTGCGGCTCACACCACCGTGGTGAACAAGCAGATAAAAGAGAATTTCTGAGGGAATCAATGCTGCACATCTGCCATTATCATGACAGTTCCGTGATAAATAAATAACAGCCCAATTAATTAACTATTTTTAACAGTCAACAGATGTCTGTTTTGTTAAGGCACATAGTTATATAAAGTAAACACAAATAAACTAATATAAAACAAAATTGTTAGAGATGTAATCTAAACATGAATGTCATCATTTCCATTTATCTCAACTTTCAATAAAACACTGTAAAGTCATTCAATTGGACTGCCTTTAAATATGTGTTTACTGTAATAGTATGCGAAGTATTGTACACTACCTTTCAAAAGTTTCATATTTGTATGTTTTTTACTAATACTTTTATGTAGCGTACATATTAAATTGATACAGAGCCCCTAAAGGGTATCGTTTGAATTTTAACGATTCCAATTCAAATTCAGATTCTGCTTAATTCTAAAAACAAAAAAACAAAAACATGGATATTCTAAGTCTTATTGCAAAACATTTCATTTCAGCTGAATACTATGAACAAAAATCGACAAGCTTTAAGGACATTTAAACAAGGAACTTCTGCCTATGGTTTAAAAATATTAACTACCATACCTAATATAACTTTCAAGCATTGTTAAAGACAAGTAAACACTCAGTAATTAAAAGAGAACAAATAAACAAATTAGCAATCACACAAATAAATACTACTGAACAAAGATATTCAGGTACAGAAACTGTAATCTAATGTACAATAACACTGCACTCTATAAATAAAATATACATTACAAATATAATGACAAAAGTTACTTAGTCTAGAACAGCGAGTGAATTTTCTCTGATTAGCGTTATTATGGACGGCAGCAGGAATATTAGGCTGAGTTTGAGTTTTATTTCTCATTTTTTTCACTTAAGACATAACCGACTGTGTTAACGAGGATATTTTGACATATTTTTGTCCGTTTTATTTGTCCGTTCAAGAGAAAAAAGATGCGGAAGAAATTCAGTATGTCATTTCTGTGTGTATGTCATTTTGGATGTGTGCGATTAATGGTTTAAAATTATATTAAAATCACTTTGGATGTATGTGCCGCACAGAAAACAGCTTGCAGTCTTCTTGAATGGTTTAAAAATGCAATAAGAAGAATCAAAATTTTATAACAAGTATCTGATTCCTGTACTTAAAGGGATAGTTCACCCAAAAATGAAAATTCTGTCATCATTTACTCCCCCTAAAGTTGTTCCAAACCTGTAGAGATTTCTTTGTTCTGCTGAACACGAAGGAAGATATCTGGAAGAATGTTCATAACCAAGCAGATCTCGCCCCCCGTTGACAACAACTTGAGGAGGAGTAAATAATGACACAATTTTCATTTTTGGGTGAACTATCCCTTTAAGTATTTGATTCCCGAGAACGTAATTCAGTGGCTCACAGAAAACAGCGCACTTCTTGCACTCAAATGGTTTAAAATCGCATGAATGTTTAAACTGACAGGGCCTGAAACACATGCTAATAAATTTGCCCCTATTTGGGTGTGAGCAAAAACACGTCGTTTTTGTGTGTGTCCCTTTAAATGCAAATGAGCTGCTGCTCCCCGCCCCCTTTCCAGAAGAGGCGGGGCTTTAACAGCTCGCGCTTCGGTCGCTCAACAACAACAAAGCTGGAGAATCTCACACAGCCAAAATGAGGATTGTCGACACTGATGGAGAGACTCAGGAAGAAGTTACAACTTTTAGACGTTTCTGAATGGTTAGTGGATAAATTTATGTAGTTGCTGTGGAGTTGATTCAACTCATCCACTAGCATGTGCCGTCATGTTAATCTTTTGTGTTGAATTGAGCCTCGTTTGTGAAGCAGTCCGACGTAAAATGACAGCATTTACAACAACAACTCTTCCTCTTCTCTAAAGCAGCCCAACTTGTTTGTTCTCGGGGGCGGGGTTTATGTAAATATTGGGGTTTGTGATGTCACTAACCCGGGAAGAAGCTCGTTGTAGTCCCTACCAGCCGTTTGTTGTAGTCCTTAAACAGCGAATTCTTTAAAAGAAAATTGAACTACGTGTTGTTTATGATCAAACAGCAATACTAACTAAAGTTAAAAAAGTTAAATCATAATCTCTGGTTTAAATTCTAATAATTTTTCACAATATTACTGTATTTTATCTTGCAAACTTTTTTATTATAGTTACCATCATTTCCTTTTTGCCCTTAATGGTTTCAGACGTTTTGAAGAGACTTTTATTGATCACATCAGCTGAAGTCGGTTCTATTTCAGAGTGTCTTCCCCTTCCACTGGCTCAAACTATTTCTTCATCTCCTCACTGCTTGTTAAATTCAAGACCTGCAAATAACACGCACGTCTCCACCCGCTCAATCCACTGCAATGTGAAATTACCGACCAATCTCAGTTTAAAATGTTTTCCCCCCTCTGCAATTCATATTCTCTGATTGCCTGGGGAGCGAGGTCATTACTTCTGATTGACAGTCATTTGGCTTTGGAACGGACTCGGACCCGTTCGGAGTCTGTTAGGCTGCTGAATATCATTAGGCAACGGAAGCACACACTTCCAGTATAGACCGCGTGGACAACTGTCTGACCAGAGAAAACCTCAAATAAATTGTAATTTTACTCTTGCAAATGGCTTTGTTTGTACTCTGGCATGCCCTCACACACGTTTCCAGCCGTCTATGCGATCAGACAGATTGTCTGCTACTTTACCAAAAGACCTTGAAATTACTTATCGTATTGTCTCTGAAACTTTAAAACGGTGAACTTTGGATGAGTAGACAGACTCAGTCCATCAGTGTAAGCCCCCCGGAACGCTGTGGGGTGATGAAGCCGACGAAAAGACCTGATAGATTGGAAGCTGCCAGTTTGATTAAGGCCTGTGGGTTTAGATGCCTATGATAGGACCAGCCCAGAGCCACAAAACCACATTCAACTCACTGCAGCAAGGACACAAAAGTTTAATTGCATCACCTTGGGACACACACTCACTTTTGGATTTTTTTTTTTAATTTGAGTGGCTCTCTTTAAGATTTTTGAACAAAAACTAAAGACTAATCACAACTATTTCCGTCACAGAAGCTTACAGAAATCTAAATGTATTTATCCGCATAACCATAACAGAAGAAATGTCTGTGTGTCGAATTTCACATTGTGTCCATACTGAAAGTAATCTTGGTGCGCACTGAACGAACTGAACGATCTGTATATATCCAGCATACGTTTGTCTAACTATCAGCATGTGGTGAGTTTGAGATAGAACCACAAGGTGTGCAAGACAGCTATTATTCTCAATCACATCTACTGTACGCCATGAACAAGAGGACAGCCATACATAATTCTACAGCCTGTATCTGAGGAATTAGCATATTTCAACTGAACTAACATATACGGACATCACTGTTAAAAGCAAAACCTCCTGATTCAAAAAAAAAAAAAAGCCTATATTTCCATGCACATATGAACATATGAGTGCTTGCAACTCATTTTGCTTCCATAATTGGCATATTTCTGTGAGAAACGTTCTATTTATTGATAAAAAATAGAAAAGTTGTTAATTTTATCCATAAGGATTGATTGGGGGGGGGGTCTCTGTAATTACATTTTGATTACAAAGAAAAAAAAATTATTAAAACAAAACACGCACAAATGAATATTTACATAACACCACAACAAGG
Source organism: Elopichthys bambusa (assembly GCA_037101425.1). NCBI lineage: Eukaryota > Metazoa > Chordata > Actinopteri > Cypriniformes > Xenocyprididae > Elopichthys > Elopichthys bambusa. The sequence goes on along the minus strand of CM074437.1, from coordinate 860,510 downwards.
TAATTTCAAATTACCCATCTCACTTTATTTCTGTCATGACACCTCTCGGAGTGTTTGGCATGGAAATGGATATGACAATGTTGAAATGTTTGGTTTTGGCGGAATAGATCTGCTATGCTGCTGCTGCTAGTTTTTGTTGCTGTTATTGCTGCTGCTGCTGTTAATTATTGCTGCTGCTTTTGTTAGTTTTTGTTGCTGCTGCTGTTATTGCTGCTGCTGCTAGTTATTGCTGCTGCTTATAGTTATTGTTGCTATTAATGCTGCTGCTGCTGCTAGTTATTGCTGCTTCTACTAGTTATTGCTGCTGCTGCTAGTTATTGCTGCTGCTTATAGTTATTGTTGCTATTAATGCTGCTGCTGCTGCTAGTTATTGTTGCTGCTTATAGTTATTGTTGCTATTAATGCTGCTGCTTTTGCTAGTTATTGCTGCTGCTGCTGTTAATTATTGCTGCTGCTTTTGTTAGTTTTTGTTGCTGCTGCTGCTAGTTATTGTTGCTGCTTATAGTTATTGTTGCTATTAATGCTGCTGTTTCTGCTAGTTATTGCTGCTGCTGCTGTTAATTATTGCTGCTGCTTTTGTTAGTTTTTGTTGCTGCTGCTGCTAGTTATTGTTGCTGCTTATAGTTATTGTTGCTATTAATGCTGCTGTTTCTGCTAGTTATTGCTGCTGCTGCTGTTAATTATTGCTGCTGCTTTTGTTAGTTTTTGTTGCTGCTGATGTTATTGTTGCTGCTTCTACTAGTTATTGCTGCTGCTTCTGCTAGTTATTGCTGCTGCTTATAGTTATTGTTGCTATTAATGCTGCTGCTTCTGCTAGTTATTGCTGCTGCTTATAGTTATTGTTGCTATTAATGCTGCTGCTTCTGCTAGTTATTGTTGCTGCTTATAGTTATTGTTGCTATTAATGCTGCTGCTTCTGCTAGTTATTGCTGCTTCTGCTAGTTATTGCTGCTTCTGCTGTTAATTATTGCTGCTGCTTTTGTTAGTTTTTGTTGCTTCTGCTGCTAGTTATTGTTGCTGCTTATAGTTATTGTTGCTATTAATGCTGCTGCTTCTGCTAGTTATTGCTGCTGCTTCTGCTAGTTATTGCTGCTGCTTTTGTTAGTTTTTGTTGCTGCTGATGTTATTGTTGCTGCTTCTACTAGTTATTGCTGCTGCTTCTGCTAGTTATTGCTGCTGCTTATAGTTATTGTTGCTATTAATGCTGCTGCTGCTGCTAGTTATTGTTGCTGCTTATAGTTATTGTTGCTATTAATGCTGCTGCTTTTGCTAGTTATTGCTGCTGCTGCTGTTAATTATTGCTGCTGCTTTTGTTAGTTTTTGTTGCTGCTGATGTTATTGTTGCTGCTTCTACTAGTTATTGCTGCTGCTTCTGCTAGTTATTGCTGCTGCTTATAGTTATTGTTGCTATTAATGCTGCTGCTGCTGCTAGTTATTGTTGCTGCTTATAGTTATTGTTGCTATTAATGCTGCTGCTTTTGCTAGTTATTGCTGCTGCTGCTGTTAATTATTGCTGCTGCTTTTGTTAGTTTTTGTTGCTGCTGCTGCTAGTTATTGTTGCTGCTTATAGTTATTGTTGCTATTAATGCTGCTGTTTCTGCTAGTTATTGCTGCTGCTGCTGTTAATTATTGCTGCTGCTTTTGTTAGTTTTTGTTGCTGCTGCTGCTAGTTATTGTTGCTGCTTATAGTTATTGTTGCTATTAATGCTGCTGTTTCTGCTAGTTATTGCTGCTGCTGCTGTTAATTATTGCTGCTGCTTTTGTTAGTTTTTGTTGCTGCTGATGTTATTGTTGCTGCTTCTACTAGTTATTGCTGCTGCTTCTGCTAGTTATTGCTGCTGCTTATAGTTATTGTTGCTATTAATGCTGCTGCTTCTGCTAGTTATTGTTGCTGCTTATAGTTATTGTTGCTATTAATGCTGCTGCTTCTGCTAGTTATTGCTGCTTCTGCTAGTTATTGCTGCTTCTGCTGTTAATTATTGCTGCTGCTTTTGTTAGTTTTTGTTGCTTCTGCTGCTAGTTATTGTTGCTGCTTATAGTTATTGTTGCTATTAATGCTGCTGCTTCTGCTAGTTATTGCTGCTGCTGCTGTTAATTATTGCTGCTGCTTTTGTTAGTTTTTGTTGCTGCTGCTGCTAGTTATTGCTGCTGCTGCTAGTTATTGCTGCTGCTTATAGTTATTGTTGCTATTAATGCTGCTGCTGCTGCTAGTTATTGTTGCTGCTTATAGTTATTGTTGCTATTAATGCTGCTGCTTTTGCTAGTTATTGCTGCTGCTGCTGTTAATTATTGCTGCTGCTTTTGTTAGTTTTTGTTGCTGCTGCTGCTAGTTATTGTTGCTGCTTATAGTTATTGTTGCTATTAATGCTGCTGTTTCTGCTAGTTATTGCTGCTGCTGCTGTTAATTATTGCTGCTGCTTTTGTTAGTTTTTGTTGCTGCTGATGTTATTGTTGCTGCTTCTACTAGTTATTGCTGCTGCTTCTGCTAGTTATTGCTGCTGCTTATAGTTATTGTTGCTATTAATGCTGCTGCTTCTGCTAGTTATTGTTGCTGCTTATAGTTATTGTTGCTATTAATGCTGCTGCTTCTGCTAGTTATTGCTGCTTCTGCTAGTTATTGCTGCTTCTGCTGTTAATTATTGCTGCTGCTTTTGTTAGTTTTTGGTTGCTTCTGCTGCTAGTTATTGTTGCTGCTTATAGTTATTGTTGCTATTAATGCTGCTGCTTCTGCTAGTTATTGCTGCTGCTGCTGTTAATTATTGCTGCTGCTTTTGTTAGTTTTTGTTGCTGCTGCTGCTAGTTATTGTTGCTGCTTATAGTTATTGTTGCTATTAATGCTGCTGTTTCTGCTAGTTATTGCTGCTGCTGCTGTTAATTATTGCTGCTGCTTTTGTTAGTTTTTGTTGCTGCTGATGTTATTGTTGCTGCTTCTACTAGTTATTGCTGCTGCTTCTGCTAGTTATTGCTGCTGCTTATAGTTATTGTTGCTATTAATGCTGCTGCTTCTGCTAGTTATTGTTGCTGCTTATAGTTATTGTTGCTATTAATGCTGCTGCTTCTGCTAGTTATTGCTGCTTCTGCTAGTTATTGCTGCTTCTGCTGCTAGTTATTGCTGCTGCTTATAGTTATTGTTGCTATTAATGCTGCTGCTTCTGCTAGTTATTGCTGCTTCTGCTGCTAGTTATTGCTGCTGCTTCTGCTAGTTATTGCTGCTGCTGCTAGTTATTGCTGCTGCTTCTGCTAGTTATTGCTGCTGCTTCTGCTAGTTATTGTTGCTGCTTATAGTTATTGTTGCTAATAATGCTGCTGTTTCTGCTAGTTATTGCTGCTGCTTATAGTTATTGTTGCTATTAATGCTGCTGTTTCTGCTAGTTATTGCTGCTGCTGCTGTTAATTATTGCTGCTGCTTTTGTTAGTTTTTGTTGCTGCTGATGTTATTGTTGCTGCTTCTACTAGTTATTGCTGCTGCTTCTGCTAGTTATTGCTGCTGCTTATAGTTATTGTTGCTATTAATGCTGCTGCTTCTGCTAGTTATTGTTGCTGCTTATAGTTATTGTTGCTATTAATGCTGCTGCTTCTGCTAGTTATTGCTGCTTCTGCTAGTTATTGCTGCTTCTGCTGCTAGTTATTGCTGCTGCTTATAGTTATTGTTGCTATTAATGCTGCTGCTTCTGCTAGTTATTGCTGCTTCTGCTGCTAGTTATTGCTGCTGCTTCTGCTAGTTATTGCTGCTGCTGCTAGTTATTGCTGCTGCTGCTAGTTATTGCTGCTGCTTCTGCTAGTTATTGTTGCTGCTTATAGTTATTGTTGCTAATAATGCTGCTGCTTCTGCTAGTTATTGCTGCTGCTGCTGTTAGTTATTGTTGCTGCTTCTGCTAGTTATTGCTGCTTCTGCTAGTTATAGTTATTGTTGCTATTAATGCTGCTGCTTCTGCTAGTTATTGTTGCTGCTTATAGTTATCGTTACTGTTGCTGTTGGTCATTGCTGCTGCTGCTGCTGCTGTTAGTATGGGACTTGCTGCTATGAGCAAATAAGACATGCTGCCGCTGTACAATATAGCATACATAAATTACCCATAGCAGATCTATACAAGTGGAGCTGGAGAAGGTGGAGGGTTTCTGAAAGCATGCTGCAAACTTCTACAGCAAATGCTGACCAAGTATTTGAAGGTTGAGCAACAAGCTCTTTGGCTGCTGATGCAACAGGAACCAATCAGCTGTGCCCTGTAGAGAATGATGTGATTTCTAGCAGATTCAGTAAAGGACTGCCTGCGCCATCTAGAGTTTCATGACAGAACTTTGTATTTTCATGATGCAGCTCATTCACTTTATCCAAGTTGTGCATATGAAGGTATGGCTAAATCAAGTAACTTGCTGATAAGCTAAAAAAATAAAAAATAAAAATTAACAAAATCTGCAAAAAAAAATCTGTCAAAATCTGCAAATGACACTACACCAGGGGCGAAGAGGTTGATTCAGGTGGCTGAGGACTCTAATTAATCGTTTGGGTGCTGTAAATCTCACCATCTTATGCTGCTACAAACTGCAATTTACTGCAGTGCCCTTCAGCCCTGGCGAACAGCGAAAAGCAATCTAGAGAGGAATGCTGCACAATCAAATGACCATGAATGCCAGGTTATGCACACATATACACAAGCATGCTTCCATGTCTCCACACACACATTTGATAAGAAATAGGTAAATTTGGTCATCAAACTCATTTCCGGACATGGCAACACAGTACATTAAATGCTCAAGGAATTTGCTCACAAAAACAGGCTCTTTTAGTATTAATGCACATAACATGATGGAACCTTCCGGTCTACTGAGGACTGTCTGGCATATTTAACTCCGTGGGGCTAATGACCATGTGACTAGCATCTGTTTTGAACAGACAGGAGTCTAATGAGTGCATATTAACAGCACCAGGTCAAAGAGATTGAGTTCATTGTTCAATAAATGGAAAGTCTGTCCAGCTTAAGATGCTACTTTTGGGTTAAAATAGTTTTCCCTACAGCTGTGCAGAAAATTATTCTGGTTCAACTTAGGTGATCCCTATGGTCAACTTTACATTTAATTCTGCTGTAGTAAGTGTTAAAAGTCAGCAGGTTTGCGGCCTGGGATTTTCCTACTCAGCATTTAAAGTGAATCATTTCAGCCGTAAAAGTTCTAATAACTCACAATCTATTCTATTCCGTTTTATATCAGGTTGAAGTTTGTTTATCAGGTGAGATCCATCCGTTACAGAAAAATATGAATTTCAAATGTGATTTTCGCGCAGTTCAATTTCTCACATGCTCCCAAAGTTCCACTTGTGATGACATATACAAATTTCAAAGCCTAACATTATTTTTTATGAGATCATGCTACACAACCACACATATACATGAGATTAACATGCGTTTGCATGTGAAAAAAGCATCCCTGTAAGGCATTCTAAAATTAATTTTTCATAGGTTGAACATAGATCATTCCTCATCATTTAGTGTGCTGCAAGAGTGTGTAATAGATTGCATTAGAGTCGTCATGTCCACAGAGACTGAACTGCATCAGCAAAGAAGGGCCAAAATTCATGCATTTGTGAGTCTGTCCTAAACTGGCACAGACATTGTGGGCAAAACCCTGGCAAATGAGCCCACAGGGATCCTATTATTCCCCTCTCACACACTCCACATGGGAAATACTCCTATTATGCAGTATTGTTGGAACGCTTATCAACGTGTATGGTACACTGATGGAGAAGCATGGACGATTTTCCGCTTGCAGCAACACTTTCGCCTACATTCATTCTCCCCAAAGAGATGCCAGTTTTGTTGGAGCCTGAATTTTGGACCGTCTTATTATTACACTATGAAAGTTAAGGAATGCGGTCTATATAAGAGATAATGTACAATCTGGTCATTATCACACAATAAACCTCAACACATTTTCCATTGTGGTAGAGCCTGGCTGACTGTTCATTATCCCAAATTTCTGTTTACATTGCAAGTAGCCATGAAATATTGATTTTATTTTGTGAAAAGAAAGAGACAGCAGGGTGTTTCAAGACATGAAACTATAGTACAGCGTTGTAGATTGGTTGCTGGGGACAAAAACACATATCAAAAATATAATTTATCAGTCATTATGTAAGGGACAATGACTAGGTGTCTTATGGCAACTCACCCAATAAATAAATGATTTTATTGTTATCTTACGCTTATAGGGTCAATTTCAAATGTACAAAACAATCGGACTAGCAACAAGATGAATACATCAGTATTACAGTAATTGAGTTCTGAGGTCATTAACTGAGAAACAAAATGGCGCAAGTTGTGTCAAGGTTCCTTTTGAGAGAAAAAATGTTTTTTCCAGATAAGGTTCCACATACCTATTTACAAGACTTTTAACACACTTTAAATACCATTAGAAAGCAGAAATACTCCCTGTGAGTGCAGGACATATAAAAGAAAAAATTACCAAGTAATGCTGCCATCTCTGTCCCTCAAGACCTCCAATTAGTAAGAACTCAATAGAGTACAATAAGCACTTTAGCGCTGCCTCATTAAATTGTGTGTGGATCGGAGAGAGATGGATAGAGAGCAGGGGAAGGAGAATTCGCTGGCTGCTCTGTGTTTACCGTGTCCAATCTAATGGCTTGAAGGTTTGGCATGGCTGAAATGTTTGGCCTCAGGTTCCTGCTGTTGCCATAATGCAAATGCAGCTCTCTGTTTCCTAAGGTTTTTTCGTGCGTGACTCTGAAAGTCTTGACTGGTTTGGATTTGTCTTTGGATTATTATGTCTCTCAGGGGCAGATTCGAACATCAGCAGCATTAAACTGTGGCTTTTGGTTTCAACTCGGAGTAAAAAACCCTGATTTACTGAAGTAAAATCTTGTATAGTCGAAGTGGGCCAGTACGCACCGGCACTTCTATATTTTAATCTGGAGCGTACCCTCACTTTTTTCCATTTCGAACACTGTTTATGATGCATTTAAATACACCGATCAGGTGACCGCCTTCCTAATATTGTGTTGGTCCCACTTCTGCTGTCAAAACAGCTCTGACCCGTTGAGGCATGGACTCCTCTAGACTCCTGAAGGTGTGCTGTGGGATCTGCACCAAGATGTTAGCAGCAGATTCTTTAAGTCCTGTAAGTTGTGAGGTGGAGTCTCCATGGATCGGACTTGTTTGTTCAGCAAACTGTGTATTCAGACACCTTTCTATCAGAACCAGCATTAACTTCTTGAGCAGTTTGAGCTACAGTAGCTCATCTGTTGGATCGGACCACACTATATTTTACAATCACATTTTTAAAAGTAAATGCAGTTATAAACTAAAAATGTTTTTGCCACAAAGTGAATCATTATAATATTGTGAATTCTAATGCTAAACAATAACCAAAATAATATGAGACTATTATAAAGTAACACATTTCTGGTTTGGTGTTGATAAAGGTGTACCTGAGATTTACTAATTGGGCTCTAGGGAAACTAAAGACAATAAGAAAAAAAGAAATGCTGGGAAATATTGATTCTTTGTTGCAGCATAAGTAGCACCTCTTATTTGAAACTATTGTGTCCTAAAAAGTTCTAACTCGGGTTATTTATGAGAAGGATTGTGCTGCAAGGCATTTCATTGCATTTTAAATAGCAATTCTAATTTGCTTTTTCATATATTTTTTGAAATCCACTGTGTCTATTTTCCGACTGTTTTCCAAATTAGTGTTAATATACCTGAACATGGATTTTTAATTTGTCTCTTAAATTAGCTCATTATTTCCATTCTTTTAATTAGCATGCTGTTAGCGCTGAACAAACAGGTCTCCAACCATGTCCGTCTTTGTGCCAGTGCATGATGGAAAGGACAGAATGCCAGCATTAATTTGCCCTGTTTTAAAAGCAGCTCGACATGTGGCCAAGAAGGTGTCACACTGTGCTGATGACTGCCAATGAATGTCTGAGCCGTGAAACTTGGCAGTATGGCCACCATTTACCATTTGCTCTTCTGCAGCTTTACCTTGAGGACAGAGGAGACATCTGTGTGCCATCAGATTAGGACTGTCGACAATCATTAGTTATGATTTGATTGACTTTGTACTTTATTATTTTCTGAGCATGTTATTAGTGGAATTCAAACCTGCCATATTTACCTCCAAATTGGATTCAAATTAATTAATCAGTGCAGTGTGTAACAGTACATGTATACAATCAGTCACAGGTGATCCACACTCCAATCCAGAAGGGGGCGCACATGGTAATGCAACACTGTTTGCTAACCGCTACAATAGGAAAAAGAAGAAGAACAGACGATCTATGCATAGATATGTTTAATCTCTCAACCAGTGTTTCTCAAACAGCTTGAGAATAATATCTCACGTAGCATTACATTTACCTCAGGCAAGTCATTCAGTGTCCACAGCATGATAGTTCACTAGAGAAATGAACTCTTTCACTAAATATATGCACTATATTAGCTTATATATTCACTATTTACTTGTGGTTAGTAATGTCTTAATTATTTGATAAATGTTAAAATAAATTTGTCATGAAAACAAGTTATGACAGTAACTGTGTAAATGATCATATTTCAAAAATGAGTTGCAGGTTAAAGAAGAAAGTTGTGACTATTTGAAGAAACATTTTCACATTTGTTCTACAACATAAATGATACGAATTCATTCCTCAAACATGAAATATTTTTTTAAATAAGTTTTATTACATGAAATGGCTTCAATTATGCATATTTTTTGTGGGGGTACTTAGGGAAACGTTGCCATGTGGCAACTCTCTACCACAATGGAAAATGGTCAAAAAAGTAGTTTTTCTATATAAAATTATGATTTTATTTTCTATTTAAATGCAAGTTTATTTTAGAAATTGATGGATTTATATACTTGGAACTCATGCAAACCAAAAATAAGTAGATTCCTATCATTGAATCCCTATTATCCTCACACTCATCATATGGAAGAGCTAACTCTGTACTCTTCCTATTGTCCTTTCCGTAAAATATTGCTATATTCATTTTCTGAAAAGAAGAAATAACTTTGTTATTTAAACATAAATACAACTATACTACAAAAAAAAAACACTTCAAAATAAATAAATTATATTGTTGATGGTACTATCTATAAAAATTCCCAATGGGGAAATACATTACTGCAATTCCACTATGGTACAGAGTTGCCATACGGCAACGTTGATGTTTTCCCAATTTACAGTAAAACTATGTTAGACAAAGTTGATTTCTGAATAAAACTTTCTAATTTACTTATCAAAGATGCTGCCAAAAAAATCCCCCTTGAGAAGAGATGTTTAGAAATAGAGCAATTTCTGGAGCACTTCAGGTGTCTTCCATGTGAGGGTGACAGTGGGACATTCAAGTGTCATGGGAATTTTTTGTTGAAACAAAAAACGTGAATGTCTCCAAGTAAATGTTAATATAGTGTTAATGCAAATTTTCTAATGGGTTTGAGAACTGCTCTTTTGCTATTAAGCAAAAACCTGGTGCATGCTGTGAAGCTTTAGCAACTACATATTGAGATTAGCATATCAAATACAGCGTCACACAACACAAAGATGCAGAAAACAAAATATCAAACTCACATAAAAGAAACTGGTTCTGATTTTTGGCCTAAAGCTGGCAAGAAATATATTATGTACACACACGTGTACACATCTAACCGTACCTCTCTTTTATTAGACACCGCATTCATCTCCCTATATGAGGCCAAGGATAGGGCATGATTAGGAGCAATGAGCTCTCCCAGCAGGGCCTGGCAATAAGCCCTCAGATCTCTGCGGGGGAGCGGGGCAAGGTGAAGACACAAATTCAACCCTCCGGTCCTCCCTCACCTGTCCCTGTCTCCCACCATCCATCCCAATGCTTCCAGTGGCAGTGAGAATGAAGGCTGGAATAATCACTCACATCTCCCGGCTGCAGCACCTCCATTAGTATTCCACACAGATGAAATTTCCTCCACAGCAACGTCCACATAGCTAAAAGACAACACGCCAATACCTGAATACGCTCTATTAATACCTAACGCCAAAATATGGATGCCAACAGGATTATATTTGGCCTAATTTAGGTTAAAATAAGATTATTAACAAATGACTAACAGTGGTTTATTGAACAAATTGTCTCTCTCTTTAAATAAATTCAATTATAATTAACATTTTCTTAAGGATTTTTGTACTTTGAAATATGATCATTTACACAGTTACTGTCATAACTTGTTTTCATGACCAATTTATTTAAACATATATTTAGACATTACTAACAGGTAAAGTGAATATAATGAATATATAAGCTAATATAGTGCATATATTTAGTGAAAGAGTTCATTTCTCTAGTGAACTATCATGCTGTGGACACTGAATGACTTGCCTGAGGTAAATGTAATGTTACAAGCTGTTTGAGAAACACTGGTTGAGAGATTACACATAAACATATCTATGCATAGATCGTCTGTTCTTCTTCTTCTGCACTTTTTCCTGTTGTGGCGGTTAGTAAACAGTGTTGCATTACCACATGCGCCCCCTTCTGGATTGGAGTGTGGATCGCCTGTGACTGACGCCTTCGTCGTCTGACTGTATGAACCGAACGAATACATGTACCGTTACAATGCTAATATAATAGATGTTCAAATATATTCCTGTATATATCCAAATCTACAATACACATTATAGAGGTGGAAGAGAAAGCAGAGATGCAGTTTTAAAAGCCTTCAGTGTGAAGTAAAGGTCAGTGCTTGAATCTGGCTTCTTCAGATCGCACTGATGCACAGTATGTGCTCTGGCCTTCAGTGGCACGTTTTCCTCAAGCACTATCGACTGGTTGCCCTGAACTTATGTACAATCACTGTACAGCAATAAATTCCAGCTTAACTCATCAAGAGCAGAATGTTTCAGACATGCTCAGCACAACAGGACCCTAAATGGCATCCGTGTTCGATTCAGTCGAGTTGCAAAGCCTCAAGGTCATGTGGTTTCAGAGTGAATTCCTCCTCTGCCTCTATGAAACAAGCAGCAGAAACAATCCCACACAAGATGCTTTTGTCAATGCGAGAAATGTGTTTTACTCACTTCCGAATTGAATGCAAGTTTTAATCAATACAAACTTAAACATTCGCGGTCAAACCGCAGGGCCACTGGTGGCAGCTAATCTTTAATTTGATACATCTGGCACATATGACAGTATCGCCCGACAGCGCAGCAGGATCTGGCCTCAGAACCTCCATTATGCATCAGCGTTTTCTGCATTGCATGTCAGTCAGACCCAGGGTAGATCAGCCACAGCTGGGAGAAAGTTCAGTCACTATATCAGACAAACCATCAAGTCCAATGGGTATATTTCTCTCTTTCACTGCTCTGCATTGCCCCTTTCCTTGTAAGGTGCCATGCATCTTGCATACTTCCAACCTTCCCTCCTTTACGTTCTCTCTCTCTCTCTCTCTCTCTCTCTCTGTGCACCTGTCTTATGGTTCACCAGTCACTCTGATGGGCTCTAAAAGCAGACAGACCCATTTTAATGGAGCAGTGTCTGCTGTAACAAACACACAAACACACACACATTCAGACCAAAAACACCTGCTGGGACCAGCACAAACTAAAAACATCTCACACTGAGAGCCTGACAGATGGAAATGGACATCAGCACACACCGTCACCTCATTTACACTGCATTAAAAAAACAGTGATTTGCTTCCTGTTTTTACATTGGATGTCAAGTGGCGACCCACCAGTTATCGAACAAACATTGAAATTCATACTGTAAAACACACCATGGTTAGAAAAAAAACCATGCGTTTGTCACAAGTGGGCCCAGATTTAAAGGGGTCACGAATTCCTTGAGGTTTTTGATATATAAGAGGTCATTGTACTATCAGAATATCCTGTAAGTTTCAGAACTGAAAACTTCCTTGTTAGTCCAATAACAGCTTTTATTGACACCAGCAAACGACTGATCCTGGAATGTGCCTATAGATAGGTGAAACTCCGCCTCCGCAGAAGAAATCAACGCCCACTTCATCATTGCAACGTTAGCCCCGCCCACTGGTGTGTTAGTGAGATGAGGAGGAGAGAAGAGCGATACAGGACTAAAAATAACATTATCATTCAAAGGATCCTAATGCTAGGAATATGGTTATTTATTTTCAACAATGTGAATGTCTCAGTTGAGCTTTATTTATTTGTATTTGGTACATTTCACTGTGGATCCTTTGGTAAATCAATCATATTTCGGCGCAGGCAAACAGACTTTTACGATACGGACTCGACAGTAATGCAACAACATGTGAGTAACTGTGTTCATTCTGATGCCTGATCTGATATTAATGATTCATGTACAGTCAGATGCTCTTTGTGTCAGTAAATCAAACCAGTGACTAAACGCTCAACTTCACCTTGTTTCTCTTAGTAGGATGAAAATAATCTGTTATTGAAATGGTGATTAAATTATATATAGAAAGTTATCAAAGAACGCTCCCTTTGCAATCGCTGGAGCTGTCAATCAAACAGCGAGAGTTTATTCAACGAATCTCTTAGTTGTATCATGTTTGCACTGTTAGTTATGATGAAAGCATTCATTAGTGTGCAGAAATTGAGTTGCAATGACGAGATCACTGCTTTCATGAGCTCAACAACATGTCTGTGATCGACTACAATGTTCATCACTGCAACCTTTCATGCCACGATCTAAATATAATGCCATAGATCTAAATGTGATGCTATAATCAACACTTTTCACAATTAGACAACCTTGAGAGCTGTAATAGTAAAAATGCGCTAAAAGAGAGAGTAATACTTGGCTATTTCAAATGCAAAGATGTTAGCCAATCACAGCAGTGGGCGTTAACACTGAAGTCTCACAGAGACACGCCCCTTAAAACAGAGCGTTCAAATCAGAGGACTAAAATCAGGGCAGGAAAAATGCCTTTTAATTCTAAAATATGACAGTTTTTAATGCAAAAAGCATACTAACATTATAAGTGCACCCCATGGAAACATTATAAAACAACGCAGTTCATGACCCCTTTAAATATGTAATTGAACAAATAAAATTCATACAGCATGACTTGCTAAAAAAATGGATGGATAGATAGATTAGATAATGAAATGTTGCAGTCTATTGTCTCATTCGCCTGTAAAAACGACACCTCACCCTTCAATTACCGGACCCCGTGTTTAAATATTTAGCTGTGCTGTTTTTCTGGAACTGGTCGAGGGATTCAACATGCTCCAATAACAGATGACATCACAGAGCGCCTGTCAGAGAAATTCACAGAATTTACTCGAGGTTTTGGCAAATCTCACCATGTAATTTACTGAAGTAGGAGCTCTGTTCCCCTCATCTCCTCCAGGGAGATTAATTTCATATCCAGTGTCACATTGTGTTTTGTTTTTCCAGTAAATATTAAAGTGTCCCACTAGAATCAGATAAGACCACCAAACACACAGAGCGCTCTATTTCAGAAATGCTCTTCTAGTTGCCAGTTGGAGGACGGCAATAAGTCTCACGTTCTCTCAAACATCATTTGAATGTGGATGGATGACTGTGCTGCTTTAAATGCCAGCTTAAAGGTGAGGTGTGTGATTTCTACATCAAAAAACAAATAAAAGCAACACACTTCACCTTTAGTTCACCTTTAGCACTGGTTAGTTCAGTTTTCCTGTTTAGGCGCAGTGAGATTCTCTTCTTCTCTGCATTATAATCTGTGGTAAGTACTTTATTGCCATGATTGTTTTACATATAATATGAGTCCAGAACATCTATAAAAGTAGCAAGATGAAAGAGACATATACCGTCATAATAGTAAAAATAATAATTTACAACAACAACAACAAAAGAGTGTCCTCCACCAGTCCTCTATTTTTCAGGCTTGAATTTTTGAAGGTGTTTTGAAAAATTTCACTCTTATTAGATTTATAGCAGTGAAGGAGAAACTCTCTTGAGCTCAGCAGTATCACAAGGAGCACAGACTCTTTCTTCCTTTTGAATCCATATTGCTCTCTCTCTCTCTCTCTCTCTCTCTCTTGTTATGTTGTCCTTCATTTTCAAAGTGGGGCAGCGGCAGGTGAAAGCCGGAGTTCTCGATCCGCTGGTTTGGCCAGTGGCTTGTTTTCCAGCGATGATCTTCAGTGCCTGGGAGAGCAGTTTCTTAACGCTCACTCCCATTAATCAGGATTCTCACTAAACCCAGAGTCCAAATGATTCTAATTACTTTTCATTATGGTCCTGCTGGCCCAGGGATACTGTTGCTTTCTGTCACTTCTTCAGAAGATGCACTAGCCGGAAGCATTAAAGGGTTAGTCCACTTCACAATTAAAATAATTCACTCACCCCCATGTCATCCAAGATGTTCATGTCTTTCTTTCTTCAGCTGAAAAGAAATTAAGGAAAACATTTTCTCCATATAGTGGACTTCACTGGGGTTCAACGGGTCCAAATGTCAGTTTCAGTGCAGCTTCACGATGCCAGACGAGGAATAAGAGTCTTATCTAGAGAAACCATCGGCCATTTTCTAAAATAAATAAACACTTTTTAACCACAAATGCTCGTCTTGCGCTGCTCTGTGGTGCTCCACGCATGACGTAATCATGTTGGAAAGGTCACGCGTGACGTAGATCCAGTGTTTACGAAGTGAACATATAAAGACTAAGTCAAACGCGCTTTACAAAAAAAGGTAAAACAACGATGTCAGACTATTTTGAAGTTGGAGGAGAAAATGAGAGTTTTTTTCTCTACCGCGGTACTTCTGCGTGATCTTTCCGACATGATTACGTCATGCGTATACTATATGGAGAAAAATCCTGAATGTTTTCCTTAATTTCTTTTCAGCTGAAGAAAGAAAGACATGAACATCTTGGATGACAAGGTGAGTGAATTATCAGGAAATTTGAATCCTGAAGTGAACCCATTATGCTTTTTTATGTAATGTTGCTGTTTGAGCATGAAAAATCTCTACAAAGTTTCAGTTCTTCTCTATATCAGCGTCAGTGTTTCTGAGCTCCCTGAAACGCCTCCATCTTCACAATATTCCTCATTTAAATAATTCATTCGCACAATAAAGGGGCGGGGCCTGCTTGAGTTAGTTGGTAGTGTGTTGAAGCTGGCGGTTATGGTAAGGGGCGGGACATTTCCTAAACATCAATCACAACACACTGCTCCAGCCGACCAATCAGAGCGCATTGTGCTTTTCAGAAGGCGGGGCTTCATAGAGACAGGAAGCGTTACTGACAGACTGGGAAGAGAGGAGCTGCAACAATATGAGGAAAATAATCAATCTAGTAGAGCACAAAAACAACATCAAGACTTTATAAAAGGGCAAAATAGGATCTCATTAAAGCCAAGAATGTTACCCAAATAATAAAAAATATCTTTGGGGAAGTTCAGTACTTTCAAAAATGCTTTAGCTATCAACCTTGTTCTTCATCTTTTCCTTTCTTTGTTCTACAGTATTTCTCTGGCGGCGTGCAGTAACCTTGGTAACCAGGTTGATGAGTACCGCAGGGTAGATGGGGTGTGGTTATCTATTTCCGCTGTGGAGAAGTTCAGAGGATGTGTCTGGAATATCCCAGCTGAGAGCCTCGGGGAGACAGGCGGCTCTGGAATGTTCTGGCAGACTGACACAGATTGCCATCACTGCCATCAGACAAGAACTAGCAGCATATGTCATGTTTTATCCAGAGCAACTTTAGCCAAATCAAATATTATGAAGAGGTTACATATAAACAAAAGTGGGTTTATAATTAAAGGCAAGAAACTACACGCAACATCATTGTTTTCACATGCACATCGTGACTGGCTTTATCCAGTGTTCTCTTCTGGAAATCTATGCAAATTAGTACATATTTAATGAGATCATTTGTATTTCAGAAAACTTGTAATACCAACCCGTATTTAACTGTGTGATTAATTCAAGTACCGCGTGTATCTATTTGTTGAAATTCTTGCCTTAAGACTAATGAAAGACAACAACGCTTTACTTCCCTTTGCAAGCATCACGAGGACTTTACAGATTCACCGGCAGAAGTTGAAAAACTGTAGCACAGAGAGGTTGGTGAATGGTTTTAATTACAGTAGTATCATGTCAAGATGTATAAAGTGTTGAGTCTCTACTTCCACTTTCAAAACAATGAGCATTTAAAGGGTTAGTTCAACCAAAAATGTCATTAATTCCTCACCCTCGTGTCGTTCCACATCTGTAAGACCATCTTCAGAACACAAGTTAAGATATTTTTGATGAAATCTTAGAGATTTCTGTCCCTCCATTGAGATCCATCACAACTACCAGTTCCACTAAAAACATCATTAAAGTACTCCAGTGGTTTAACCTCAACTGTACGAACTATAGTTTTTAAAAAAAATATTATTATAATCTTACATATATTGACATGCAATAACTCAGAAAGGAAATAAGGTAGGTGAGGTAACTTTTGGTGAAGTTCCCCTACATGTGAGCTGCAAATTTGTGGTGATAGCATAAAGAAATCAAAAGTTACAGCATTTGGAATCAAGGAAGCCTTTTAGTTTAGCCCTTGACGCCCCCTAATGGATATTTTTTAAATCGTTTCTCCATGAGGAATATCTCATTATGTTGATTATGTCGATTGGACTTGTTTCAATCGGGAGCATCCACTGTGCCATTTTTGATGATCTATGAGCGAAAATGCCACGTGAAATCTACATATTTGTTTTTAGTTAACTGTTTTATGTGTCATATCTCGTGATCGAAGATATTGAATTGGTTTGTGCTTTTATTTTCATTTAATCGTAAATGTGCTGTAAATAATAATGTGCCATTTTACACAATCAGAGCATGTGTAAAATGTCACATAAATGCCGCATCCGTATGTTATTAACATATGGGTTTTAAGGCTTCACATACAAAAGCTTTAGACAAAGCGGCTTCCGGTTTTAGAGGGAGGTTGATCAAACTGGATAGATGCATGTACACTTCGGCTTTAATGATGTCTTTACTACCTTTCTAGACCTTGAAAGTGGTAGCTGGCATTGGCTCTCTATGGAAAGCTCTCAGATTTCATTAAAAAGATCTTAATTTGTGTTCTGAAGATGAACGAAGGTCTTGTGGAACGAGTAATAAATGAGAGAATTTTTGTTTTTGGGTGAACTAACCCTTTAATGTGTACTCTAGTGCAATGCTTTGCCCCATAAACTTCCAGGAATTCATCTAAATTAAAAATCCTCAGATCAGAAGTCAAGCATCTAAACTGAAAGAAGTTCAACCCAACATTCCCCTTCTGAAACCTTTCTGTCAGCTACTGTATATCAAACCATGTCCAGGTCATGGGGATTGCACCTCATCTGAGCTCACGCTGAGTTTCCAGAGCTCTCCTCAGCACTTTTATACATGCTCACTGAATTATTGGCAGTAAATGTATTGGCAAGTTCCACATGAAGGTGACGTTGAGATCGTAAACTTTGATTCAAACATCACAACAATCTATTTTCCAGTCTAATAATTCCCATTCGAATCGCTTGTATTATGAGGGAAATGTGTTCAACAGACTTGAGTCCTGAAGGCATCTAAAATGATATGTAAACAGATTCTTGTTGTAAACCAAATTTAGACAAAGAAACACAAGACATTAGCTTAAACCTGTTAATTGCTTCAATTCCTGGGAGATTTTTGTCCTCTCTTTGTGATTCCACACAGGACACCCAGTTTTGTTCCCATTACGCCGGTGATTTGTCATCAGAGCAGCTGTATTTCCTCGGGGTCAGGTTTATCCCTTTACTCTTCCCTTTGGGATGCTGCAGAGATGAGGAATTATTTGGGATTTTCATGTATCACAGCACTTTCTGGTCTTGTCGAAAGATAGAGCGAACATATACACACCCACGCACACACAACTTTGTCAGACACACAAAAACATACACCAAATACACTTTTCTCCCTCTGTTGTTCATTTGTCTGGTATGAGCTTAGAGTCCTCTCTAATTGGCACCTGAGTTGGGCTACACAACAGTCTGTCAGCTGTGAATGACAGAGAGACGAGTATGGGGAAAAGGTATCATTATTTGCCTTACACACAAATGCATCCTCAAAAAACAGGGTAGAAAGTCATTCTTCACACAGTTGCTTACTGCCTGCACTGAGACACTGTTTGGTTGCGTCGAGTTATTGGCATTTTCATAAAATTTTCACAAAAAGTCTGTAATAATATCAGGAAAACAATATCAGTTAGCATTACTATTCATCTCGAAGGCAGAGAAAAGAGGTTTCATTACAACCGTTTCAAATGCCCATTTCACACTTTAAAGGAGACCTATTATGCCTATGATGTAATATAAGTCCCCAGAATGTGTTTGTGAAGATTCAGATCAAAATACCCCACAGATCATTTATTATACCATTTTTGAGTGGAAGGAAAAACATGCAGTTTTCGTGCATGTGTCTTTAAATGCAAATGAGCTGCACCCCCTTTCCAGAAGAGGGCGGAGCCTACAGCTCTACAGCTGTCTGTGAATGTAAACAGCAGGGACAGAAATCACGTGTATATTAGATCTGTGTCTTAAAGTGACAGCAGCGTAATATACCGTACCTACTGCTGTATCTGCTGTTAATATGAATCAAACAACAAAAGAAAAACAGAAAATCACTCACTGCTCTTGACTGAAGAACTTTAGTAGCTTTAATAAGAATACATTTCTTACTTGAATGCTGCTGTTAAATGATCAAATGGAGGACTGTGTACAGCTCACTGAGGGCGGGTCTATGCTAATAGGGAAGAGTCTGTCAGCAGTCGTGGGCGGGGCCTAAGCATTGTGACATCACAAAAGCTACAATATGCAGATGACTTGTTCACTGCTTATGATTTATGGGGATTAAAAAATAGGAGTGGTTGGAAAAGTGAATTTTGCATAATATGTCCCCTTTAAATAGCCCTCCAAAAAGAAATGTACATAAATATGTAAATAAATGTGCATGTTAAATAAATAATTTAATAAATAATAAGACATAAATAAATACATACATACATAAACCACAAGTAAAACATCTACTATAATATAATTAAATATTTGCATTCATGTTGCTTGTGAAAAATCTATTTTGTAAGAATACGTTTTCAATGGCTATCCATCGAAACAAATCCATTACAGTCCAGAATTGCGTAATTACAGTCAACAGGGACCAAGTGAATCATGCTAACTAGCCAAACTCACATTTAAGACAGCAGAGCATGGCACTATCAACACCAAGGCCATATGTATAGATAAAATGTATAGTTTGAATGCACTGTAACTCACTCAGCCAACTGAATAAATGTAAAAGTGAGGAGACGAGTCGAGGTCAGCGTCCTTCTTTGTGGCGTGGGAGGTTTGGGGGTGAATTCACACACACACAAAATAATCACCATTTGAGGAAAATCAATTCCTTCAATTTGTGGCAATTCTGTGGAGAGCTTTTTCGACGGTGACGCAACAAAAGACACCCTTGCCAGGCAATTACACATTATCTAATAGAGTTCACCTGAAGTCTACTAACCACTGAAGATGTGAAGTGTACAGAGAAACGAGAATTGATCATTTTATCTTGTATTGCGTGTCATAGTTGATGACGCCGATGTTTCATGACACCCCAATCGAGAGACTAGCATGTTTCATTTTTTTCGCAATGGGTTCCGTTCCAACAGAAGCTCTTCACAGCTTTCAAACATGGTGAAATTGAAGAGAGACGATGGTATTGGTGCTGCTAGCACATTACAAGTAACGCGAGTTACGTAATCAGATTACTTTGTTTAACTATGTTAAATAACACTTTATGCATTTAATCTCACTTTATTAACCATTTTCTTTGCTGCTGACCTTCGATGATCAAATTCAACCATACTAATGACTTTAGCAAACATGACTTAAGATAAACGTCACATCTATGTTTCTTTTTTTATTGCTGAAGAGTTTTGAGCTGCGCCCTCTACTGTACAGACGTACATTTGCATTTCCTTCAGCCTGAGGCTTATTCATGTCACTTTTAGTGTGAAATGGCCTTTATAATTGCCAAAAATAGAGCATTTGTTTCTTTAAAAAACAAACAAACAAACAAACAAACAAACAAGCCCAGTCCAGGTGAGAAAAAGTAATGCAAAAATAATGTAACATATTACTTTCCATAAAAAGTAACTAAGTAACGTAATTAGTTACTTTTTAAGGGAATATTGCAATATTGTAACGCATTACTTTTAAAAGTAACTTTCTCCTACCTATGTGATGTTTCCTCGAGGTACTGATTGAGTGGAAAAAATACATAAATGCTGATGAACGACAGCGCTTAAGCAATCCGGTGACTAATGGAATTATGCTGCCTTCACGTGCTCTCGGAAATTTGATAATTCCCACTTCTGCGGTCATGATTACGAGCTCATCGCATTCAAGTTACAAAATGGGAGGCTGTTCATGTGCAATTTTTACCTAGGAAACTCGTATTTACGATGATTCTGAGAACACATGGAGGCAGCATTAGCATTAAGCCAACACTTCAGTAGCCATGGAGTGCGTCCGAATTCGCGTACTGTCTGAGCATGTACTGCATTTGAATCCAAACTTACTTCATGACCGTTAAAAAAAGTGCGTTCTATATAGAATGAATGTGTGTAGTATGAATGTAATCCGGACGTTCTACATCTGTCATTTTGTCATTATCATGTGACCTACGAGCGTCTGGTGCGTTGCTTCACCTCCATTCATAAATCCCGTGGCCTCATGGGATAGTAAAGTGTCCACCGAATGTGCACTTCAGAATCTCGCCGGTCATCCTGGGACTTTTTGCCTACTGTTTTTCCGAATACTATATAGTAGAGAAGTATTCGATTTCGCTAGTTCCGCTGTAAACAATGTATGAGAATGACATAGAACAGAAGATATTGTTGAATAAAGTCGTTATTTTTGTTTTGTTTTTGCGCACAAAAAGTATTCTCGTCTCTTCTTAACATTAAGGTTGAACCACTGCAGTCACATGACTGAACGTGTCTTTAGTACCTTTCTGGACCTTGAAAGAAAGTGTTGATTATATTGCTGTCTATGGACTGTCTCGGATTTCATCAAAAATATCTTAATTTGTGTTCTGAAGATGAACGAAGGTCTTACGGGTGTGGAACGACATGAGGGGGAGTAATTAATGACAGATGAGGGTGAACTAACCCTTTAAAGACAGAAAGGATGATCAAGAAGCAACGCGTTTCTTGTCCATGACACAAGAATTTCTCATAATCTGACACAGTGACTATCATAACAGACAAAAATACTGTGTAGCCTGAACCTGATAAGAGCTCTGATTTGTGTAGCTTTGATGTTTTAAAAATGTCTCATTCGATCACATCAGTGCATTGTATTTGGATGTTTCTTTCTTGAAACCCTGCAAGACACAGAGGACCCTGAAAGGCTGAGTATCCTACATGAAATGTCAAACATGACCACAGCAGCTTGGAGCTGCACATTTTCAGCATGGCAGCAGGTTTTCATCTCCAGTGGGGAGTTTGTGTCTGAGGTGGTTTAGACAGAGGGTCAATGTTGCCTCCAACAGGCTTGAAGCAGCAACACTTCTGTAGTGTTAGGATGTCAGGCATTTTTCACATATCAAAAGTTAATTGAATTGAATGTTCAATACTGGTTTCTTCATTTGTGGTATACCATTCAAATGTCTGGATTTTTTAAAAATGTTTTTGAAAGAAGTCAAAGCAATACTGTTGAATATTATTTTCTACTTTAAAGAATTTTCTACTAAAAAATTACCTGATAATTCACTCACCTTGGTTTTTGAGGAAAACATTCCAGGATTTTTCTCCATATAGTGGACTTCACTGGGGTTCAACGGGTTGAAGGTCCAAATGTCAGTTTCAGTGCAGCTTCAATGACGAGGAATAAGAGTCTTATCTAGAGAAACCATCTGCCATTTTCTAAAATAAATAAACACTTTTTAACCACAAATGCACATTATTTTAAAGCACATTTTGGACATTTTATTGCCATAATTTTTCATGCACCATCCCAAAATTTGCTTTAAAATATAGAGATGAAAACCCAGTTTAGTGACTGCAAACGCAAACATGCTCAGTAATCATTTGCGGTAACATACTGTAAATATGGCAAGCGTGCCTACACTCATCTCTCCAAACACATGCATGAAACACAAATACTCATTTGCTTGCACATAAACATCATGCTTTATGGGTTTTCTATATGAAGGACCGATCCATCACGCCAGTCCCTGAAGAGTTGTGAAATATAGCTCGCCTAGGGCAAGTTTGCTTTGCCTTTATACCAGGGAATGGAAGCATAAGGTCAGACTGTACAAGTGCAAAGAAAAGGGCTAACATAACTGATGATTATCTCGTGTGTGTGTGTGTGTGTGTGTGTGTTAAATAAAAAGGATGTAAGGGTACTGAACTCTTTCTTTAAGAAACAGTGTAAATGGGTGGAATGGCCTAAAGCGCTCCTACATCGTTCAGAGTTAAAAGGGAGAAAAACTGCACATTTATAGGCCCTCGAAAACATTAATGCCGTCACAGATTTGGTGGTCATTAGCAGCCATATGTCAAGTTTAGGCAACACATAATGATTTTCTCCACACCACAGTTTGCTGCAAATGTTTCAAGCTCATCATCCATGAATTGTGAGAACACGCACAGCAGCCACACACACAGCCGCACAATATTTCTCTAATAAGCATGCTGGCAAGCAGCAAACCTGATAGCTTACAGGCATGAGAGATTACATTAGCATGCTTTAATGCAATTTCAGGATCCTGCATTGTTTGGCCCTGTAAAGAAATCTATTGCTCTCACCAGAGACAACTAGAAGCCAAGATGAAGGGAATAGAGCACCGCGGAGGAGAGGAAAGGGGATGGGCTGGTTATTATAGAGGTTTATGTAGCGCCGGTGTACAGGGACGGCCGTGCGAGTGGTGTGTTTGTCCTCTGATAAGGCTCGTGTTCCCGGTGCGCACGGACTCCCAGGTCCAATATGATTTGGACAGACAGACAGTGGATCAGAATGTCCAATTTCCTGCCACTGGAAAGGCAAACTGCATGGCGGATATCACTGGATCTGTGGCCTGGGCAGTCCAATCAGCTTAATGGCTTAGTTGTCTGTGGAGATGTGGAGGACGGACACTGCTGGACTGGACTGTGATCAGTTTATTCGGAGATGAACACTAGTTATCTGAATCAATTCACTCACTCAAATGCATTGTGTATGAGATTAATCAGATATAAACATAACACAAATACACACACTAGCCTACCATTCAAAAGTTTGGTTTCGATCTTTGTTTTGTGATGATCACCAAGGCCATGTATTTGTACAAATATAAATAGTTATGAAAGACAAAATATTGAATGTCACATATGTATATTTACTGAGTAATCCACTATTTTGTTTTCAGATTTCATCTGAGATTTGACGCCAGTTTACAGGGGTGTGAAAATGACTTTAGAAAGATGGCAGCAATTGGTTTACAGAAATTGGTAGGTCGATTAGTAAAATCAGTTGACTTTAGCAATGTTTGTTTCGATTTATGCCAACATTGACAGTTGATCAAATGTCAAAAAGCACTTCTTTTGTTTTTTTGCAAGTTTGCGTGCCACTAACCCGCCTCATTTCATTTGCTCCGGATGAATATTGTTGGTGTTACTTGAATTTCGGCGTGGGATTGCGCATAATTTTACTCATTCCCGCAGATTTCCCGCAAAGTGCGTCACATAAAGCCTCCTCTCAGCACTAAATTGAGATCTTTTTCACTGCTAAACAGTCAAACACACACAAAATAATGTCAAAATGCTGAGTATTCACGTAAACACAGTCAGTTATGTTAAGAAAACGCATGTGTAACAGTATAATGGATCTTAAAGTGACAGCAGCCTAATAAACCTGCTGACAAATTGTGAGATAATATTAAAAATATCTATACGGCAGTTTTTCCCCATGGTATCAGTGTCAAAATTGGAAAACCACTAGCCACAGTAGCTGGTGAGCAAAAAATTTCATGTCAAGCCCTGTCTATATATTCACCAATCCTGTTTCTTCCACTATATGTAATTTTCTTTATCAATAAATATTGCAAAAAGTCCGGAAAATAATTCAACAAACCATCATTTGATGTTGGTTCAACGTAAGAAATTACGCAAAGGTTTGGCATGTCTGTCTGGCCCCAACCAAAATAAATACATATAAACTGAAATGTCCTATTCAAATGATTAACAAAAACAAAATGAATATTCACATCTAAACGCTAGCCAAATTAAGTCATAACTCAAATTCAGCTGTTCCTAGAGGGAGGTTGGCAAACCCGTCAAATAACACCCTTCAAGCTATGCGAGGCCTGAGCAACATCAATTTACCATATTTAACATTTATGAAATTAATTACTCTACTCTGTCAAACCGGCACACAGCAGCCATTAGAACGAGGCAATGCTAATAAGTCATTACTTGTTTGTTTATCAGTAACACAGCATGTTCAAAACACATTTTCCTCTTGCTTTCTCATCAGTATCTGTACAGGGTTGAATGGCAGGTAATTAAGGGCATATGTCACTGCACACAGCTAGATCTTATAGAGTCCGGTATTCACTGCCATGCCCTCACTGACCAATACATCCTACCTAGCTGCCAATAACAATGATGTCAGCAGCACTTTCCCACTGACGGCACAGTAGTTGATCCTCACGGTTACACAGACAGTTTGTCAGACTGACAGAACTCCAAGGCTTTTTCTTTTGTGATCTACAAAAGGCACAGATCATTAGCTCTCGGTCAAAGTAAACCTCTGACCTCCTTACGTAATGCTAGACAACATACACCTGCACTGCAATCAATAAACACTTGTCTTGTGCAATATCTTAAAATGAAAGGGATGTGCTTGATTTCTGAAAGAACCTAATTCAACTCAGAGAAATTATATGAACTGTTAAAAAAAAAAGTTCAATGCAAAGGGAGATATTTTCTTCTACAGAAATCGCTTTTTAAGGACTACAACAAACGGCTGGTAGGGACTACAACAAGGTTCTTCCTGGGTTTGTGACATCACTAACCCTAAAATTTACATAAACCCCGCCCCAAAGAACACACAACAAAGGGGACGGGGCCATGTTGGGCTGCTTTAGAGAAGAGGAAGAGTTGTTGTAGTCGAGTGTTGTTGACATGCCGTCTTTTTACGCCGGACTGCTTCACAAACGAGGGTCAATTCAATGCTGGATTTGCACAAAAGATTAACATGATGAGTTGAATCAACTCCACAGCAACTACATAAATTTATCCACTAACCATTCAGAAACGTCTAAAAGTTGTAACTTCTTCCTGAGTCTCTCCATCAGTGTCGACTCCGGTTTGAACAATGTAAGGCTGAACACCGTTACTGACAATCTTCATTTTGGCTGCGTGAGATTCTCCAGCTTTGTTGTTGTTGAGCGACCGAAGCGTGAGCTGTTAAAGCTCCGCCCTCTTCTGGAAAGGGGGCCGGGAGCAGCAGCTCATTTGCATTTAAAGGGACACACACAAAAACTGTGTTTTTGCTCACACCAAATAAATGATCGTCATCATAAATCAAGTCTTGGTGAGCATAAAAGACTTTCTGAAACATTGAAACAATCTTACTAACCCCAAACTTTTGAACAGTAGTGTAGTCAGAAATTAGTATGCAGATACAGGTACTGTCAATTTATTATTAGCATGTTTCAAAATCTATGAATTTGATGGGAAACCCCCTTTTTTTCTTTGTCTGGATGACAGGATAAGTAGTCTCAGACACCAGATTCATATGACATTATGGCACCTATCAGAATCCACCTGAAAAAAGCTGATGTTTAAATGTGGATTAGTTAATACAACAAAAGCTTCTGAGAAAGAATTATTCACTGGATTGGCCATAAATGCAAGGTTAATCCTTGCAAGATACTCAGCATTTAGACTGGGACACTTTGTAGCAGCTAAACCAAATATGTAAGATATGCATGAGCAAAATTTTATATTCTGCTTTGTGATACTTACAATATCAAATATTTCAGATATACTTGCATGTAAAAACATGTCAGTCAAGAAGAAGTTGGTAAGTGGACTGGACCAATACTGATCTACACAAGACAATTCAAGAAATAATTTCACCTTGTGGGTGGACCACATAGAAATACTGAGTTTAAACATCACACACTATTAGGAAACCCATATTTGATAATGTTATATATTGACAGAGCAACACACAAAGGGAGATCTAAACGCCCTTTAGGCTTTATTTAAGAAAACACAAATCTAGAAATGCCACAGTGATAACAGCCGAAGCATCAGCAAGCATTTTATGGAAATGCCCTGCAAACAAAATCAGAGAGGAGTAATGGCAGGAGATAAGCAAGTAAAGAGAGGCGAAGGTGTGGCGAAGGAGGTATCTGGGTGTATATTTTTAGAGTGCGAGTACATGATGAGACCTGAAGCTCGCTGATCAGCAGGGGAGCTTCTGCTTTTGAGCAGGAGATAACTCAGGCGCGCTGCTCTATTCATCTTCTCTGCCAGGAAGACATTCTCCCAGACATTAAAGCTTCACCGCAATCTCGCTTTCCCTCTTTTATTTCTCTCCATTTCCATTCCCTCCCTTATTCTTCTTTTTGCTCTCATACAGTACATGCACAAAAACATTAAATGTACAGTTCTGCTTCCCATCACAATTCCATCTTTGCATATCCCACCTGATCCACAGGCTTAATGAGAAAGATATGAGTGCCTTTCTCCTGGACTTGTCATCTGCCTAACTTCCGAACTGTAATCCATACACTTCCAAACTGTCATCATCAGTGTTCCAAAAAAAAGAAAATTGTTCATGCATACAGTGGGGTTCAAATGCAAATGCTGCAATGCAATAATACAGTGGGTTTTTTTGGTTTAAAGCTGAAAAACAAAATACAAAACTGAACCAGATTGTGAGCCATCCTGCTCTTAAACTTCTCTAGACATGCAAAAAGTAAATTAGAGCCATAGTTCTCTCCCACTCTCAAAGGAAGATAAATCTTTGTATACAAATTAAGACATGCCATATTTAAAAAAAAAAAAAAATTGAGCCCAGGGATAACATATACAAGGAAAACAAAATAGGGCCGATAACAGAACCCTGAGGAACCCCACAAGTGTTGAAACAACCATACTTTACAGAGAATGATCTATTTGAAAGCCACTCTAAAACTGTCCTACGAATTCCAATCAAATGGGATAACCGCTTTATAAGAATCACGTGGTCTATTGTGTCAAAAGCTGTGCTCAAGTCCAATTACCTGCATCAATGATTATTAACAACCTTACACAGCAAAATCCCCAGAGCTAAATCAACTCTGCGCAGAGTATGTATGTTCCCTCTCTAAAAAGTGTTAAAGTAACACTGAAGCAGAGTTAAGTCAATGAGATAATTAAGTGATGATTACGTATTAGTGATGAACACCTGCTGTTAACAAGCAGAATCACTAAAGAAAAGAGAAACGCAAAAACTGACTTTAACTCTGCTTCAGTGTTACTATTTAAAGAGGAACCATATGTACTCTAAGCAGAGTTGGGGATTTTGCTGTGTAAGAGTGCAGATTCAGTGCTGTGACCTGCCCTAAAACCGGACTGAAATTTGCTAGCTGCAGTTCACTTAACGGCCAATAACAAAGGTTTCTGAATTGTACATATAGCAACTTTAATACTTTACATTGACAAGTGTTCTGGATAACTTATAAAAGATAAATACATTAATAAAATTATTTAAAGTTATGGTAAAAAGCTGTACCAAAGGTTACAATGCACCAAATAAAAACAAAGATAAAATATAAGCTCAGTAGCATCTCAGTCTTACAGTACAGCATAGGCTAATACTCTAATAAGAACAACAACAACAACATATAAACGTGTATGCAGAAACACAAAAGAAAACAATCTAGATAACCTAGTCAGCATTAGTTAGAATAACTGCATTGCATAAATAGGGTCAGTCCATAGAAACTCAAAGCCATGGGTAACAGGGAAATAAAGCTGTTTGCAGAACATATTTGTTATATTCATTGCCAAACTGAAACACATAATAGTTTTTCTATTGTGTTAGCGTGGCTGAAACAAAATCTCAGACATCCTTACACCAAGAATCTCTCACTGCAGGAGAGTTAAATGAATTTCCCCAGTGGGGACTGAGCTCCTGTAAGATAATTCACTCCTGCCTTTATTGCATTTACTCCTGTCTCAGCTCTCTGAAGCTTTATTAGTTTGTTTCAGTCAGGCCGCACTTCTCAATTTGATATTTAAAAAAAGAAAAAAAAAAAAAAAAGAAAAAAAGTCCATCGCAGATAATTGCTGTTAGAATTACCGCAACCTCAACAAATCATATAAATTTTCACATATCCGGAGGGAAATGTACCTCTGATTGATCAGATGCTCAGGAAATTGAGTCTAAATAAATAATGAAGCATGGAATCATTTTGGACTATAAGGTAAATACAGTGATCTCTCCAGAGTGCTTAAAATAAAAGAAATCTCATAGTCTCAGATGTATATATGAGCTACTGGTTAGTTCGGTGTACTGATCTATATCTAGATAAAAAGCTGAAGAAGTTGACTTGTGCGTTACTGTCACAGGGTTGCTCAGATGTGCACAGCAAATAATGACAACACAACAGTAGAAGCCAAAACAACAGCATCAGCCAACAGCACAACATTACTAACCAACAGCATCAAAAGGACATTCAAAATGCAATTTTAGCATATAGAATATATCAAAATACTACCAAGTTTACAGTATAATGTGTAACATACCACAAACCGAATGTGCAAAATACACAAATCTTAGCAAACCTACCTTAATCTCCCGTTTTGATTTTCCCAGAGTAACATGAAATGCAGGATCTCTCTTTTGACACTGTTGTGTTGTTAACTTTTGCTTGCTTCGCTGATGTCATTAAATGCCTAAAGCAAGCAGGTCTTTAGTTAGTGCAAGGCCTTATTTTTTATTGATTTGAAATGTGCCATCACTGCTCATAGGCACACACTTTTTCAAACAATCACCTGACTTGTCCATGTGACTTACTCTGGAGCCACATGACATTATGTTTTTAGTAAACGCACAATGGGGCAATTTGTGATTGTAATTTTTCTCAACAGTAATCTTTACATTAGTATCGTCACGTTTTTTGTTCATCGTAAGCGACTGTTGTTTCTGAGAGGCCTCGTATGTTTAAATAAA
This sequence comes from Elopichthys bambusa, assembly GCA_037101425.1. NCBI lineage: Eukaryota > Metazoa > Chordata > Actinopteri > Cypriniformes > Xenocyprididae > Elopichthys > Elopichthys bambusa. The sequence continues at coordinate 831,318 of CM074437.1, read as the reverse complement.
GTGGCCCAATATCTTCCGGCATTTTCACAAAAACATGCTTTAAAATCAAAACCTAATGTGTCTTACTAATAAAAGGCTGCATGTGATTTAAAACGATGCTGCAAGTTTTCTATGTTAATGGGACCATTACACACTGACCTCAATAAGAGTATAATTTTAGAGGAATGAATTAAAACAGCACTTTAATGAAAAATGAATGTGTAATGAAGCTTGGCGAGTCTATCATGCCAACAGTCCTAAAGCACTGAGTGAGCGGTTCTGACATCCATCATCCACTCTGCAATTTAACACATAACCTTTTCAGTTCACGCCACATCAAAACTCTCGCTTTGACATGATTACATTTGCGGATATGATTTTGTGTCAGTAAATGGGACTGAAGATGGGAGGGAGCATTTTTAAATGGCTCATGGGTAAAATGATATGAAGCGAGTGACGCATATTTGACTTAAGTGTGCATTGGTCAAAAACTATATATATATATATATATATACACACACACACACACACACATATACACTGCCCGGCCAAAAAAAAAGTCACTTAGGATTTTAATAGGCAAATACTTAAGAATCTATGAATGGATCATTATTACAGTTACATTATTACATATTACATTATTGTGTTTCTATCATGTTATATGTCTGGCAACGGTTCTTTTAACCCTTAAAGATGGAGTGTGTAGCTTTTCATTTCTTAAGGAAGACACATCATGGCCATATTCCAGGATGACAAAGCCAAGATTCACCAGGGTTAAAACTGTGAAAGAATTTGTCAATACAAGATCTTGACCAAAAATGTATGCACCTCTTGATGGAAATAACATCACAACATTTATTTCAATCGAGATGTGCTTAATATTTTGGTAAAGATCTTGTATTGACAGTGCAAGAGGTGAGCACTCTGTAAAGTCTCCTCCAGCACATCCCAAAGACTTTCAATGAAAGTTAAGGTCAGGACTCAGAGATGCCAATTCATGTGTGAAAATGATTCTTCATGCTCTCTGAACAATTCTTTCACAGTTTTAACCCTGGTGAATCTTGGCTTTGTCATCCTGGAATATGGCCATGATGTGTCTTCCTTAAGAAATGAAAAGCTACACACTCCATCTTTAAGGGTTAAAAGAACCGTTGCCAGACATATAACATGACAGAAACACAATAATCACTGTAATAATGATTCATTCAAGTATTTGCCTATTAAAATCCAAACATAGATTTTTTTTGTGTGTGTATTTATAGTATATATCATTTATATATAAAAAAATAATTTTATATTAAACTATAAAATTAAAATATTATGCAATATCATATATTCAACTAAAACTATTTTAGAATATATAAAGGAGTATATAACAAACTAGAATGTACATTTCCTGAAGAAAAGAGTGCTGCGGCTGCCGTGCACAACTACACTGCTAGCATATTCAGATGCTAACATGTTTTTAGCAAGATGATAACACGATTAGCATGTTTTTAGCATGATGCTAACATGATTAACATGTTGTTAGGATGATGCTAATATGATTAGCATGTTGTTAACATGATGCTAAGAAGATTAGCATGTTGTTAGCATGATGGTAACATGATTAGCATTTTGTTAACATGTTTTTAGCAAGACGTTAACATTACTAACATGCTGCTAGCATGTTTTAGCAAGATGCTAACATGATGCTAACATGATTAATATGTTCTTGACATGTTTCTACCAAGATGCATTGTTAGCATGATGCTAACATGATTAGCATGTTGCTAACATGTTGCTAACTTGATTAGCATGTTGTGGCATGTTACCCACATATTTCTATGAAATCCTTGCTCAGAGCTATGACCTGTCAAAGTTCATCCCAATGCAAATTCTATGGGACTTTTTCGCCCACTTTTTCATCCGCCGGGTGGATGTTGTACACCTGATCGCTTATAAAAAAATATAGCACACCTCTCCTTAATGAGCTGGTCGATTTGACACCTCATTCATGGGTCTATGACAAGGCACAGGACGAGTTACAGGACGAAGTTTTGTGTGGGGAAAAAAATAACTAAATAAAAAGGTTTGTCAAGACAAACTTTGAAGTCTCAGAATAATAATTTTAAGTTTAAACAGCATTTCATTAAGTTGGATTTCTATAATTTTATATATACTTTACGTCCCTGGAAGTATGTATTTTCTGTGAATTTGAATCCATAAATTAGTACTGTGCTCAATTTCACATTTAATTGTGAATGGAGCCATGAGGTTTGCCCGGCGCTCACGGCTAGACCAAACCAGCACCTCACAGGATGTGAGAAGCCAAGGAGAGGTCAGGAGCGCTGAAGCTGTCATGGAGAAGCGGAGCAGGGTCATACAGCGGTGAATCAAGGTTCCTGCCATGATGGAGGGATTAAGTAAGTTTCAGCAGAATGGAATTATCCATTAAGAGAGACAGCAGGCAGAGCCTTCAGAAGACAGCACTGTAAATCAAACGAGTCCAGGGTTTATTCTCCTCACCTGACGACCAGAGCCTCCCGAGCCCCTGCAAGGACATCTGTAACGATGGTGTGGCTGGAGAGGGTGGAGGTTTACTAGGGATCTGGGCCGAACTCAGATTGAGATCCATGCCCACAAGGTCAAAACTCCCACTAACTCCTAAACTCTACTGTCTAATAGGTTTCAATAGGTTGCACATCTATGAATTCCCTCTCACTGTATCTTCCAGACAAGGATGTGCTTTACAGCTGTAATCTTCTCAAGCCTGTCCTTCGAAGCCACTGGAGGCCTTATGTCAGCCCAGCATTTTTGAGGATAGGAGCTTTTAAAGGGCAATGATGTCCATAGTGTGGGCAGAACATTGCTTTTCATTGGTTCGCTGGTGCCCAGGGGGTGGAGGGTTTATGAAAATGTCACTGATGCACAGAGCATTCAAAGATGATTGATTTCAATGACACAGTGAGTGACCCTAAACCTTGCACTTCTACAAGCTCCAGGGCTTCTGCCTTCGCCTAATGGGCTTAGATAGAATTCTGTCAACACATCATCAACAACATTAAAGAAACAGCCCTCTCTCCCAGCAGCAATCACTGCAGCAGCACTGCTGTTTAAAGGTTTCATCATACCAGTGTTTATTGTACTTGACTTGAACTTTCTTAGATTTAAACATTAAAGGCTTAGATGCACTCACAGACCTTTGTTCATTTGTCATGAATATTAAACTGATGCTCCAATGAAAAAAGTGAAATGTACACAAAAACAATCACTCTTGGGTTATCTTTTTCTACCCAAGGTTGAGCCTTTTTTTGGAGTTATATTTTGTGTCACCCAGCTCCTGGGTCGGACGTAACAACCCAGCGCTTGGGTAGTTTTCGTGTCACCCAGCTCCTGGGTCGGACGTAACAACCAAGCGTTTGGGTAGTTTTCGTGTCACCCAGCTCCTGGGTCGGACGTAACAACCCAGCGTTTGGGTAGTTTTCGTGTCACCCAGCTCCTGGGTCGGACGTAACAACCCAGCGTTTGGGTAGTTTTCGTGTCACCCAGCTCCTGGGTCGGACGTAACAACCCAGCATTTGGGTAGTTTTCGTGTCACCCAGCTCCTGGGTCGGACGTAACAACCCAGCGTTTGGGTAGTTTTCGTGTCACCCAGCTCCTGGGTCGGACGTAACAACCCAGCGTTTGGGTAGTTTTCGTGTCACCCAGCTCCTGGGTCGGACGTAACAACCCAGCGTTTGGGTAGTTTTCGTGTCACCCAGCTCCTGGGTCAGACGAAACAACCCAGCGTTTGGGTAGTTTTCGTGTCACCCAGTAACAACCCAGCGTTTGGGTAGTTTTCGTGTCACCCAGTAACAACCCAGCGTTTGGGTAGTTTTCGTGTTACCCAGCTCCTGGGTCAATTTGTTATTGTTCTGTATACCGTTTATTTTATGCAAAGCATCTTACAGGGGCGTGATGTGAGTCACCTAAACGAGTGTCGTGTCTGTGTTTTTGTGTGATGGAAACGCCTGGTGCCTTGCATAAAATGTCATGATTTTATTCAAAAATATACAGAATATAAATACTCAGGATGTTTAAATATGTTCTCAGAATTGTACACTGATTATTTATGGACAGGTTATGGAGTCAGTCACAGCATTTTTCGGCTACGAGTGAAACGCAGGTGGTGGTCTGAAGTTCCCCCGCCGAACACGAGATCCAGCGCCATTACAGTGGAAACAACAGGGACTGGTCCATTACACTTAAATTACTTCTAATATTTGTTAAATGAGCTTAAATGTAAGCAATATGCATTAAAAATGCATAAAATATGCTATACTATAAAATATGAAATAAAAGAATTATCATGCAAACCAGTGGTTGTGTGGAGTACTTAAAAAAAGTTTAGAGGATTCAAGTTAATCATAAGTTAAACATTAATTTATGTATGAAGTAAAAAAAAAAAATCTGTCCTATATTTACCCAGCCCTTGGGTTGAAAACAACCCAAATTGGGTTGTTTTTAACCCAGTGTTTTTTAGAGTGTTCATTATCTTTTATTTCACTCTTAATAGTCTATTTTTAAACACATTCTATCTACGCATTACAATCACGACAGTCTCTCTCAGGCCCTCAGCGAGCTCCTTGGACAGCCATGAGAGCGAAGAAATAAAAATTAGAGGACAGGGATTAGATAAGTGATTTAATACAATATGAATACGAATAGGAAACATCAAGAGAAAATGTTTTGAACTTTGACGTTTAGAACTTAGCTTTCTGATAATGGAGTGCTGCAATAGCTCTGACAAGTTTATCCTCATCCAGCGATCTCATTACGTCAGGTCCAGTTGACATCTAGGTCTTTCTTTTAGCATGGTGGACTGACGGTGTAATTCTATCAGCCGCAGGCACGAGATATACAAATAGAGAATGAAACAATAGCAATGTAATGGAACTAAAACTGCCAGTAGGTGGCAGAAAATCATTGTCTTAACGAGTGAGTCATTCATTCATTCAAAGGATTTCCTCGAAACGCTGACTTATTCAGTTGATCGTGGTTCTGAGTCTAAAATGAAAGTCACCTAACAGTAACTTCTTGTTTATTGAACTGTTGGCTATCACATTGGAAAACGGCAGTCTATATCCTGTTATAAATATCAGGAACTCATCCAGAGACATTTTTGCCTCAAATATCTTGTTTTTGGGGGACATTTTTATTCATTTTGGTGCCATTTTTGCCCCAAGTCTCCATTAATTTCAGTGATGAGCCTCCATTAATTTCGAGCTCAAGTGGACAGAGGTCCCTTCTGTTGTGAGGCCCGTTTCGAGTGAAACGGGTGAAACATAGCAAAGGCCGCTACTGTGTACAATTCAACTAATGCAACGTACATTTTCTGTTTTTGTGTGTGTGTTTCAGTATGCATTGACTAAGTTTCCCTGCATGCAAAACCTGGAGTAATATTCATGAGGTTTGAAGAATATATAAAATGCAGTATTTCCAGGATCCTTCTCATTGCAGGAGCAGGGTATGTCCTCCATGCTATACATCAGCTTTATAAACCCTCTCCTCAGGGCCCCAGAATCAGCTGTAGTGTGCTCCATCATCCAGACTTTAGTCTGCCTCTGCCTCTCAATGCTTCGCCTAAAAATCCACACCTTTAAAACTAGATTTTCTCATTTATATACGTTGATGTAATTACTGTAAAAGCAATGAAGCACTGTATAAAAGTCCAAGATCAGATGTATTTAACTTTCAAAAGAGTTTCATCAGCTGAACAATCGGTAGGTTGTTAAACAATATTACAATTCATTGAACGCCCTGCATACTTCTATCCCTCACAGCCTTATTTTCATTCCTGTCAAAAATTACATTTGGTGCTACCCTGACTAAGGACGCATTTACATTACATTTTGGGTTAAAAACAACTGGAGCTGAAGCGATTGGGTTGGTTTAACAATACAAAACAGCAATACAGTCATTATTAAACAATAGTTGAGTTAAATAAAACTACCCTGCAGGTTGGGCAAACATTTAACCCAATCACTGAGTTTTCCAAGCAATCATTTTCAACGCAACTTGGGTTGTTTTTTAACCCAGTGTAGTTTAAGTGACCCAATTCCGATTTTTCCCTCCCATGTGGCAGAGATCGGATCGGATATGATGCACAAAGCAGGAAAAAAGCACATGGATTCCAGTATTCTCAGGTCGGTCTAAATCTGATATGATTTGGATACGTGCGTTTGCGTCTGTCATGTAAGCAGACAGATCGGATATTCCCATCAATGCGAGTCATTTTTTCTCTGTCTTAAGAAACCAATGTTTTGCAGAGTCCATTGAAAATCGCGTCATTTTTACTTCCTTTCAGCTTTTCCAGGTCAGTGCATCTACTTTGGGCTGTTTCGCCAAGTGAATAGTGTAAATGCAGATATTGGATATGGCTGGTCATAAATGCGGTCTTCTGTCTCTCCTCAGGCCTGTTTACCCTTTCAGCCAACCATGATCCTGATCAACACATTTCTCCATCTCCACGTACCTCCTCATCATCTCTGTTTCCTCTCTCCATTCTCAATCAGAGCGGCTTCATGATTGTCACCCAGCCCACGTCTGTGGAGCAGATGAGGGTGCAGTCTGCTTCCAGGTTCTCAGTTCCCTGTGTGTGTGATGTGTGTATGATGATGCATGAGACGTGGGCTGCTGTAGACTGAGAAGAAATCCTGAGCAGACAGGAACATGATGCTCTCATCCCAAAAAACCTGCAGCCCCTGTAACTCATTGTTTTCAGTATTTGAAACAGGGAACACACCGACTAGCCTCTAATGAGACCCGGTGTGAGATATTGTCATTTGTCTTTCCGCCTGCGCAGGTTTGTTGTGAACGGAGCAGTGTTGTCATTACTGAGGCACAATAAACACTATCAGCAGTGACTAACAAAGCAATTATCTCTTTTGCTGCTCCACAGTGTATTAATAAGTAAGTGCTAATAAGTAAACAGATTTTTTTTTTTTTTTTTTTTTAATTTTAGCTCAGTAAGAGGAAAATGCTTGGCAGTGGAATCAGTTCCCTGCATGTCAAAAGTACATTTTATTGATAAATATTTTTGTATTGTTTACCAGTAAAATCTTCAAAACAAGATACATTTACTTGAGAATTTACTAAATTAATAATAATAATAATGGCTAAATCATTTATAATAAGCACTGCACCAAGCTGTAAAAAATGAAGAATTATCCATTTTATAGTGACGCACCTTCACTCTCTTCCATTGTAGATAAGTGAAGCCGCCGTTGTCCCAATATGGCGCCGACATCTTGTGCTGTAGTGAGCGAGAGGTGGAGCCGCGGTGTCAAGGCCCCGCCCACACTCCCGCAGAATCAGTTAGTACACTTTACTGCAGAGCAATAAACAGGTATGGAAATGTAGAAATGAAAGCTCAAATCTCCTCCCAAAAATCCTGAAAAAAGTCCATTGGTGCCTCAGTGACTACTTCGCTCAGAGAAGCTGTCAGTCATGACGACACCCCCCCATTTTTATAGCATCAAATAACTAACTAAACCTAAAATTACTTAAAAAAACAAACACTTGAACTTACATCAGTGTGATAAAAAATGACAGAAACCATCTTTGAAAAAAAAGTGTAATTTGATCATTTAGTTTGTCTCACGTCCTGTTTGATTACATGGAGAGGGCGGGGTTTATGACCTATACTGGATCCATCCACCTGGGGGCGATCGAAACGTTTTGGCTTCACTTTTCAGGACTTGTGGCACACATTGGCTGCATCCGAAATCGCATACTTCCCTACTATATAGTAGGTGAAAACAAGTATGTGACCGAATTCACAGTACTCATAAAAGAGTAGGCAAAAAATTACTACTACTACTCAAGTACCTACTCAAGAGAGTATGCGATTTCCTAGTTTTTATGGTCCACTTATTGATTTTGATTGTTTCACTCACTGATACAGTGGACTTCATACTGACACCTATAGGTGTGGATGCAGCGTGACGCAAGAGCAAAAGAGGAAGCCTTTGAATACAAAACCTCCAATTTTACATCTCTATATAAAAAAGATGACAGATTTGTTAGGGGGGGGGGGGGAGTAAGTCTGCTAGGATTCTACAGAGGCAAAAGGAGACCTCTCTGGAGAAAATCTTTGAAACTTGGCATTCTGCAATTTTCCATTAAGCTGTCAAAGTAGTTTTGTACTATCATGCTCTTACCGTAGCATCTCAGAGCCAAGGAAGCTCCTGAGGTTTGGTGTTCCGGTTCACTTTTGCTGTCGATGTCCACTTAACCACATACTCATCTGTCTTTATTCTGCTTTTGGGATTTTGCTTTTTCTTTCAGCGAAGATCTGTCAGGATTCAGGGAGAGAGAGGCTGGGTCATCGTGAAATTAAAATTTCCCGAGTGTTGCACACTCTAAGGCACTGGAGATATGTTTTATGGCAGCAAGTGCGGCTGAATCTGAGATGAGTTTAATTTGATTCATACCTTTATTGAAGAGGAAAAATGGCCAATTGCTAGTTGGAATCGATCACGGAATTGCTTTAAGGTGTCCGTTCCCATTCCTTTTCTGACAAGTTGATGCACTTGGCCGGAGAGGCAGCAATCTTTCTGATAACAGCCGAAAGGACCTGTCTGAACTGTGTTTGAGGACACAGATTCTCGGCTCTGACAGCATCTGTAAAATCAAATCCATACATCACGCCAGCTCTCATCACTGACTTGCTTGTCTGCCACCCGTGACCGGCCGAAGGAAGAGCGGAATATAAATTTCCAGCCCTCCCTGCGACACGGCTTCGTATTAAAATTGCATGATGGTAGCATGATGGAACTGCAAGGGTCTTTCCCTTCGGAGACATCTAATAATGTCA